>LPNX011098291.1:0-42358 GCA_001517045.1 Pseudotsuga menziesii
CATCATACACTGGTATATGTCGGGTCTGTGAGTTGACCCATCTAACAGACTTGGTAGAGCAGGCATTGCTGCCCTGATGGAGCTCAGACAATCGGTGCTGCCGATTTTTGAGTTCCTCTTCAGGGTCCGTCATACAGGAGCTACCGGATTCCCATCCTTCGGCTGGGGAGTCCGTGTTACCTTCATCCTGCGCCACGATAGGCGATACAGGTTTCACATCAGCCTGATCATCATGGTAGATTGGCTCAGTATATCGTTCCCCTTGTGAAGGATCCAGGGGCAAGATGACCCTGAAGTCTTTCCCTTCAAAGACCATCTGTCTCTTTTTGAGGTTGATCACTGCGGCATTTGCCATTGCCCATTCAATTCCTAATAAAGCCGGGTAAGGGTTGCTGTCATCGATGATCTCAATTACTTCGAAGTCCGCGAATGTACTAACTCCGTCAATATCTATTTGGAGATCCAGGAATCTTCCTAAGGGTACAATCTTTTGCTGGTTGGCCAGCCGCAACTGTATAGGAGACCAAGCAAGGGTAGGTTTCCCCATTTGTTCCCAGGTTTGTTTGGGTAGAACATTGACATCGGACCCCAAGTCCAGAATAACATCGGTCATATCATATGCCCCAATCTGAGCATTCAGTCGCATTTCCCTGCCGGTCCTGCTGACTCGATGAACAGTTTTGTCCGGAGCACCAGTCTGCAAAGATTCACAGGTAGTAAGGATGGTCTGCAGCTCATGCAGAGCAGATTGATTTCTTAAAAGTTTAAGGCAGCTATGCAAAAAGGTAGATAGTACACTTTCTTTATCTATCAATGTGTCGTAGGATGGGGAATGGAGCTGCGCGGGGACACTTGATGGACTAGGGCCAGAAAAATCTTTCTTGGCCGCCATGAACGTCTCTTTTTCTCGGAAGATATCAAATGCAGGACTTTTTGCAGGGGCCTTACGAATTAGAGCTTCGACAGGGCGGGTTGGCGTTTCCTGGATATGTGTCGTGAGTCCACTTCGTGTAACGACATTAAGAGTCGCCACAGGGCGGGGCTCGACAGAAAGCATCTGAAGGCTCTGAGTAGGGATAGTCTGTCGTGCCTGAATCTTAGCGATCAGCTGAGGGCACTGTTCAATCACATGATCGACAGGGCGGCAATACCGACATGTCGTAGTTGGGTTCCGACAGTCGCGAGCCAAATGCCCGGCTTGGTTACAATTATAACACACAATTTGGTTTCGGCCTCGCCCAGCTATACCGCCACGACCTCCAGAGGTACCTCGGCCAGAGGCACCCCCCTGGTAGCCATAACTGTCGGTAGGTGGGCCTTCCGTGTGCACCCTGTAGGCATCATAGGTGCGGCACTCCTCCTCCTTATGACCGATAGATTTGCAAAATTTACAGTAGGGGTTCGCAGGTACCTGCGCATACTTTTGTAGCAGATAAGAGTGCTCCGGTCGATGTTGGCCTGTTATTCTGCAAAGCTCACAATAAAGAACCTGTGGCGGAAAGGGGTTCGGCGCACCATTCTGCAGGTACTCGGCTATTAGGGGGCACCGTTCCCTGTCATGTCCTTCAGTCCGACATTGCGTGCACCGCCCTGTTTCGCCGTCAGACTTTCCCTTTTTCATCTCGCGGAGTTCCAGGGCCATCGTAGCTAACTGCGCTTGGATTTGGGCAATCCCAGAGTCGTCTCCGACAGGGGCAGTCTCTAGTTTCATCGCGATTTCTAGGGCCTCTTGCTGGTCAGCAACCTTCTGTTGCATGAGCGGCGTTCTGATATGTGGTAACAATGCAGCGATAAACCATTCCTTGTGCTGCGCAGGACTAATGGTGAAACTGACCTGGTCCAGTAGAACTTTGAATCTCTGATCAAACTCCCAGACTGACTCGCCGCGCCGCTGCTGAATCTCTTTGAGTTCGGTGATGCTCTGTGACTCCAATTTAGGTTTCTTAAATTCTTTGATTATGGCCGCCTTGATTTCACCTAACGTAGGGTTCTTGTTGCTAGAAAATTTCATGAACCAAGTCAGAGCCCTGTCCCGAAAAGATGTAATCAGCTGCGCGGCGCGTACATCGGGATCGGTAATTTTTTTCGCGGTCCAGACCGCGTTGCAGAGAAACCAAAACTGTTCTGGGTCTTCGGAGCCTGTGCCTTTAAAGGTGGGGAGTTTAATATCATCAACGAGGTGGGCCATGGAATTACGGGTGGTTTTGGGAAGGGTACTGGCGGTGGAAGGGGGGGGGTTTGCACGGGCAGATTGGCCCGTGGCTGGAATACTCGAACCTGGTTGACTCTCAGGCTGCGACGGAATGTCAGGGTTTGCGGGGTGGCGTTGCAGGGTAGCTGGCGGGTTTTCGACCTCAGGGTGGTATGCGGAGGCCGATTCTTCAGGGTTTACAGGGGTGGACGTGGTTATCTGGCTTACGGAGGAGGGGCTAAAATCCTGCTTATACCTTTTCCCGTTTCGCAGCAACCCGTGTTGCTCGTCCGAGAGAGTGGCACTTGCAAACATATGTTAGTACGACTAAACTACTAAGCAGATTCAAATAGCAATATATCAATAGTAGGAATTCACAAACTTACCACGGGGATCTTTGAAAGCCAGCCGTTCATCATCACGGGAAGAAGTGCTTGCATCAATGGTAAACTCATTGTAACCAGTCACTTGCGCTGCAACACGGGTTCGTATTGTCCTTCACCGAGGGCCTCCAAAACATAGCCCTTGCGGTACAAGGTAAACCCCTCGTGAGCAGGTACTGAGTTCAGCCGGCAACGGAACCAATTTGTTGGCACTTGGGCAGACCCGGGTTAACACTGTATACTTCGCACCAACAAACGACCCACTGTGTTGGCCCTTTCGGCAACAACCTGCGCACAGGTTGTAGTCTCACCCGAAACAGCAATGGGGTGCCGTAGAATCAGGTTTCTGCATGCAAAGAGGGGGATTACTGTACCGTTGCCTTTCTAAATAATTATTATTCAACTTCCTGTTTACTTATCATTCATTCACATATAAATTCAGAGCATAAAGACAAACCAAATGTGCATAACCCACTACAGGGAATTCACTGCGAAGCTTGATATTAGCAGAGATCTTATGTTATCAGATGTAATCAGTTAGATGCATGAAAATAACAGAAATAGAAACAACACAACAAAACCACAACACCACATATAACGTGGTTCACCCCCAGTGTAGGGGCTACGTCCACAAACTGCGTTTTATTCCTCTTTCCTCAAAACCACAGTTTATCTGCGCACACAGCTGCAGATCTTTCTTCTTTCCTAATAGCCGCGCACACAGTAGCAGGCTTCTGCGCACACAGCTGCAGACCTTTCTTCTTCCTTACAAAAACCCTCTGCGCACACAGCTGCAGAGGTCGTCCACGCACGCAGCTGGGACTTGTCCTTTCCTTACAAAACCCAATCTTACTTGCCTTATCTTTTCTTACATCAAAAATCCTAACCTCTCCATTTTACATAAGCGCTTATTTATACTGCGCGGCTTTACAAAACCCTGGTCTTAAACCATGGGCACCCATAAAAACCCTAAACCCTAGATTTAAACCATGGGCTTATTACAAACAGAGAGGGTTTTGACTTACCCCGACACCCCTAAGACTATTTTGACCCATCGCCCTACTTACAAATTAACCGCGGAGTTACCCCCTATGGAGTATGCGCTCCAACACGCTTGCTTCAACAAAACTCTAATACCCTAATCAGCTATGCGGCCCTCCTCAATCCCATAGGAAGCTACTGCTATAGGAGGCATGGTTTTCTAAACCCAGGCTAAACAAGTAACAACCAAGAACAGGATGATGCAGACAGTGAAACGCCTGTCTGCACCGTTCCCTAAACCCTAACAAAACTGTCATAGGTGCACTCATGGCAAACAAACTAAACTTTGGCTCATTCCAAAATGAAACGTTCACAGCTAATGAGCTGAGCCCTCAAAAAAAGGATAAAATCACCGCAAGGAAACCAAAAAATGCAAAAGAAACCTAACCCTATCAAGGAAAACTAAGCCTATCCACTTGGTGGTTAAACATTTACAAAACAAGAAAACCAAAACCGTGAATAGATCCTACCTAGAAATGACAATTCAGGCAACCTGGATGAGAGAACCTTCCGCAGACACAGAGGAGGACGAATGGAAGCTTGATAGCAGCACAACCAACAGGATGGACGGCTTCTACTATGACAAATAACAAGCCCAAACGATGTTATATAGACCTTGATCAGGAGCGGAGAACACTAGTGACAGGAAAAAATTTAACCCTTATCGGGAGACCAACTCTGAAGCAAAACCGCAGTGTCAGCTGCTTATCGCTCTATTCCCCCTGTGAATTGCTTGAGTAAGACATCTAAAAATGGAGGTATTAATCTCTTCACAATCAGCTGAGAAAACAAGAAGCCTTCAGATCAGCTCAAAACTAACCTTCCGTAACGTTGGTTGGTGGACAGACTAAGAACTCGGGTTCGATCCAAAAAACCAACCCGACAGCAATATTTCCCATTTAATTGGTTATCGGAAGAGGATAGAGGAATGGACATCTGATTCGTCAGATCCACTTTGAACTAAGGCGCCAACACCTGGGTAGACTACACCTGAAGGATAGACAAACCTACTCCTGACACTTCGATTTTGATCTCAGAAAGCTTCCAACAAAACCCATCGAAAAGCTACCGAATTGTTCCTCTGCAACGTCTAAAGAATAGTCAACTAAGTATCTGATATCAAAAAGCTAGTTGACTAAGCATCTGATAAAGACATGCAAAAAGACTAAGTTTTTTCATAAAAAATTTGAGCCCTGGGAAAACTGGGTCAAAATAAAACATCCCTAGGCCGTCTAGATGCTAACAAAAATAAAGGGGGGACCCTAAAAATCAAATTCTTGGGGGAAAAAATGTTGCAGCTGTAACAATTGGAAACTACCTGGTGGACATAGATCTCTAAACAACTTATCCTTGGATAAAAAAGTTTGTTTTAATGGTACCACTTTACTATATTTCTTCAAGATATCTGGATTCCTAAATCACGTCCAAGGAGCATATTGAAATTTAAAGGACCTTGGACCACCATAACATCAATACATATAGTTTTTCCTCCTAATGTAATAGGTAAATGAGGAAGGATCCCTAAAGGTGCAGTAGGTCTGCGATTAAAAGTCAATATCTGATTGGTGGCTGGCACAAGCTGAGGAGAACCTAAAGCTTGCCAAGTAGTTGAGGATAGAATGCTAACAAAATCCCCTTCGTCAACAATAGTGCGAAAAATCCGACTAGCGGTAACATTCACAACTATCTGGAAAGGAACACTCAAATGAAGACAAGACTCTGTTAGGTTACTCCATTCAAAGGAAATAACCTCAGTACTTGGAGAGGGTTCTGTCGAAAGAGAAAAAATTTCCTCTTGTCGAGAAAAATCAGAACAAGCCTAAAAACTTCAGCAGGTTTGAGTTAATTCTCTAATGGGAGAGAAGAACAAGATGAAGATTTGGTCAAAGCAACTACTTCACTCTTAACACTCTCGGATAAAAGAGTGGGATTGGGTGGAAATGACATCGACTCGACCACTTTAACTTCACTCTTCAAAGGAAGAGTGGGATCAACCACGGATGGATCCGAATTGACCACGTGGAATTCACTATTGGAAGGAAGAGTGGGATTGACCACAAATGAAACCAAATCGACCACTTGGTCAACCAGTGAGGGTTCAGGAGACAACTTACGATAACCCATTGGAATTAATTGATGAGAAATAGTAATATATTCCAACAACTTAGAAGCTTCATCCATGAGAGGAAAAAGGTAAGTAAAGTGCATTTCCTTATAGACAAAGCAAGGATTTCTGACTTTACCCTTCTCACTCTTAAGCACAGAGTCACTGGTTGAGGGGGAATTATCAGTATGATGACTAGAGGATGATGACATTGGCTGCTTGATAACCATATACCACTCTTCTAAAACCAAAGCCAGACCATGACAATATTTTAGAATATGATCACTGTTGCAAAGCCTGCAAAGGAATTTGGGCTTACGCGATCTTTGGGTGTACAGATCAACTCTCTCCGCACTGGGAGGAGTAATTGGTTGAGACTTGGTTTTCTATTTGCTTTTCTTCTTCTTAATCTTCCTTTTCTTCTTCTTCTTATCCACCTGATTACTAGTACTACAACTTTCAACAGGAGAAGAGAGAGAAAGGGGAGAAGACACATCAGGCGAAGAAGGAGAGGGATCAACATGAGGTTGATTCTCCTGTGATGAAGGATTAGGATCTGAAGTAGTTGGTGTACATTGCATAACTGGACTAGAATAACCAAACAGGTAATCCAATAGTTAATCCAGGAAGGTTTAACGTAGCCATGATAGGAGGACCAACATCCCCATATGGAGGGAAAACAAAAGATGTGTGTCTCTTGGTTGGTAGTCCTGGAAGGTGAAGCCATAACTATGTAACAAAACTATATCTCTCTCTAAAAAATCCTAACTATATAGACAATAAGCTCTACTCAAACTAAAGCAACAAGAAAAATATGTGAGAGGAGTGGATTAAAGGTCTGGAACCTCACGAGATTGTAAAATCACCATAACTTGCTATATACCGCACGAGCCAACAAGAAAAGTAATTACAAATTTTATACAAAAGTGTTCATATTTCTTCAAGTAAAGCAAGAATGAACTAATATCAACATTCTACAATAACTTTTATATGGATTCTTTCATAATTTTTTGAAAAAAGGAAAAACCATACAAAAATCATGTATAACAAAAGAAGAAAAAATGAAATGAATCTTTTCTTGTTCTGTTAAAGAAGAGAAAATCAGAGATCTAAAAAAACCAAGTTTGATTCAAATCCAACTATGAATCTTTAAAATACCAACCTCAATCATAATTCTTAAAAATACCTATGATATCATACACGCACAACGGGGGGTCTGGGGTCATAATTCTTGGCTGGTTTTTTTTTTTGTTGATTGAGTTTTATGTTAAAAAATGAATTCCAGAGTTCAAACAACAACTATAACTATCTGAAGCATGCATCTCAAATACCAAAACAAACATTTAAGAATCAAACACCAAACAGGTCTAAGAAGAATACCTAGCACCGATTCTACAAGTGTTGAACATGGCGTTACCATCCTAAGCACCGCTTCTTGTACACAGAAACAGAGTGGTGACAGGGAAGAACCATGCCTTTTACAAGAGGTAAAGGCGGTGGAGGTGATATATAGGGAAAATGTACCTCATGTTGACAGGAGTTGTTCCTCTAGTTTGAATGGTTCAGATCTAGAACAAAAAACAAACACCAAATGTTAAACTTCCCCTATATCTAGTTAATCACTTGAGTGTAATGCATCAGTACTTCTCTTAAAGGTTGTCCTCACTGTCCTTGAATATTTCTCTTTTGATATTACAGAAGAACCTGTAAAAGAGGGAATACAACAAGAAAAACATGATAGCATACAATATAATCAACTAGATCTATGCTCGTGACCAAGGAATCAAGTAATACATACAAATAACACGTAAATATGGGAAAGAAAAGACATTTTTTATTAGAAATGATAATTGGAAACACTACAACCTTCATGCCTTGATGTTGAGAGTCCCATCCAATGGATCATTTCCTCTAACTTCGCCTTTCCTCCAAATACTCAAGAATGATTTTGACAGAGTTTGGGTATGCAACACAATTATTCCTCTTTCCTCCCATGGGGGATGAGCTAGTATTTAAAGGCATTAGGAGGATAGGTATGGTTGAGGATCTCATGGGTGAGGTGGATATAAGATCCAAAAAGGGAGGATCTTGAGCTCTATTTGGTCCTAAACCATAGGGATGAGGCTCCACGGAGGTAAGCTTCAAGAATCCTCTCGAAGCTTCTCTTTTTTCATTGAAAACTCGAGCACCACTCCTCCAATGAAGAAAATAGGCAGTGTTAAGGGGGTAACACTTCTTGCAGTAAGGCTAGAAGTAGTGGCACTGCTATTTTCTCATGTATCAGGAGCGTTACGAGCTCTTAGCTTCTGGAGTAATGCTTTTTGTTAATGGGGAAAGAGCGTTATCAGCTCAAAACAAGGAAAAATTGTAAGGGGATATTTTTTCCTATCATTTCTCGAGGGAAAACTTTGAGGGATTGGAGTAGACAAGGGAATACCTATCTCATAACATGATGGTGATGATATTTCGGTGTAATATAAATATAAGGTCACAATAGTAAAATCCATTTCTATAGTCTCATGTGTAGTATTTGAAGAAATGAAATCACATATTTGGGTTTTTCCAAAAGAATTACATGATTTCAAAAAAAATTGCTCAAAAAATTTCCAAAAAGTGGATATATCATGGATTTAAAATCAATGATTTTAAGGGTTTTATATTATGCTTGTAACTTTATTTCAGCTATTTCAAAGCATATAACTTTTGACAAGATTTTGAGATCGAAGCCAGACCAAATTAAAGTGAAAGAGTGCTGTAGTGGCTATAATTTGACATATTATATTATGTTATAGACTTCTAATTTGTATTGGAGTTATGACCATTTTCAAATCATAAATTCAAAACCCTGGCCACACAAATAATCTCCATTGACAAGTAATATTTTTCTTTGAAACCCTAGTTCTATTTTTGGGTTTACCCAAGGAAAATGTATTTTACAAGAAAATCTGATGGTCCTAGCCTTGAAGAACAAATAATTTGTATTAAGTCACAATATGCAATCTCTTAGACACCTATGTTAAACCTTGTTCAAAGGAATGATGATGACATATGCTGAAAGTTGCTTGACCTTAGGGAGATGCTGATAAATATTTTTTTTGATAGGTGAAGGCTTATGCCACAAAGAAGCATGGAAAGAAAATTAGGCATCTATCCTCATTTGACAAGTTCTCACTACAAGTTCATGTATGTATTATCAACATAATTTCATTATTTATATAAACCCTAGTAACAAGCACACTTTCATCAATGTTGAGTAAGATAAAATATTATGAAGGCTTTGCAAAACATATCTATAACACACAAGTTAAGGGTGAGAATATTTTTTTTTAATATTTGAAGATTACAATCGGTAAATATGTTTTGTATTTATATTTCCATGTTTAATGTATGGATGATGTGTATTCCATTCATATATCCTTAGATAAACACATTGGGTAAGTTAATATTAGTTTCAAAAACAAATTGATGAAGCTTTGGTACCATAAAAAGTAAATCACATTACTAGATATCTATTGCAATGAACCTTAGTAGAAAAATGATAAGAGATAAACCCTTAAATTGGGAATAACAAAATACGTACACATAGTAGATACCACACTAATATAGAGATAACCCTTAAGGTACGGTGACACCATTAATTACTCATGCAAGGAATCAATCCACAAGCCATGCTTTCTACAGTACAATACTCAACATATTTAACATTATGATACTCATGTATGTATAATTGCTCATGAGTTTCTTTGGGTTCTATGCCAATAATCCTCAGTGTTATATTATTCCTTCTAAATACATAGTAGGCCTATTTATTACTCTTCAACTAGCAATTAGGATTATTACATGATTATGGCTACATTACATTCATTATCCTACTTTGGTACCTCCCTAGGTGCCCCATATTATCCTCCCTGGGTGCATTAGATTACATCTCTCTTCTAATGTTTCATCCTTGAAACATGAGTGAAAGCCTTATAATGTGATCTACTAAATAATGTAGTCAATTGGCACCAAGCACAAACATTTACCATCCTAGTGAAATGTAGAGATGAGGTCCAACTATGGCCTTATCACCTCAATATTGATATTGATTTCTCCTTTAGCTCCTTGTTGTTGTTGTGCTAGTTTGATATATCTATTCATTGTGTTAAGTCCTCCATGTACCTCTATATCAGGTGCCATTTTGGTTCCATGTTTATCCACAGTAAGTTTTATTATGCTCGTCACCTTGCCTTGATGATTGTTGTTTCTCAAGGTGGTGTGGGTGGTGTTATACGACAACCTTAGCTATCCATTATTCTTTATTGGATTTTTCAACCCATGGCTCCTTTCAAGAATGAAACTTTGTATATTCTTCTTCATTTTTATGCCTTTCTGGGGATCTCCTTTGGGTGCTTATGTAAACTCTTCTATGAATTCAGGATCAGACTATTTACCTAATATGTAGGTTGGTATTACAAGTATCTTTTCTATAGGAATTATTTATGTGCCACCTTTGGCCCTTGTTCTCGACTAAGAGAAATATCCCACCACTTGTTTTCTTGTACCAAAACATCAAAACCTTGTGTTGCAAATTAAATATTAATTATTCCCACTAAGTCCATCTAAGGATACCCAAGAATAATATCCACATCACCCATATTTATAGCATGCAAATATGCATGAATGAAAAACATGTGTACCCATAGTAATTTTCAAATCTTTTAAAAGTTGGACAGCCTCACCTTCAATCCTTATGCTCTACATATGCTTTGTTGGGAATTGCAATCTATTAATGGAACCAATATCAATAAAAAAGTGCTTGTAGCTAGGGTTTATAGAAATAATTACCTTCTCCTTCTAAAGACATCCATGAACTTGTAATAGGAAGGCATCGCTTGAAAATGGACCTATATGGCTCTCTTGATCCTTCTTCACAACATGATACCACCTGACTACAAATACTTTCTCACGAGCTTTGTCTGAAAGTTCCTCCATCTTGACATGGTTAGTAAATCCCACCACATGGCAGAATATTTTCTTAAATTAGAGTGGATCCAATATCTATAAGGTCTTTCATAGAATGAATTCATTTCATGCATGTAGTATTCAATACTAGGACCACCATTATTTCTTGTAAAACACATATTTCTTGGAAAAATATGAAAGTGACTTATTTTTCAAGGTATATTTCTTTATGTAATTAGGATTCCATGTTTGAATGTCACTAGGATGGATGCTCATGCTTGGTATTGGTTGACTACATTGCTAAACAAATGCTATTATATGATTTACAATCATCTTTTGAGGATGAAACATGTGAAGTGGGATGGAATGTGATTTAATAAGGGAGTACAGGTAATGTAATGTTAGGTACCTAGGGATATACATAACTTAGGAGGATAACTAATGAAATTTCTCCATAATGATGGAATAAGTCCCACTAAGTATTTGGAGTGATCTCATTAATTAATGTGAGTTGTTGATACTCATTAAATATGCCCCATTAGATAGTTTGTAGGTAATAATAACAGGTAGTTGGCATATGCCACTATAAATACTCCTGAGAGAGTATATATACACATACATATCATTATATTGATCATGTTGGATTTTTTATTGTAAGAACCATATATTTTGGGTTGATTTCTTTTATAAAAATAATTAATAGTCCTACCCTACCTTAATGGTTTTCTTTATAATATTAGGGTTTATTATTATAATGATTTACTATTTATTATAAAGTTTATCTAGTAAGGTTCTTTATAGAACCATAACATATACCCTAGGATCCCTGTAGCCTAGAGTTTTGTTACAAACCATTCAATATTTTCCTATAGTATTCACTATTAAGCTAGTACCTCGATTCACAAAGGAATCAGACTTTGATGATTTTGGAAAATTGTTGGAAGGACAAGAAATCAATGAGAATATAGATTAGTTAGAAGACACTTCATACATTGACTTTTCCTAGGAAGAGAACCTACCAAAAGATATTTATTTCACTGTGACTATTAAAAAAGTGTAGATGTGGCTTCCAAGTCTTTCTCTATAATTAATAACTCTCATATGTCCACGTGGTTGTTAACTAGTCCAATAGAGAAATCTACAAGAACTATACAAGATATGATTGCACATGAGGCCCAACCATTGATTTATCCCTATAACAAAATCCAACAAATGGTGTGTTTATCTCTTTCCCAACAAATGAGGGGAAGGAGCAAAGTCATATTTTACTTATTAAAAATGAAAAAATGAAATTACAAATCAAACTTTCAAATTAAGGGTCTTGTTTTGAATTTGGAATTAGCTAAAGCAGTAAAATCAGAAAGAGTAGATCCATACATGTTTATAGAAGTTTGGTTACACAACAACTATGGTATATCCATATTAAGAGGGCATAGTAGATAAGTATATGCAGGTTCACCCTAGAACTATGTGCATGAGACAATAGGGAAACTTGATAATGTTGCTAGTGATCCATCAACAAAGTAGTAAAAGGAGTTTATAAGCAAGTGAGGTATGCACACAAAAGAGAAGCTATGGTGCATGAGGAAGATACCTAGGTGGGATAGGTCATATCTACATATTTTGACAAATTTTGACTAGAATTATTGTTGAAATCCTTCAAAGTCTCAACAATATGTTATTATGTACTGACCAAAATAAAAACTATGTTATGTCAAGTAATTTAAAAGCAAAGGTTGCCACAAGAAAATGTGACTATAGAGGAATTACAGTAGAGCAGAAGCAAGAAAGGTATGTAACGATCATGATTGTAGAAGATCTAGATCAAACAAAAGTAGAGAAAAAGGATTAAAAAAGAGATTGTATTTACATGTGATCCCTACGCTCGCTGAATCTAATACCTAGATGGAATGATTGTATGCATAGAAATATTTAGACTATATGGGAAAAGTTTCAAAAGATCAAATAACTTGTAGGAAATTTTAAGAAGTACATCAATGATAAGTTAGAGAGACTCTGCAAAGTGCATTGCTAGGCTTGCATCAAATCCATAACCTTTGATAAATTTGAGAAGATAAATGAAGCAAGAAATCTACTAGTGTAGTTAGATACACTAGAAGACACAAAAAAACATATGTGGAACCTAGCTAGAGATCTTATCTAGTGATATATGGAGTAGCTTATATCTATAAGAGACATGAAAAAGAAAGTTGAGGTTGAGATTCTAGACTATCTAGAGAAATCCATAACATAAATAAATACTACAAAGGAGATCACTACTACTTTCATCCAACACATATGAGATGCTATTGAAAGATTGAGTTCAATGCCTTAGGCCTTCTTAATGTTCAAATATGCAACAATCAATGAAATACCCGAAGTAGAATCATTTTTTGAAGAATAGCCACTGTAACCAAAACCACATGAGTTAGATAGAGGGGTTGGCGAATTTTTGTGTCTAGTTTTTTATCGAGTAGAAGCTTAAATATGAGTTTGATAGAGTTGGTTGATCCATAGAAGCTTGATTATATGGACAATGGGCCAAGGAAGAATATAATATATAGAGCCATTATCGAGGGTAGTTTTTAAGGACTGAAGTAGTATACCTAAGTATATTATTCTATGTAATTATTTTGGATTGGAAGTATCATACATATAGATAGGTAGGTGAATATTAAATAAGAAACTTAGAATTTACTAGTAAAATTTGTAAATTTTGGTGAATATTATTTTAATAAAAAACACGTTTTATGTAAATATGGGAATTTTTTTAGAGTAAAATGGTCATTTAGCGAAGTTATTTTTTGAAAAAAGACCAAAAATAACCAATAGTCTAAATTTCACCCTTGAAAATTACCCTACATAACTAACCTAGAAACCTCTATATATTTAGAACAAAATCTAGCCCTTTAAAGTACTACTTGATTACAACTAGTTGTTCTAGATTCATCTATATCTTTCTATAATCACTTTAGTCATGCTATATATAGTTTTGACCATTATTGGAAATGTTCTTCCTATTATGTTCTAAAAGTTACGATGTTGTTCTAATTGTTTTGTTGAGTTATGAGGTTCTACTCTTCTGTTATAAGGAAAAATCATGTATATAATCCATTTACTACTAGTACATGATTTTTCTACATATCTCTTTGTTATGTTTTTTTATCTAGATAATATTTGTATCCTTGGGTTTGATATGAATGAATGGTTTCCTTCCTATTTAGTTGAATGAAACTAAAGGCCATCTAATGGAATTGGCACTTCCTTTCTTTCACACTGCTACACATTAATTAATTAGAATTTTTAAAATGTGCCTTTGATGAGACCTCCTTCTTTCGTTCTTTTTGAATGTTATAGCATGCATTGTCTTACTCAACTACATTGTGCCATTTTTGGAAACCTCTATGGACCCTTGGTCATTAACATAACCAACATCCATGAATTAGGAAGGAATTTCACAAATTGCTCCCTTCCACTTTCAAAGCCCATGCCATGTAAAGGTTTACATTGCCTAATAGGCTCTACAAAAATATATTAGTTGTGTATAAAAACTTGGGAGGCTTGTAGGTGTTCTCAACAAAACCATGCATTCTAATGTTGGTGTTCCAAATGTGCACAATGTAATATACATTTCCTCTCATTAGTCATTTAGTGGATTATACAATTATTTCTATGGATTGACAAATGATGGTTACCTTAGTGGAAAGTATAAATCTATCTTGGACTGCAAAAAACAAAGATATTTTCTTTTTCATTTCCCTTCCATAATATTGGGTGTAGGGAAATTTTTAGGGGCAAAATTTAGTGCATGGGATAATTTTTTACCTTTTTTCCAAAAAATATTCACTCATTTCCATTTGTTTCTAAATTGATTCACTCGAATCCCATGGGCAAAAAAAATATTTACTCTAAAAATTGCCAAAATTGTCTAGAAATCATATAAAATCCTTAGAAATTTTAATCATTTTAGAGAAATATTGCCCAACAATTTATGGCTAGAAATTTAAGAATTAGTAAGATTTTCCAAGGTTTCCACACTTTAAGAAAATTATGGATCCTTAAAATTTTCCCTGTTTGGGTGCCATAATTATGCAATAATCATTTTTTCCCATAGTGATATTTCCTAGGGAATCCACTATAATTTTTCATAAGAAACATGCATAAA
Source organism: Pseudotsuga menziesii (assembly GCA_001517045.1). NCBI lineage: Eukaryota > Viridiplantae > Streptophyta > Pinopsida > Pinales > Pinaceae > Pseudotsuga > Pseudotsuga menziesii. Next base: position 14,829 of record LPNX011098291.1, read on the forward strand.
CAAGATAATATGTAACATAGAATTGTTTATGTTTATGGTCATTTAAGATCTTCTATAAATCTCCCTAGTCATTGATGATGTATTTTTATTCACATATTTGAAGACACAAGCCTTGTACCTCGAGAAAGTATTAGTGGATTACTAGCTCATGAAATTGACCATCTTCCATGCTAATTATTTGAAAGGGTACCTCAAATTATTTATATCATAACCTCCCTAGGGGGAATACTATCACCGCCTACTAGAAATTCCTTCTGGGATTTAATAGGTTGTTGTTGTTTTGGGTTTATGAAATTGTGAATATCTTTGTTGGTGAAGTGATGTGTAATATGGGGAGGGATGATATCTTATTTAAATATAGGGATTGATAAGAATATTTATTTACCATGTTTGTGTGATGGAATCATCTTGGTGTCATGGTCATAACATTGGGAAAACCAATAAACCAATTCCTTGCATTCAATTATTTCAAGAATGCTTATATATTGAATCATGCCTAAATTTCATAAGTAATATTTTGGAGCTCCATAAGTATAGTAAGTTCCCAATTCGTTCCTTGGGTTAGAGGTTGCTTGGGTGTTATTTGTGTCTCTAATTAATACTTGGTTCCTTGGTGGCATGCTTACAACCACACTTAATGAAAATAATGGGAATCATAGATTTAAGTGTTGTGGTATTGAGTGCAGCAATAATAGTAGAGTAATCTTAATTTTATGATAGTCCAAAACAAAATATTTTTTTATATATGTCATGAATTATTTTTCCTTTAGTGTTTTTTATGATCCCTTATGATTTATTGACACTTTTATCCTTATTGAACACACTTTGTCTAAGTACAACCCATTTGTATGGTGAGCATGTCTTTATTTGATGTCACCTATTTTCTTTTTATCGTGATGCCTACGAATTGTAACATCTTTAATTAGAAAAGAGCCTTCACATTTTAGCTTATAATAGGAAAACACCAAACTTCCATTGAAGGGACAAGACAAGGAGTCCAAAGAAGCGTTCTTTCACTATAAAAATATCTACCCAAAAACAATCAAGGCAATGGAAATATTGAGGCCATGGGAAAGAGAAAAATAAGGAATTAAGTATTTTCAAGGTTTTAAGGACCAAAACAAAAGACCGATTTGACACTACACACATTTCAAAGTCAATGATTTGGAAGGAAAATGGGGGACTCGTATAAAATAAAATTGATGATGAAGTTCATGCATTGGAGCTCCTTAGAAAATTAAAAGAGTGAGCCTCAAAATTTCAAAATGGCACCCCCAACGAAAGGGGTAACACCCCTCTATGTACGACCTTTATATTCCCGTTATTACTCTTGTAAACACATTCCATAATATCTAGTGCACTTTCGAGATTTATGTCTCGTTCGTTTGGGATGTCATATTTATATTTCAATAAGAGAAGTAATCATGGGTTGTATTAAAAATATGGTTGGGTAAGTTTTCTTTCTTTTATGGGATGGATGATAATGCAGATATAAGAGTGTAATTTACCACTTCATGAAAATAAAGGAAACTTCTAGAATATGGAAAGAAAAAAGAGGGTGAAGATACCAAAAGATATGATTTATTGGAGTAGACCTCTTTCCTCTTAATTTAATAATATGTTTAAATATTGGGATTTATAAAAATATTGGTGATTTTCACATCAAAGAATAAATTAATATTGACTCCCCACTTTACATAAAGTTATATGTGTAAGGAGGGCATCCCAAGAAGAAAATCTAATGGGAGTGAAGAATATAAAGTTACTAACCTACTTTGTATTTTGGTACCAAAAGGGAAAGTGGGGACATAGAGGCATAAAATAACTTGTGAATTATGTGTAAAAGGTAATATTATGCTAGGGAAAGTGAGGACATCGAGGCATAAAATAGCTTGTGAAGTATGCATAAAAGGTAATATTATGTTGGGTATGTTATAAAAGAGCAAACAATAGAAGGAAAACATTTCAAGAAGGAAGGATAAGATTCCAGATGTGCCTGTCATTCTTGATATGCCATACACACAATGAAAGTTTTGACATTATTGATATGCCATACACACAATGAAAGTTCCAACAACATTTCAAGATATTTGCTTCATTTGACAAAATTTAAGGCAAACACTAAAAGAAATAATAACAATTTTTTTTGAAGGGAGGTTTCAATTTTTTCTACTTCGATGCTACCTATAAGCTTTTCAAACTACTCCTCCTAATCCTCCTCTCTATTACTATATTTTGCATCTCTACTCTCTTCCTACTTTCACCCACCTCTCTTTTACTCTTCCTTGAGTTTTCATTCTTTATGCAATCTCATTTGATTCTCTTTTACAAGTCTCTAGAAGTGTGTTTAGAAGCATGTTGGGTATTTGAGTTTGAAATTTCTACTAACTTCCATGCCTTCCTTATTTCCTTACTCACTTCATTGCATCTTCATATTCCTTTCATGTATATGTACTCAAATCCTTCTCCTAATTTCCAATGGATTTACGGATGTTATAATTGAGGAATAAATAAAAACCCATGAATGTTTGTATGCTTGGGAACCATATATCATTTTCTAATTGAAGTGTTAAATGTGAGGGAGTATCACCTTCCTCCATCAAACAAAGTGGGAAATATTTCTTGAAAGACCTCCTTAGCCTTGATTCAGATTAGTCAACTTGGGCATAGGTCATTCTCATTTTTTTAAAACTTGCAAACCTAAATTCATTCTAAATGAGATTCAACACCCTAAACCACAATTAAGTATCAAACAAACCTAAAGGAAAAACCAACCTAAAAGTGGGAAAGATTTTGTGAAAGACCTCCTTAGCCTTATTATTAGATTTAGATTTCTCAACTAGACATGAATCATTCTCATTTTTTATAAATTGTAAAAGTAAGTTCATTTTCAATGAGATTCAACAACATATAACCACAATTAAATATCAAAGAAACTTAAAAAAAAAAAATCTACAGCCCATTTTTAATAAGATATTTTTATAGAAGTTTGACTTGTTAATTGGCTTTGCCCATTGTAACAAAAGACACCTTTCATTTTCTTAAAATGAGATAATTGTTGTATTTTATTTTATTAAAACCATAAATTTTCTTATCTTTATCAAAACTTATATAATAAATAATTTCTTTTTAAAAATACCAAACTTTAATAATAAACACTTTTAAATAATCATAAGAAAAAGTTGGAGAAATATAAAAATAGATCTACATTCACCCAAAATTATTGTGGAAATACATGTAAACAATAAAAGACAATAATAATATAATTTAAATCATATGTACATCATGTTTGCTAAATGGAAGAAAAATACAATTTAAGAAAGTTATGGGTTCCCTGAAAGGAGACCCAGCTTCAAACTTCATGGAACAAATGTTGAGACAATAAAATATTAATGCACATATCACTATCAATTTCAACATCAATATAAAAATTGTACAGGTTTTCAACAAAATTAATTAAATAAAATTAACTATAATATAAAAAAAAATTAGTATTTTTTATTCATATATAAACACACTTACTTCTGTAAGATGGGACATGATTTAATTGAAATCAATACACATATTTATTTTTAATTGATTTTATGACTTGATCCATAAATCAATATCCATGTAAATAACTAAACCAATGTACATTTATAGTTTAAGAAGATCTTATAACAAATGATTATAAATATAACTATTACTATTCATAAATGATTATAAATTAACCACTATTAGTCATAAAATAGCAATAACATACATAATGGGTATATCATATTTTCCCTTAGCTCATACTATCTATATATCATATGTGTTTTTACTTACATCGCCCTCCTTGCTCACTCATCATTATTTATATGATCAAACTAGAATCGACAATTCCCAAAGCCTCACGCATCATTTTTTTATAAAATGAAAACGAGAATAGACCATTTTCAAAATATTTTAAGTTGGTGTTTTTAATCATAAGGATTTCTAATTAGAAAATATTATATATATGCAAGTCACAGACAGAAAAAACAATGTTGCTGGTTAAAGCAAAACATAAGAAATGCATATACGATAACTGCAGCTCCACAATGTTGGTCTCAGTGGTAGTAGTGCTAGTGGTGGGGGCAATTCTATTGTAATAATTATTTCTTGTCAATATTTACAACAAGAAAAAACCTAATTCTGCATAGGAAATCACTGCAACACGCGCTTGAGGAGCTGAATTATCTTAGCAGGCTGGCTGAGATGAGGCAGATGGCCTTCTGTGTCCAGTATTTCGAGGGTAGCATTGCAACCCAGATGTCTTTTCACGTAGATTGCAACTCCCAGGGGCACTGCCATGTCTTTGCTGGTCTGAATAACACAGCAGGGAACCTTGACTTGCCCCAGAATGCCTCTCATGTCGGTCTCGAAAATAGTCTTGGCAACATATAGGGCGATGTCAGGCCTCATATTGAAGAGAGTTCGGCTGAATTCTCTCACTGCCACAGGCACGTCCCCGCCAACGGCCAGGGGTGCAAACCCTGAAACCCATGCCGCGTAGTTGGATTCCATGGCGCCGAACACTTTCTCTATATCCTTTCTCTCGAATCCCCCCTCATACTCGCTATCGTTCGAGTATCTGGCCACACAACAAAATTAATGGGAATTATCTATCTGAGTCTCAGACCGGCCAGATGATTAATGGGATGTAATATTACAGGTCTAGCAATTACCTTGGGGAGGCTCCAAAGAGAACCAGTTTGGCGAAGAGCTCGGGTCGCTTGATGGAAGCCATGCAGCCGATCATGGCGGAAAGAGAATGGCCGAGGAATATGCAGTTATCGACATTCAGCTCCTCCAGAATTGTTATGAGATCATCGGCGTAGGCGTACAAAGAGCTGTATCGTTGGAAATCGAAGTTGTCAGGATTCACACTCCCTGCACACATCAAATCATACAACACAATGCGGAAATCTCTCACAAAATATGGCAAAATGCGTTGCCATACAGACTGGTCTGTGCCGAAGCCATGAGAGAGAACCAGAATGCGTCTGCCTGATCCCACCATTCTCACGTTCAGAGCTTCAACTAGTCCTGAGCCTACACCCATCTTATGATCTTTTCTACTTTCTTCTTCTAATCAATTAATTCTACACAAGCAAGCTTTGTAGGAAGAGAGAGATTGAGAGAAAATCGCAGTGTAGGAGGAATGGCGGTGGGAATTCAGAGCACAAAAGGTGAGGTATATATATATAATATAATATATATATTGCACAGTGTGTAATGGAAGTGGAATTGTAGGGAAGCAACTGGTCCCCAGATGAGATGAAGTGTTGTCATTGATACTTGCCATGGCATGCCAGCCTTTCATTTCAATTGTGGGGGATGATCTCAGCTTGTCTGAATGAAGCACTATCAGATGATGATGAGGAATGTTCTTTTTATCTCTTCCTTTCTCCTTTGGGCCTTGGAATTGGATAGGGTTGGATTGGCTTGGAATCAGGATTTCTTTCTCTCTCTGTCAATTCGCGTGTATTTTGTCTTTGGTAGTAGGTTAGGTCACTATGCCTTCACGCCCTCTCGGTCAACTTTTCCTATTCTTTCTAAATATCTCAATCGCCATTACAATTAATCCATACTTAGTGCACAGTGAACAGAACCAACCAAACATTGGTCACTAATGTAATGTTTTGCAACAGACATTTAACAGTAACAGTAACAGTAGAGCCCAAAAATTTAACAATCAATATTCTGCAAGATAATAAGGTATTTAACCATCAATATTTCTGCAAGATAATAAGGTGTAATTCAATCAAAATAAAACTAAAAAGGACAAAATAAGATTAACCAAGTCCAGTGTACTTTCTCATTTAAATAAAAAATACAGTTGTAAGTTTTTTTCAAAGGTATTGTTGAAAAAAATGGCAGTTGTAAGTCTTTTTAATATACTGCATAGCGAAAAAATTGACAGTTGTAGGTTTTGGAAAGACAACTGTAAAAAGCAACATTTCCAAGAAAAATAAAAGTGTTTGTCCCCAAGAAAACAAATAAAAATGTGTGAAAAAATAAATATATAAATCAACATATGTACTTTATACTATTATAAGAAAGCTACAAAATTGATTTTCCATTACTAGAATTAGATTTAAGTTGCACCTGTTAAAATTGGAGAGACTATGATGGTAGATGCCTTTGGATATGGATGTGAGGCAGTGTGCAATCCTAGACCATGATGAGGTTAACAGGTTGTGTAAATAAGAGAATATAAAGGTATAAAATCATGTAAGTATATAAATAGTTAAGATAATTAATAAAGTTTTTTTAAGGTTTATTTTAATTAATAATTAATTGAATTTTTTAAAATTTATTTTAATAAAAAAATTTGAGTAAAATATACAAGATTAAATATATTATATATTTTTTTGAAACTAGATATAAACATTATTTAATGTCAACTTGATCACAAATGTTAGAGTGATATTGCAATTCATTTAATGGTACATGATCACTTATTTCAACATCAACCTAAGATGGCTAGGTTGTGAGTTGGTCTTGACATGGTAAGCTAAGGTGTCACTTAAATGTGTGCATGTAATTTAGTAATGAGGCTAACACTAGCTTAAAAATTTAATCATTAACATAGAAATGATCTTAGAACTGAACCAAGACATAACTTCACAAGAGCACAGATCATAAGTTCTTTCCTTACCCCCTTTAAAGACAAACGGTCCCCCTTGCATTTGAAGGCCCTCCATAAGAATTAGTCCTCATTGCATATGAGGGAAGTGAGTAAACTTCAAGCACACTTATCAAGTGTCAAGTATTTGGTTTGTGTAACATTCCTTAAATTTTGTACAGTACTGAAGTTCCCTTGTTCTTCGTGTGTCAATAGTTCCATCGATGAACTAAATGTCTTTCTATGTTGGTTGTGTTGAAATCATGGCCAATGTCATCTCGATTTCAGTTTAAACAATTGACTACTAAAGTAGTGGAGGATTGCAAGGCCACAATAAGTCCACCTTGAATATTACATGAAGACCAATGTATGGTGTTACTCCACTAATGAGTTCTTATTGAGTTATCAAGGGATATTAACATAGCTTAGCACATTGATATAACCCAATACATCTAAACTACAAAGAAAGAAAACATAAAGAATTTACAAAACTAGGTGCTAAGTTAGACAATGAGAAAAACAAATACACCAACTTAAGAATGCAGTAACACAACACAATTAAACAAGACACATATATAACATTGCTTGCAAGGAGCTTGAAAATATTATTGAGTCTACTTTAAAATTACATATTATACAACCTTTTGCATAGTCTCCTTTTATGTGGAAATCATGATCTATTTATACATATTTAATTAGTAAGCATATGCACTATTTGGGTCCACCCATCGACCACCAAATATATGTTGATTAAACAATTAAACAAGACACTGTGCACATGTACATTCCAACATACACCCAACTAAAAAAAACAATACATAATCAGAGGGTGTGAAGAGATTTCAGTCAGAGCACCAATCAATTATCAACACTATTTGGTGCTAAGAGTATGTTTCCTCCTAAATCATGTGTGGATTAACCCTATCTAGTTTTAAGTTGAATGGTATTGAAGAAATGATGTTGTAACCATTGGATTGTGTGATCTCAATGAGTTCGAAAAAAAAGGGAAGTTCAAAGCCAATTGTAGTACTATAAGGTAATCACTAGTTACCAAGGAAATGGAGTGGAAGGAAAAGTTAGAAATCCCAAGATTACCCAAGCTACTATTGCTACATGTATCTAGTTAGTAGTGCATCCACACTATGTTGCATAATCTCACAAGAAGTATTGGAAATCTCCTTATGAATCTTCATCTCTATCAAACCAAGCTTATGTTGCTTAAAAATTTCACTAGTGTCTCTTAAAATGGACATATGATGAGCATCACTAACATAATGGAAATGAAAAATGAGTTGTGTTTCTCATAAAACCTCTATCTCTATTACAATACTCAAGGATTCATTACATGGTGCAAGTAGATAAAAATACTAGAAGAGATAAAGACATACTACTATTGGATCATCAAACTCAAGGATTCACTACGTGGTGCAAGTAGATAAAAATACTAGAAGAGATAAACACATACTACTATTGGATCATCCAATTATTTTTGTAACGTGTTTCCATCAATATTTCCATCATTTATTACTTTCATAGTCCAGGACAACTGGTATCTTTGTTTCAACAAATGTTGATTTATCCAATTAACTAAGGATATTAGGTTCTTTAAGTGCATGCTAATCAAGCAGCAAGAGAGTGCGATATCCCTCAACTATGGGAACTATGTTCAAAAGAGAAGTGTATGCACTTGCATGTTTTTTTCACAAACATGAAATTGCATCCAAGAATGGTTGTAGAGTTGTGTGGTGACCTTTATGTTGGATCTATGCCAACTCTAATTCCTGCACTCGCTTTGTGAAACTTTATTGCCTAGCCTTGACAGTCTATCATGTGATCATTTCAATTATAACTTCTTTGATTACTTGTGCAATTCCCTCTCTAAATCCATGACTATTCTATCCAATGCTTCTTGAGCTTGGTTGTTCTTATGATGTTGTTATCATTGATTTGTGCCTATACTTAATATTTATATATTGTGACATACTTAATATTTATATATTGTGACATGTTACATTTCTATTCTTATCTTTATTGGTCCACCATACATTTAATTGTAATTGTATGGTTGACTAGATTTGTTATTGTACCCTTTGTCTCCTATATATATATACCAAGGTGACCTAGTTTTAGGATCATCTCATATTGTCCCATGAATTTGATACATTGTAAAAGGAGGTTTCCCTCTCAAAGAGGCTTCTTATTTATCCCCTTATTTCATTCTCGAGGCATTGGGTTATATTTCTTTCTACTTTCATGCTATTTTGGGAATTTGGTGCACATCATTCGGTATCAAAGTCATTTTTGCTATAATGTTTTTTGAGGATTTTTTCAGACAATTGTTTTTTTAAATCCTCAGATGACATAACAAAGTATCAGTGGTAAAAAATTCAGGTCTTGGTTCATTATAAGCTCGAAGTTATAGTATATGGAAATTAGGGTTTTTTTACTAGTCCAAAAACTAGCCTCAAATAGGTGTTATGGGTAAAATTTCTATATCTAAAGATTGGGAGATCCAAATTGAGTGCCACTTATTGCATAAAAAGGAATATGGACCATAGTGTTTGTGGTAAAAACTTCAGAAGTAGAAAAGGAAAATATGGCATTTGTTAGTCCATACAATTTCACTCTCCTCAAAGGGACAAAAATAACAAGTCTTAGGAAAGTTACCCAAACTCTCGCTTAGCACTTCAAAATTGGGTCAAACTTATGGATTTGCAGAGAAGACATACTAGAATACTGTTGGTCACTCTATATGCTAGTTAGTTACATCTAACATGCATAATGCTCAATATAAATGGTCAACCCAAGGAATTATTTTTATTTCAAATATAATTCACACTGTCTGTGCATAAGCACTAAGTAGCTGATTAATTGAATGAAGAATTAACTGGCCTACCTATCTGCTCAGTCAAACTCCTCTCATGATTAAACTGATCTGAATTGCCTACTTAAGAATTTCAGAATTGCAATTACCTTCCTACAAATTCAATCTAGCAACTAATGATTCTAGAAATAAATAACTAGACTACTTTTTCAAGAAGTTAAATCCTAACATTACCAAACTATATGCAGATCACTTTTCACTAGTTTAATTCCACTGATCTAAGAATAAAAAATAACAGGAATTGAACCAAACAACTCTCAACTATAATATGACTGAATTAGAAAAACTGAGAAAGACAAGCAATTAAAAGAAACTAGAGACTAGCTTGATTGCTACAGATAACACACACTTGCATAATGGAAACTAACCTACACATTCGCTGCCACACCACACTACTGCATCTTAAGAGAAATACGGATAGTGAGTATCAAAGAAAGCACAACGATTAACCATTAGTGTTGCAACTATTGAAAGGAATCCATCTACTATAATTTCCACACCACACAACAAAATAATCAAAACATCTAATTAACTCAGCGATCTCTGTGGGAAGGCAGGCCCAACCTTTGAACAAAGACTCCAAAACTAAAATAGATTAAAACGCAGAAGTCTGAAGAACCCTGCTTCTTATATTAAAATGGTAAAATGAAATTATAGTTCTTTGTCACAGCTTACACAGTATAATCGAATATCAACCAAACCTTGGTTCAGAATGTTTTCTCATATTTATACATGATCAATCATAACCTTCACCCAATAATATCGAGAAGCCATGAAGATCTATGATCTTCAAGCTTCCCTGTTACAACACGTTGTACAACTGTGAATGGAATTGAATGCGAACATAGAATATAGGGAATCATGTGCGTGAGCCATTAGTGAATGAACATAATCAATTTAAGGAATACCCTATCTGTTGTAGCCAAACCTTAAGCAACGACACGCTGTCGCAGCTGAGTCTGTTACAGTTGAGCATGTTGCACAAATACATGGAATGATAGCCTCTATTTTCTCTAGCATGTGGGGATGCGACTGACAAGTGATAGCTAACGTCGAAATCTCATCTTCCCTTCAAACCATTCGGGCTGCTACACCTGTACTTCTCAAAGATTGAACTATCTTTATGAAATCATGATGTATTAGTAAAGTTCAAGAGATGGAGTTCTGATCATAACAATAATAGACATTAATAAGATAAAACAATAATTAACCATACCTATAAATATTCAAGGCTCAATGTGAGGAAAGAACATCTTTCTGGTGCATGGTATGGGGTAGGACAAGGAAAAAAGGATATAATAGGTGTGGTAAAAAAGGGGAATTTCAGGACCCAACATCTGCCCCCAACTATTATGTTGCATGTACTCATGCAACAACCTCCACTCAGTCTGAATATGATGTTGGAACTATACCTTGTTCATGGAGAGATGAAAAATTGTAGGAGAATTTAGGTGGCTCCTTCCCATCTAGATATCTATTATGGGAAACCTAATATTTCCAACACTGCTTCTCCTCTACCTTTGTCAATGAAAAATCATCCCTATACATCCTTGTTGGCCACTAAATAAGTGGGAACCTGGATTTAAGTCCCAACCAGTTAACTCCACACTTCTTCATATAGTCAGCATATCCATCGACCCTAGGGAGTGTCTATTTAAAGTTTTTAAAGCAATAACGGTCCCTTTTTCTTCAATGATGAAGGAGAATCCTGCCATCTATGCTTACTTCCTTCCAAAGCCAAATGTTGTTGTCTAGAAATCTAGCTAACACAAGTGGAGATTACCTGCCCTTGAAGTTCAACCAGCTGTTGAGTCTTGATGGGATATTTAATCCTCTATTCCTAAAGAGCAAGAAGAAGGTGAGGAGATTAAGGTTCACTTTGAATCCAAATATTAGAGTTAGCCTCATTCTGAGAAATTTTATGGAAGTAAATCTCCCATTGCACATGATTGTTGACGAAAGAAGCGAAATCCCTCAGCTGGACATCTCCTAACTAAGGAGCAGGGTTTGAATGACTGTCCAGAGGGAAAGGAAATTCATGCAAGTAAAGTTCACATAACAGGCTCTGCTCAATGAAGCTACTTTCCATAAAGGTCTTCAGAATTGGGAAGAGGATGCCACTTCATTAGGTTTCCCTTCCTTCAATTCCTTCAATTTAAACCAAGTGAATTGTTCATACAAAATTACAAGATAAGAAGGAAATGGAGCTCTAGAGCTCATCGATTCCCGGGAGAGAGTGTACAGTTGATATTTTTACTTCTTCATGGACTTGAATTTCTTCAACTCCTTCAGATCCTTTTGTACTTATTCCCAGTGAAACCTCTGGAATTTTAACTCTTCTACCCATCTTTCGCTCAATTCCCTGATAGTCTTTCTATGCTCAACAAGGGGAACCATTCCTTCTTGATATCCATCCACCTAAAAATTCCATTTATTTACTTCTAATTTCAGCAATGAGAGTTCTTCTATCAGTCCTTGCATCCTTCCATCTCCTACATATTTCTCCTCGTCAGAGTCTAAATCGACAAAGTTTTGGGAAAATTGAGTCCATACCTTATTACCCGATGTATTAGCCTGATCATTCTGAATTGGAAGTGTAGCAGATTCCTCTTCTACCAGTCTTTCAACCAGCTCTGACTGTATGGGTGTTTCTACAATCAATCCTGGGGATGCTGGCTCTTGTGTAACAACATCCTCCTCTTGAAACCCATTTCTATCAACTTAGAAATCCTTTTGTGAATATGTTGGTTCTTGTGTGACAACATCTTCTTGAGTCTCAGTTGTAGCTTCAAGAGGGAGCTGTAAGGGTGTTTGTTCTTGTCTAGCAGCTTCCCAACCTTCCAGTTCTTCAGGATGATGAGTTTGTTCTTGAGTCACTTCCATATCCCCTGAAATATGAAACTAGTCCCCGAATACTTCAGTGTCCCGTGATGGCTGGGACTGTATCTGTGCATATTCCCCTAGCTCTAAATCAAGGATTATGTTGACCTAAGGATCAACTGTTCCAAAATAAATGGGGGTCTCAGCAAGAATTCCTAAGGATGTTGGTTCTTATGTGACAACATCTTGGTCAGCTTCAACATTTTCCTGTTGCTAAGTTTCTTCCTCCACTAGTTTCGTGTCCTGAGATTGTTTTGGGATCATAGTAAGAGCACCTAATCTCAGATAAGGGATTGTCTCAACCTCTGGCTCACCTGCTTCCCTTTGAGTAGCGTCCTCAACAAGAATTTATAAGGATGTCGATTCTTGTGTAAAAACACCCTGTGGATGAGACTGTAATTACTCATATTCCCTTACTTCTATGTCGAGGACCATTTCCACTTCTGGTTCATCTTCACCCCTCAATTCCACCACAGATGTTTCTTTCTCTTCTCCAACTTCCTTTGTGAGTTTTTGTGCCACAAATGCACGCACTGTAAATTTGTATCCTAATTGATTAAAAATTTCCCCGCACTCAGGGAAAACCACTTTTTCCACTTCTTCACCTTCCTCTACATGAGGTGATCTTTCCAGCTAATATACAACTTCTACTAATGTGTGCAACCTCCTTTCTACCTGTTTCCTGCATGCCTCCTTCCAACTTTCTAATTCCTTTCGTAGCTCTTTCACGTCCTCCTTTGGAAGACTATTTTCATATAGAAGTCCCTCAATTTGAGTTTCCTCTGAAATAGGTTCTTGTGGGGTAGCATTTGTCCTGGTTCTCAAGGTGTGGAATTCAATATTTGATTCATTGTTTTCCCATCTTGCCCGTGCTGCTTCTGCTGTTATGACAGATATGTTTCTCTTTCTCTTCACTGGTCATGATGCTTGTACTTCTTCTCTTGATCTTCTTTTCTTCCTCTGTGGTACAAGGGTTTCTAATTCTACAATTGATGTAGAAGGGACATTTCCCTTCTCAGTGGACTCCCTTTCCTCTACCATCTCAGTTTCTTCCTCAATTAAGGTTCCTCCCCATTCAGAAGAAGATTCAATGGTGAGGATCTTTGCATAAACTTCTATCATAATAGCTCCCATAGCCTCATCTTCTACTGCCGCAGCATTCAATGCTGCTCCAGTTTAAGCTTCTGCTGCCGAAGCTTCCACATTCTCTATTCTTTCCATAGGGTTTGATGTTGTTGCAGCCTCTCCCTATTCTTCCGCTTGATTAATTGGGTTTTGTTCTGAGATTGTCTCAGCTCCCCCCCCCCCCCAACTGAATTGGAGGAACTTCGGTCCTCCTCCTATACTTCCACTCCCCCCAACTGTGTGAGTTCGTATTCTTCCTCTTCTATTGGGACACCACTCAAGAGTGCAAGTGCTTGAATTATCTGAGGTTGGCCAGTGATTTGTTCCCAGGTTTGGTTCCACTGTGATAAGGCCCTTACAATAATAAGTTTGATTAGTCCATGATGTGATCCAGATGGAGATCGGTGGCCACCCACCTATTTCATTGGCTCAACAAAATTGTCCATTGTGGCAGTTTCCTAGTTATTTTTCTATAGTTTTTCGGGTCCTAAACTTTCGGGCCCGTTTTGAGGCCCTAAACGACGTTTTTTGGAGATTCGGGGCCAAATGGTTTCCATTGGCATTAATTTGGCTGACCAAAAGTGCTAAATCTTATATAGACCTTTCTAATGAGCTATCGAACGCCCAAATCGGAGATCGTATGCAAAAGTTATGACCCGGGAAGTTGACTATTCAACTTACCACCTTGGGGCCGCAAACTTTATGACGATTCATCTTCTAGGGTTACGTTTTGGACTTTTGGGTTTCTCACCCTCATTATTATTATAAATAGGCCCCTTTGGCGTCATTTTGTATGAAGCTTGGCACGGATGAGCGTAGCAGCCACATCTCTTCTCAGAGATAGCTACCACCATTCTAGCGATTGTATTACAGTCTGTTCTATTTTCGCCATTTAATAGAATATGGGTTTAATGTATCTCTGTTATCTTTGTAAAATGTCTGTTATTATGATTCTGTATATGTTCTTTCATTTCGTTCATGCATAAATCCGGATCATGATGGGTGAGAGAAGAGTAAGGGCATCGGGATGATCTTACAAACCCCACCATATGATGTAGGTCTTTAAATAAATAAAATGGGATACTGAGTAAAGCCTTGTGGCATAAATGAGAAAGTAGAGGAAACTCAGAGAAATACACAGTCTAATACTGAAATTCACATGTGATGTACTTTTTCAGGAATACTTCCACCTCGTTCCAAGGGTGAGGTAGTGATTGTAGAGCTATTCCTCGCTTTGCTTGGCAAACCTATTCGTCGGCTACCAGAAACTCCCACATTGCAACTGCATTGTGGGTTCTTCTTCCAAACCAGGTTATTCCTTCATGAGGATGACCAATAACCTCAACCACAATCTCCTTAGTAACGTCTATACGTAGACCTATGACTTCTGAATAGGTTTCTGTCAAATTTAGTGCAAACTGCAGAGTTGTTTCTTGATGAAAACCATTTAGGCATTGAAAGAACTTGGTCCAACCAACTGCTTTGAAAATGGAAAAAACCTCTCTATTTCTTTGTAGGGTCTCCATATTTGTAGGTTCATGCTGGGATGGGATACCCATATCGTCTCTCTGTCTGAATTATGGTATCAACTTAACAAATTACAGACCTAGAAATGGAAGTTACAGCACATGAACATGCATGAACAATTGAGGTTGGAGTTGGATAAATTTGGAAAGTTAAGACAGTCATAAGCATGGAATAATTGGTAAGATTTGGTCCCAAATTAGGAAAAAGATTACAGTCGAATGGTAAGTTTAAGTACCAGATAGATCATGTGGATTGACAGTTAAATGAGTATGGGTCTAATGACAGGTACAAAAAGGAAAAGCATGATTAATTTTTTCAAATCCAATTAACGCCTAATCATGTAAATGATCGGACCCCATACCTTAGTAATTATGAGATGAATCGTAACTTTCCATAATAGTGCAGCGTGTCATTGCAGCCATCAATTTAAACATTATTGCATGCATTATATTATGATCTTACCCCCGACGAATCAAGAACTGTATTTTCAATCTTGGCGGAAACATAATTGAAGCTGTGAGGTGAGTCGCAATCCGCTAAAGTCACAGATGGCAACATTGGTGGCCAAATCTGGAGGAGTCGCAGCTATCTTGTCGATAAATCTGGAGGATTCACAGCTGCAAAGATAAGGAAATCAATGAAAACTTAGCACCAGTGCAGCAGTGAGAATAGAAATATAGAAAAAATTTAGCGAAGTTGCAGCTACAGAGATAGGAGAAATCGACTAAAATTGGTGGAGTTGCAGCTACGAAAGATAGGAAAATCTACTAAATTTGGCAGTCGCAGCTGTGAAAGATAGGGAAATATATGAAATTTGGTGGAGTCGCAGGTCCAAAAAATAGGAAAATGACAGATCTTAATGGAGTTGCAGATGCGAAAAATGGGAAAATGGTAGACTTTAATGGAGTTGCAGAACGAGAAACGGGAAAATGGTCAAAAATTTTACGGAGTCGCAACTGCAAGAAATGGAAAAATGGGCATATTTGAACGGAGTTGCAGCTGTGAAAATGGGAGAAATGGCTTAATTTGAACGGAGTTGTAGCTACGAGAAATGAAAAAATGGGCAGATTTGAACGGAGTCGCAACTGTGAAAATAGGAAAATGGCTAAATTTAAACAGAGTTGCAACTGTGAGAAACAGGAAAATGGTTGAATTTGAATGGAGTTGTAGCTGTGAAAACTATTCATTATTCATTTTTTTTCAAGGATCTCTTTTGGAACAAGAGCATGGATTAAGGCACTCGTAGTCGTTATGCCTCGTCATGACCACTGCTCATTAAGTTAGTTCCTACACAGATTCTTCAAAGAAAACCCATCAAGCATAAAGGAAAACAGAATAAAAATAAAGCAAAACATCAATTTATTTATATACAAATTCTTGTGTGGAAATCACACTGTCCTTTCAAATATTGATAGGGACAGAGAAAAAAATTTGTCCTTACTTTAACTGGTGTCCTGGATCAACTACAACCTATGAAATAAATTCGTCCCTTAAGATTGGCCCTGTGATACTATCGCAGCTTGTTCCCATTAGTAAATAATGTCATACAATCTTCATCAATAGTGACCAAGCGGACTATGCATTGTCAAATACCCTGTCTCTATGATATGGACCCAACCATATTGTTTGAAGCTTACCTTTGAAGTCCCTCTTGAACCTAGAATCATATAGAAATTCCCAGTCTCCTTCGTAGAAGACTTTCTTCTTTATGAACCGATCATGCCACTTAGATCGCTGCTGTTGAATTAATTATGTCTGATGTACAACAACTATGCATTTTTCGTCGAGTTGATTTAACTGGTTCAATCTATTCCTCTGATCTTTTGTTAAATCTAATTTTGCATCCATGGCCGTATTTAAGGTTCTGATTTCAAATTCAATAGGAAAGACAACATTCTTACCATACACCAAATCATAGGGGGGAAATCCCGTAGTATTGCGCCAAGTAGTGCGATAGGCCCAAAGTGCCTCTGGAAATCTATCAGCCCAGTCTCTGCGATGGCTTCTGACTGTTTTTGTGAGAGTAGCTTTAATCACTTTGTTGGTACTTTCCACCTATCCATTGGCATGTAGATGACAAGGTGAAGTTATTCTGTGCTGAATATGATATTTCTGTAATAGATCTTTCCAATTTATATGCAACAAACAACAGTCCTCCATCTGTGATTATCTCCTTGGGTACTCCAAATCGAGTGAAGATTTATCCATATAGGAAATCTATTACATCCTAGTCATTGGATTTCACCAAAGCCACATCCTCCACCCATTTTGTCATGTAATCGGTGCAAACTAAGATGTAAACTTTCTACTTCGAGGGAGGGTTTATGGGCCCCACGAAATCCAAGGCCCATCTGTTGAAGGGTTCAACCACCAGTTGTGGTTGAAGGGGCATCTTGTGCAGTCTATTAGGTTGTACCATCCTTTGACATCTATCACAAGCATGTACATACTTCTTCGTATCCCTAAAAATGTTTGGCTAGTAATAGTCCATTCATAATACCTTATGACCTGTATGTTTATCAACAAAGTGTCCCCCATAGGGCTTGTTGTGACAAGCCTTCAAGATACTAAATATTTCATCCTCTCTGACACATATCCTGATTTCAAGATCAGGGCCTATGCAAAAAAGATGACCATCTATCTAGCAATACCTGGAACTTTGTTGGATGATCTTCCTTTTCTCTCTCTTTGACAGATGTGCTGGAAGCTTACCTGCAGCCAAATAGTTAGCAACATCTGCGTACCAGTGGGAATGAGATGATACTGCAAACAAATGTTCATCTGGAAAATAATCTTCAACTAGCATGTTGTCATCACTGTTAGTAAAACAAGATAAAAAATCAGTAACAACATTCTCTTTTCCAAGTCTGTCAATAATTGTAATGTCGAACTCTTGTAATAGTAACAACCATCTAGTTATCCTAGCATTCCTAACAAGTTTATACATTAAATACTTGATGGCTGAATGGTCAGTGTGTACAAAGTGGGATATCTAGTGATGTAGTGTCTGAATTTATTGATGGAATAGATAATGGATAAAAATTCCTTTTTTGTAACAGTGTAATTGAGTTCAACAGGGGCCAAGTTTTTACTAGAATATTAAATTGCATATGGATCTTAACCATCCTATTGTCCTAGCACTGCTCCAATGGTAGTGTCAGAGGAATTAGAAGAAATAGGAAAAGTCACAGCCCAATTGGCCCCCCTTAAAATAGGATCTATAGACAGCCTCTTATTAAGTTTAGTGAACGTTGTTTGGCATGCATCATTCCAAATGAACTGTACATCCTTCATCAAAAAATTAAATAAAGGAGAAGCTAGTTTGGAAAAATTTTCTATGAATCTTCTGTAATAACCAGCATGCCCTAAGAATCTACGTACCTCTTTCTATGTTCCAGGATTGGGTATGTTTTCAATTACCCTGATTTTGGATGGATCCACCCGGATACCATTAGAAGAGATGAAGTGCCCTAAAACCACACCCTCTCTCATCATCATGTGGCACTTTTTAGTGCTCAAAGATAGTTGGGTCTGCTCACATCGTGTTAAAACATTCTCTAAGTTTTTCAGTGCCTTCTCAAAGTCACTGCCATAAGGGGTAAATTCATCCATGAAAATATCCATACTGTCATTGACCATATCTGAAAACATGCCAATCACAACTCTTTGAAATGTGGCATGTGCGTTGCACAAATCGAAGGAAAGTACCCTGTATGCAAAAGCACCCCAAGGATAGGTGAAGGTGGTCTTATCTTGGTCTTTAGGAACGATCTGGATCTAGTTGTACCCACTAAACCCATCCAGGAAGGAAAAAAAATTCTTCCTAGATAAGGTATCAAGTACCTGATCGATGAAGGGAAAAGGGAAATGGTCTTTCTGTGTTGCTTTGTTTAACTCCTTATAATCCACATAGAAACTCCATTTCTCGTTTTTCTTTGGTACTATCATGAGTGGAGAAACCCACTTGTTGTTTGAGATCAAGTAGATAAACCATGCTTCCAAAATCTTTTGAATTTCCTCTTTCACTATGTCCCTAAGGTTGGGGTTCATCCTTTATTGTGGTTGGCACATAGGTTAGGAGTCACTTTTAATGTAGATTTGGTGGGTGCACATATTAGAAGTCATATCTGTGTACTCCCAAGCAAAAGTTCCCTTGTGTTGTTTCATGAGTGTGACCAGACGTTCCAATTCATCAGGAGTGAGGTTTGGATTGATATTCAGTGTTTTACCTCACTCTATCTCAACTGGAATACTTTTTGAATCCTTGAGTACTGGAATTATACTGGTGTCACTGACTAAAGTTTCCTTTGTAATATTTTCTTGTTTTTCTTCATCTAGGGTACTATTCAAGATTTGGTAAACATGCGCATTGATAGATGTAGGCTCACTGATGAAACGATTGATAGCATTGTCCTCTGTTTCATCTTTGAATGTTAAGGATTTCCCTACATTAACAAAGGCTGAACCCCATCTTCCTCCTCTAGCTCCATCCATAGTGGATTTTTAGCTTCTAATCTAGGTTGAGCTGGAGGGTATAAGGTAAATAATTTTTGTTTTAGTTCCATTTGAAATGGTCATAGACCCTGACTGACAGCTGATGTAAGCATATGTCATGGCTAACCAAGGTCTTCCCAGGATCAGCGGGTGTCCCCATAGCTGTGAATTCGGTTGTAACACCAAGAAGTATGCATGGTATTCCCATGAATATACTGAGACAAAAAGGTCATCCAAGATTCCCTCAGGTTCAATGGTGGACCTATCAACGAGTTCTAAAATGGTAGGGGTTGGACGAAGGTTGGTGATCCCAAGTTTTTGTATAGTTTCTATGGTCATAATGTTGATGGTTGCACCTAAACCCACCAAAACGTTTGGTATATGAGTGTCCCCAATATGTATTTTGATAGTGGGGTTCCCAGGATCATTGTATTTGGTTAAGGGGGTCTTTCCTGTTATCAATTCAGATAGTTTTCCTAGAACATGGACAGTGGGAGGATCCCTAGGTTTTCTTCTTGGTTTTCTTACACAAAGGCCTTGGGTAGTCTTGGCATAGATAGGCACATCATGGAGGGCTTGCGGTAGTGTAATTTTAACATATAAGTTTTTCAATTCTCCCAGGAGGTTAAATTGGGGCTGTTCTATTGTTTTCTGTAGTGTCAGTCGTTCAGGATATGGTGGTTCTCTAATTAGTTGTGTAGGTTGTATTTCGATAACTATTTCTCTTTTTGTTTCATCCGGGTCTTGGTAGGACTTTCGACATCCTCAATAATGGGGATTGTTGTGTTAGATGGGTATTATTGACTCATCCTTACTTCAATCATTGAAGATGGAACATCTTCAATGGCTAAAGGTTCCACCACTCTCCCTGATCGTAAGTGTAATTGGTTACATAGAACTAGAGTGATGGAGTAAGCTGACATGTTGGCAGTCTCAAACTATTGGACTGCTTTATTGTTTGGGTTGGGGTTACGTTGGGTAGGCAGTTGCAGTCTTATAGGCATGTTCATTGGTGCAGCGTTGTTCTGGAGCTGAAACTGTGACTCCTGGTACTGTTGGTGAGGGTAATTATGAGGCTAATTCTGAGGAGGGTATTGTTGGTGAGGAAACTATTGATGGGGAAATTTTTGGTGAGGAGGTTGGTTATGAGGAAACTTATTTCCTGGATGGGAGTTCTTCCACCCAGGAGACTAGGAAGTCCGCTAATTTAGTGGCTATGACCATGGTGACAAAGAGTTGAAATTATGCATAGAAGGCTAAGATAGATTCCATTGATGGTTAGAATAGTGTGAAGGGAATTGTGTATTCATATGATTCATATTATTCATACTATTCATGTTATTCCAAAATGGAAATGAATCTAGATTCATACCTTGGTTCCAAGGTTGCCAAGGCTTCTTCTGGGCGATGAAGTAAGATGGTTCCACATCTGGAGTTGATGCCTGCAGGAATTCCTTCACTTGGGGAAGTGAGGGACACTCCTTCGTATCATGGTTCAATTCAAAAAGCTGGCACACTTCCACCTTGTCAAGTGGACATTCCTTCAGGGGATGCTTCTTCCTACATCTAGGGAAGAATACCCCAAGTGTTAAATCTTCTAATGCTTGCTTCTGCTTTTTTCTCAAGACATCTATTTCTGAGGAGATGGAACTCATCATCTATGTTTTTAAGTTCTCGAGAAGCTTGCCTATTTTTACTCAGGTGGCTCCTCCATTGGATGAATTTTGTGCTTTATTGAAGACATCTTGTTCTAGTTTGTCATGTTTTTTGGTTCTTGAGGATTCTCTGGAATACCTTCTGCATAATTCAACAGTCTTTTCAAAGGGTTCCTTCGAGATATCACCCTTACCTAGCAAGTTCAACATACCTAGCAAATATTCTCTAATCCATCGAAGTAGGATAATATTGAGCACATCTAGCCCCATAGTATTCTGTCCTTCCCTCTGTACATTGTACAAAATCCTCTCAACGAAATATTCCAAACTCTCTTCGTCCTTCTGTACCATCTTGTACAACTCTTCTCTTTTATATTTAGTGTTACAGAATTCTTGGTATTTTTCAAGGAACACCTATTTCATTTGATCCTAGGTGGTGACAGTCTCACCACCGAGGCTCATAAACTAATGTAGAGAATTATCCTTCAAAGTAGCAGGGAAAAGTTTTAACTTCTACTTGTTGGAAGAGTAGTCACAACTGTGGCAGAGGATGTCAAACTCGAAGAGGAACTCATCTTGATCCTCTGTGGCCTTCCCATGAAAACGTGGTAATACTGATGGTGATGTGTTTTTCATGGGGGCTTGTCCAGCTAGATGACGAATGGGGAACTAGAGTGTGACAACTGTTCCCTCTTGCGGGGGTCACGGTCATTGTGATGGTTGTCCCCCACCACTTCCTCGTGATCTTCAGGTTCACATCTGTTGTTCATGTTTTCCTCTTCTCTCTCCTATATTTTCCTTCTCTAATCTTCCCACTTCTGATGAAGCTGTGTCCACTCCTCCTTTTTCACCTTCTTCCCATCTATGTGGTAAACCACCTCTCAGTCACTTTCTCCCACAGCACTAAATCTGTCTTCGTCTGTAGGGACACCTGATGGTGTCGCGGCTCCTCCTGTATTCTCCACTATGGAAACTAATGCTTCCACTCTATGGGGTAATCGGGATTCTTCTGAGAGATGATCCTTGATGGTGAGCTCTAGTAGAAGATTTGGTTAAGGAAACTAGATCATCAATGAACGTCCTTCTTCCCAATGTTGAGTTGCTACCAATACCTTGACCACCTACAAAATTAGTATTATGTGGAGTTCTGGGGGTTTCTGGGAATGTCACATTTTACTCTCCTTGTATTCATACAAACCAAAATATGAAAGCTTAGAAATCGAATAAAAATGAACAGATGCAACTACTATGGTGTCTAATCATTATCTTCCCCGGCAACGGTGCCAAAATGTTGGTCACTCTAGATGCTAGTTAGTTACATCTAACATGTAGAATGCTCAATATAAATTGTCAAACCAGGGAATTCTTTTTATTTCAAATATAATTCACACTATATGTGAATAAACACTAAGTAGCTGATTAATTGAAGGAAGAATTAATTGTCCCACCTATTTGTTCAGTCAAACTCCTCTCATGATTAAACTGATCTGAATTACCTACTTAAGAATTTCATAATTGCAATTACCTTCCTACAACTTCAATCCAGCAACTAATGATTCTAGAAATAAATAACCAGACAACTTTTGCAAGAAGTTAAATCCTAACATTACCAGACTATATGCAGATCACTCTTCACTAGTTTAATTCCACTGATCTAAGAATCGGAAATAACAGGAATTGAACCAAACAACTCTCAGCTATAATCTGACTGAATTAGCAAATCTGAGAAAGACAAGCAATTAAAAGAAACTAGAGATGAGATTGAATATTACAAGTAACACACATTTTCATAATGGAAACTAACCTACACAGTCAACTATCACACCACATTACTGCAGCTTAAGAGAAATGCAGATAGTGATTATCAAAGAAAGAACAATGATTAACCATTACTATTGCAGCTCCTAAAAGGAATGCATCTACTATAATTTCCACACCACACAACAGAATAATCAGAACATATAATTAACTCAACAATCTCTGTGGGAAGGCAGGCTCAACCTTTGAATAGAGATGCCAGAACTAAAACAGATTAAAATGCAGAAGTCTGAAGAACCCTGCTTCTTATATTAAAATGCTAAAATGAAAGTACAGTTCTCTGTCATGACTTACACAGTATAATCCAATATCAACCCACCCTTTGCTCAAAATGTTTTCCCATATTTATACATGATCAATCATAACCTTCTCCCAATAATATCGGGAATCCATGAAGATCTACGATCTTCAGGCTTCCCTGATACAACAAGTTGTTGTTATACCAAAATCCTATCACCATCATGTGATAAGACCTTTGACATACCTACTTTCCTTGATTCCCAGCTTTTGGAGTGAAGACTAAATGGTTTTTTATCAGTCTATCATACAAATTCCCAGCACCACTCATGCCCCTTTATCCAGGAGCGGTACCCCTGCTCGCACCGCTTTTCATCGGTTGTCCATAAGCGGTGCCACCGCCTGTCACCCTTGGCCCATAGGCGGTTATTACCAAAATTGCTCTGTCATAGAAGGAGAAGCACGGTACCCTGGGTATAATGGGAAAAAGAGAATCTTCTCGAGGCTTCTAGATGATAAGCCTCGAGATATCCCTTATCCCTACTGTTGTGGGTTAGTTGAGCTCAAGATCCCTCATCTTAGGATCTTAGAGGCCACCTCACCCACTCATTTCTCAACCATATTTATCCATCTAGCCCTATAAATATGAGCTCATAGCCATGGTTGAGGAGAGAACATTGAAGGTATTGTTATGCTGTTGGACTGATTCTTGGCCCAAGATCATTTGGAGAGAGCATAGAGAGCTAGAGTCAGAGCTTTTGGGGATGAAGAGTTGGTTTCATGGAGATGCATGTCAACACTAAGGCTTGGTTGTAAACTTCTTCATATTTTTAATGCAAGCTGATTTTTAGTCCCATATATATTGTTGATGTTTGATTTCAGATATATATTGCTAGATTACTTAGTCACTAGCATAGATTAGTAGATCATATTCTGGTTGCTTTGATCTATTTCGTGTTGAACTCTTTTGTAGGTACACAGGTGAACTATCAAAGCCTCGTATTCCAAATATCTACAACATCTAGGGAGAGTTATCAACCTCTGTGATGTAATTGTTCTAGATCTGAACCATTCAGACCAGTGGAACACCTTGCTATTCGCAGGAGGTGGAATATTCCGAGCAACAAATCTGGCAACTATGTTGGGGAGTAGCGGTATTCAGTTGTTCTGATTGCCCTTAGTTTGCAACTCTTATCCGAATCCAGGCTCCATTTTATTCAACTCTTTACAATCAGATCTACTTTCTGATTTGTATTATTTGGGTTTGAAATTTCTAGATCTGTTCAGATCTGAATCACTTCGGTTTTTTATGCTCTTTTACCATATTCAATTCGACAGTATTCACCTTGATCTAGTCTTTTTTGACCTGATCCATCATTCTCTTTCTTGTTTTGGCCATCTACAGGGAACCGTAGTAATGCTTTGTACGAGGTGCGGTGCCACCGCCTGGACACAGTGGAAAGTAAGCGGTGCCACCGCCTGTATCTGGTTAGCGAAGAGTGGTGCTACTTTGGAAACATTCTTACAACACCTACAAAGCGCGGTACCAGGTAGGCATTAGTCCAAAACTCTTTTTCCTCTTTTTTCTTTGTAAAAATTTGGAATTTTGATTTCTTTCAGTTATGTTATCAGGATTGTGTTATTGAATCTGATGTGTGTGGCTTGCTACTTTGATGGTTAAGATTGTTTTTGAGTGGAATTTCAAAATTTGTTTAGTATTTTTTATTGTTCATCCGCTTCTTGCTTGTTGGTTGTGTTTAAAGAAGGATTTCTTGTTTTCTAAAAGTTAGGGTGCTCATTGAACTCTCTTTTCGTTGTATATACTGAAAGAAGAACACTAGATTAGCTTCTAGATTTCGTTTCTTGCTTGCATAGTAAACTTCTTTTTCTTCCTGTTAAGTCAGTAAATTTTCTCTTCAATTTTGGTTTGTCTCCTCCATTTTTGGTTGGTTTTTCCATTTTATTTCAATTAAGGTTTTGTTTTAAGTCTTATTTTGAGTTTTCTTTAAGAACTTTTTAGTGGATTAAATGGTTTTTTGGAGCTTGCTTTTTATAGATTTGTTTTGGTTTTGGTCCTTTGTATTTTAAAGGGGTTAAAGAAAGGTCATTATATCAAATATTTGATTCATGAATGTTTATTTGGAACTTAACTAGACATGATTATCACTTTAGCATCTTTTTAAACCTCCGACAAATTAGCAGAAAGTTGAAAATAGCGAAATTTTAACACTGGACATATTCTTGTAGCGCTGGACAAAAATTTAACAAAGGGCGCGCTACAAGAATATTGCGACCCTTTGTTTTTTTGATTTTCAAATCAATTTCTATCATGATTTCAATTTGTGAGTGACTAATCGCATTGGGTGAGTGATTTAACACGTGTAGGCTGCAGTTTCAACATGTTTTCAGGTGGTTATCAGTCTCAAACAAATCAGGCTCATCATTGCTTATAATGCGGAATCAGTTGGAAAGATATCAGTAAATCTCGGTCTACGCTGGCATAATTCTCTTTTTACACGCATTATCAGAGAAGAAGATTGCTCGTGAAGTAAAGTTAGCTGCTCAAAAGGTGGATTGTGTCGCTGTGGAGAAGAGACAGCGTTATAAAAGCCAGCGAAAATTAGGGCTTTTTAATCTACTTACCTGCAGTCAAAGTAACAATATGAAAACACCTGTACGCACAAGGAGGAGCAGTTGACAGCCCAAAATGAAGGTTTAAGCCGTGGTAGTTAAACAATTGGTAGGTATTTCAATACAAACCCCTATAATTGGAAAAATTGGGTTTTTCTCGTTGAAGGTTATTCTGGAGAAATTGGTTGCTGCAGAGGATAGAATAGGTTACAAAATGAATTGTTCACCACAGAAATAACTGCCTGGAGCTATTCTGAAGAATTTTACTGAACAGAGCATCAAAATAACCTTAAGTTTAAAGCATTCAGTTTTTGGAATTTCGATGACAATTTGAAGGAAGGTTGTTTATGCTTGCTCTCCAATATACTAAAAGAAAAACTCTGATTTTGATGCATATTGGCTACAACGAGCTAACTAAAAAGGATTTCTCTCAGACTTAATGCTCATTTGAATCAGAACCTACAGGAATCAGCTCTGAGATGACTTATAGATTGTTTTATTATGTTCATCCTTTACACAGAAAGTGTTCAGTTTACTTGTGAAACTGTTGATAATTGTCATAATTTGTAAAAACAATTGTTTGGAGAACATGTTGGCTTTTATATACAGGTTTTGAAGACAGTCTTTTGGATAAGGTGAATATATTGCAGACAGTGGTGTTTTTCTCCCTTTTCATACAGATAGTCTCCAGTCAGTCTAATAAGCCTATGGTTGATGTTACTCTTGCAAAATCTGAAGCTGTGAGAATTTTAGGGTTTGAAGAACGAGGCTGGTTGATACACAGAAATAGAAATACAATATTGAAGATAGAACAGCCACATTCACTGACAGCCTTCAATTACATTGAACAGCCTGGACACTCAAATTAATCAAAGTGTTGTTTTCTGTGATTTGGATCAGTTTGTCCTAAAGGAAGAGATCATATCTGAATGCATATCATAGTGCTTGTTTCCTTAACCCTAAAATGAGGAGCTTGGATGACTTATAGTATGAAACAGTTTGACATTATGTTAGATGGTGCATTTTTGAAGAATGAGTAGTGTCATTGTGTTCTTATGACTGTTTCATGAAGCTCTCACAGTTTACCTATATACAGACCTAGTTTGTACTGTTGTAATAAAGGAACATTGAAGCCTTGGTTCAGGTGAATTTGACCCCCTGTTGGGAAGTTTTTACTTCATATTTTAAATAAACAGGCCTGTCCAGGAGTGTATTTCCGATTGTGAAGGAGTTCAAAGAACAGAAAATCAGTCTGTAAAACCTATTTGAAACCTAAAGCCAGACTGTTTCTAGTTCCTAAAAGAAGAAGATGGGAAAGAGTGGCAAAAGTGGAAAAATCAATAGGGCTGAGCCCACTGACCTAGCATGGATTGAGAAACTCCCAGACTGTGCTGAATTGTTTCAACAAGCAGGTTGGCTCAATTTCTTTAGAAGGATCAAAGGCTACAATGCACAAGTCTCTTGTAAGTTTGCTCAGGGGCTTAAAGAAGACATGGTCATCCTGGATGCTCTAAAATTCAAATTGATTGTGTTAACATCCAAAAATGGTTAACTACCTCATCTACCTCACTACATGGCTCATTTGTCCATTTGCCTACCATATTTCCCTGAAAATCCCACAAAAAAGCCTCCAAAAGGCCTAAAATGC
>LPNX011098365.1:1761-65966 GCA_001517045.1 Pseudotsuga menziesii
CCACAGGGAAAACCAGTCAGAGAGAGGAGAGATTTTTATTATTTCCTTCAGCAAAAATCAGACATTAAATTACAGTCAAATATTCCAACTTATCTCAACCCAGAATTTGACCAGCAGCAAATATTTTCGATTTCTGTGCATGAAACAGCTTCACGATTTCTGAGCCACCCAAACAGCAATAAATGCAGGCCGTACACTTCAAACTGACCTCGATTTCTGTGCATAAATAGTACAACATTTATTGCAGGGCCGTACCATCGATTCTGGAGCTGTCCGTACCCCTCGATCTGCGTGCCAATTTAATGCTGTCCGTACAGCAATTAATGCAGACCGTACAGACTTCAAAATCTCGATTTCTGTGCTGTTAAATAAATGCAAAACCGTACAGCTTTAATGGCAGCCGTACCCCTCGATTTCTGTGCACATTTAATGCAGCCGTACATCATTAATGAGGCCGTACTATCTTCTCGATTTCAGTGCCTGAGATTAATGCCCTGTACTCCACGATTTCTTTGCATAAATTTTTCTGGAAATGGTGCCCTTCTTCAGCAACTCGACCCAGTCTCTCTCTCAGCTCTTCTCTTCTCCTGAAAATGAAAAGTGAATGCCCTTTTGCCTCCCTCAGCCTTTTTGTTTACCCTAAGTGAGTTTCTTAATCCAACGGTGGAGAAAGAATCAAATCAATGGATGAGATTGATTGAGAGTGAAAATCACATTTATTTATTTCTCATAAATAAAATCACTCACCCACTTAAATTTATCAAAAAGTGACTTTATTGACATAAAGTCTCATTAAGTGACTTTTAATGTGAGGGTCACCTTTTTCCCTCTTAAAGTGACTTTAGGCAAAAATTAAAGTCACCTAGGGAACATCTGCCTAGGTACAAAAATCAACAGAAAGAAATAAACATTCACACCATAAATTTGACTCAGAGATTTTTGGCTAAACAGCCCTGGAAAAACCCCCACGGGGAAAACCAGTCAGAGAGAGGAGAGATTTTTTATTATTTTCTTCAGCAAAATAAAAGGACAGAAATCCAGGAGAAATACAACTTATCTCCACCACAGACTTTATCCCAAAGTCTGGACACTGTGCTCAGCAAACCAGCCGTACACCCTTCTCGATTTCTGTGCCAACTTAAATGCAGACCGTACAACCCAGAAAAAATCGTACCAGCAACAATAAATGCACCGTACAGTCTTGATTTCTGTGCGGTAATAAGTGTTGTCCATACAGCAATTAATGCAACCCGTACAGTCAATAAAAACCTCGATTTCTGTGCAGGAAAGTGCCTCGAAACTCGTGCTGAATTTAATGCAGCCGTACTACAGGCCGCACCCTCGTTTTTAGTGCAGACCGTACAACATTAAATGCTTTCTGTCCTGTGCATTTAAATGCAGTCCGTACCTTCTTGGGTTCAGTGCATAAACAATAAATGCAGTCTCGATTTCTGTGCCCACCGAAATCTCTTCAGCAAACTCAGAAAAATCGTGCCCTTCTTCAGCAAACTCGACTTCCTTGCTCAGCTCTCTCTTCTTCACTTGAAAAATGAAAAGTGAAAACCCTTTTGCCTCCCTCATGCTTTTTGTTTGACCTAAGTGGGCATCTTAATCCAACGGTGGAAAAAGAATCAATCCAATGGATGAGATTGAGTGAGAGTAAAAATCCCTTTTATTTAATTTACATAAATAAAATTACTCACCCACTTAAATTTATCAAAAAGTGACTTTATTGTTATAAAGTCTCATTAAGTGACATTTAATATGAGGGTCACCTTTTTCCCTCTTAAAGTGACTTTAGGAAAAAATTAAAGTCACCTAGGGAACATCTGCCTAGGTACAAAAACTAACACCTACTTATCCATGATTTGGCAGGGAAGCCAATGTTTCATGATTAGCACAAAAATGCACACTTCCTCAACAAATCGACCAATGATTTTTCTTGCTATCATCACTATCATCTCAAAATATCCTGTGAATGGGATACACATAGAAGCAACTATTTCAAAAATTCTATAAACATAAGTACATGCTCTTATTGCTGATATTTCTTGTTTTTTATTGATCAATAGTAATAGGAAAGTGCATTTTATTACCTATTGAGATTACAATGCCTTGATAGAGTGCTTTATTGCCAACCTGCACGACGTACCTTCGACACAAATTTTTGCTTGGATGAATTTTCAAGAATTGTCTTTGGTGTGAGTAGTCTTGATGGCCAAATTTCACTTGCATGTTTTCGTTCTGCCAAATTTCACCATAAAAAAAAGTATTTTCTAAGAACATTCTCAGTTTAATTTCTTCCACAATTTTTTTAAGTTGCCTGCCAGATCGGTGATCAGGATTCGATGCTTAACCACTTTGATTAAGTTTCAAAAATTATTACCAGTTGAATTTCTTCCCTGATTCTTTTTTTACTTCTCGCCAGATGGGTGATAAGAAATGGATGCTCAACCACTTCCATTTCCAGTGATATTTCTCAGTTTATTACTTGTCAGATCGTGATCAGGAATGGATGCTCCACCACTTACATTACATAATTGCACCATCGTTTTCTTAAACACTTAGGAATTTAAAATGAATTTACTTGTAGGTTTCACTCTTGGAATACGCTGGTTATTAATGCGATTTAGCAATTCAAGACAATTAACTTACTCTTAAACCCACCTTCGCTTTGACATATTGCATCCTAACTCACGCTGAACCAGCGTTAGCTCTGTTTTTTCCGGAAATTGTCCTGATTTGTCGAGAATTTGTCCCCATTAAAAATTTTCTGGCCAAATAATTTTCCGATTTCCATTATTAACATGATTCATCTACCGACTTCATGTTAAAAGATAATATTTCTAAAACCATGTGATGAATTGCAACCAATAAAAAAAATTCTTTTCACAAAGAAAGCATCTTAAAAGCATCTTTTGGCATTATTCTTAATGAAATAGGATACACGCTAGACTTGGGTAGAATGTTATGGTAGTGGTGTGCTGCTGCATGGTTATGCAGATTCAGACTGGGCTAGGAGTCCAGTAGACAGAAACTTGAAAGAGTACCTCCGGCTACTGCTTTAGTTTAGGATCAACGATGATCTCTTGGTCCAGCTGAAAGCAGGGATCTATTGCTCAGAGCACAACTGAGGTTAACATATTGCTGCTAGCTGTGCTAGCAGAGAAGCAGTGTAGCTAATAAAACTTATTTCTGCGTTGTTTGGTGAAAAGCTTGAAGCTATGATTATCCATTGCGATAATCAGAGTTGTATAAAGCTCACAGAAAATTTGGTATTTCATGACAGATCAAAGCATATTGATTTGAAGTACCACTATATTAGAGATATGGTACAACGAAATGTAATCAAGCTAAAGTACATTGCAATAGATGAATCAGTAGCTGATATCCTGACCAAGCCACTGCCGTTGACAAAGTTTTCACACTTTAGAGGCAAACTTGGAGTTGCAGAGAATGCCTCCCTCTCTAAAAGGAAATGTTGAAATCAACATTAGAAGGCATTTTCCAGATTTGAGGTCAAAAGTGACCACCTTGAAGCTAGCCAGAGAGATTTGGAGATGAAACAGTTCTGTGAGTCATGGAAAAAGTCAAGGCAAACATACAAGCCTTGTGAGCCACGACAAAAGTCAGAACGAAAGTGATAATGCCTTAGTAAGTCTTGTGGGGTCATGGCAAAAGTCAAGGCGAATGAACAGGCCTTGTGAGCCATACCAAAAGTCAAGAGAGAAAGTCTCGTGAGACCATGGCAAAAGTCAAGGCGAATGGACAAGCATTGTGAGTCATGTCAAAAGTCAAGACATAAAGCCTTGTGAGCTTAGCAAAAGTTAAGGCATCCAACAAAAGTTAGGATGAATATAAAATTCTTATTAGCTAGAAACAATCTTCCTTATGTAAATAATGTATCAGTTGCTAAATTATATCTTCCTTGCTAATAGCGAGTGTTAAATAATAGCTTCGGAAGCTATTTTTCATTTTTCAAATTAACATGCAAACTTGTGCCAAGTGTCAACATTGGAGGGCAGCTTGAGCTGCTTAGCTGGGGGGCAGCTTTGAGCTGCTTAGAGCGGCAAGCTGGGGACAGCTTGAGCTGCTTAGGACGATGGAGTTGACCAGTTAGGGTGGTGGAAAGGGGCAGCCTTTGACTGCCCCAAAGGCCAACCTTTGGATGCCACATGGGCCAGCCTTTAGGGTGGCCTTTGGGGGCTGCTTAGGGCAGCCACCCATGCTATTTAAACAGGCCCTCACACCCCCCATTTGTTCATTTTTATTTTCATTTGAGGTTTGAGAGTTAAGGCAAGAAAGATTTCTGCCATAGTTTGCTGCTGTCCTATACCTGAGTATACTGCTGATTCATGAGCTGATATCTTCTGGGCTTGCTGCTGTCCTGTACCTGAGTTTACTGCTTTAGTGAAGATTGAAGAAGGCTGTCCTAAATTCTAAGTTTGCTGGTCCTACAGTCAGGTATTTGTTTTCTTGGCAAATCTCATTGAAGAGCAAAGTTCATGGTGATTTTTTAATCTGGGCCTGATATACTATTTATATAAGAAGATTGTTTGCTTTTCTCCCTTCTAAGGGTTTCTCCAGGGTAAATATCTGTGTTCATGTGAGATCTATTTGTGTACTTTCTCTATAGCTGATTATCATTTCAAGTTTGATCTATCTACTGGTTTAAAGTTATCAGATTTACTGAAATCAGAAGTAAATGAAATAACAGTAAAACTTAGACTATGACATGTATCTGTGCTTGAATTAAAATTTGACAGTTTCTTCCATTTGTCTTGTTGTAATAACTCATTCCACAACTCATGAAAATTCAGGTCAGCATTCATAGAATTGATGCTCACGATCTCAATAAAGTGTTTATAAGCACATGGTAAGCTTTTCAATGTGATTACAACAATTCCTCCTCCACCATCTTTCGACCACTGGCCACCAACTTTTTGCTGATATGCATGATCTGGAATAAGTGCTCCTTTAGTGATGCCCTCTCTTTCATCATGATTGAAAAAAACATATTCTTTAGGAAGAAGGATTTTCCCTTGATCTAAATCTCATGCAAATATTTCAAATGCTTCCAAATCCCTGTTGAAGTTTTCATTGTCTGGACCTTAGTAACTTTTTCATTCGTCATGTACAACTTAAGCAAGGTTACTCCTCTGTCTTTCTCATCAAATTTCTCTTGATCTCTACCTGCAACTATTGGGCGGGTATCTTGATCTAGGATGAGAACAATCAAGCACCTGCACTAAAAAATCACCAAAATACGATGCTTCCACGTATTGTTGTTCTTGCTGGAGAACCTCCAGTTTCATTCCAACATGATGTAGGCTAAAAAGGCCTTATGTACAAGTAAACAATGCAGAAAAAATACATTGAAATGGGGTAAAATGCTGAAAATGCCCGTTCTTCCCTTCCTCAATTTACAATCTCGGAGTAAGAACACCTAGGTATTGGCTCTAAACACCTGTAGCAACCATGTCAAAGGCACATTTTAGATAAATCTGCTCAAAACAACCCCAAAACATGCAGATTTTGACTAACTCCTCAAAATCACCAGCAAAACACACAGATATGCTCATAAATGTGTCAAAACATGCAGATTTTGAAGGATCCGCTCTAAAACAACACCGAAACACTTAGAAAATACACATTTTTGATCAGTCTGCCCAATAACGGCAGCAAAACACTAAAAAATTGTCAGTTTCTTATTGAAGCTGCTAGAAATCACCAAATTAACAACAAATTCTTCTATATCTGCAAATGTTCACAATAATACAGATAGGAATAGGTTCATTTTAATTCTCAATTACCTTTTAAAACCCATTCCCCCTATCTCAAGTGAAACTTATTACCCCCTGACATGTGTGGGGTGATTTGATCATCATTTCCTATGTGATCTTCCATCAATTCAACAGTTCTAGATGAGATCTATAGTTTGCCCATAGACACTTGATAGAGACATTTTCAGCCTTCTTAGAGACACTTTAAGCATGCTAAAATTGCCTTGCCATATGCTAGAGACAGACAGAGACATCTAGTTGATACTAGAGTTGTCACATATCCTCTCTACTTGACTTATGGAAAATGCTTTCTTATGTGGGGACATGACAAATAGGAGGTCAAAAGTGTTACTCTATAATGGTTAATGCATCCTCAAATATCGTTTCAATAGCTTTGGGAGCATCATAGTGTGGTTATAATTCTTCTTTCCTCACCAGATTAAGTGTATGAGCTTGCGGGTTAGTTGTGCCCCTAGGTATCTACGCAAGTGCCCTTAACAACATTTTACCTAGCTTCTTTCATATCATGTCATTTCACTGGCCATTTACCCATTTACATCATGATCCCCTTTCACAATTAACTAATTATATGTCATCTCTACATAATACTCCTATGTATGGTGCCTTAATCATAGTCAAAAGAGTCAAAGTATTCTAAAGGAAATGAAATTAAATGTTGAATGTGAGCTATGCCCCCTTGCAAAAGCCACAATCTTTATGTTCCAACTTATCAAAGCTAAATCCAAAGAAAGGGGCTAACTTTGTGTCTAAAAATAAAAATAAATAAATAAAAAGGATTGTTAAAATTGGTGCAAGGAAAGGGTAAATCAACAAGAAAATAATTCCCTTCCAAGGCACATAGATGGAAGAAAAAATTATTAACCCTGAGCTCTTGAAAGTTAAGGGGCGGACTTAGAACTTAGACATCCTTTCATGATAGTTAATTTGTGAACCCCTTTCCCTAACATTTCCGTTAATTTCCCTTTCATTACATTACCTTCACTTCATTACCCTCACCTTGCTTAGAAACTTATGAAGTTCACTTAGTTTTAGGTGGTGTAACATGAAACTCTGGATCAATTATGGTTGCACCATGGTAGTTCTAAGGTTATTGAGATAATTAATTATTGAGTTATGAAAAAAATGTACATTATAGCCTTTTATGTTGATGTTTGTATATAACTAAGTTGTTTTCCTAAGTCATACTTTATAATGTCTATCACTTGGTTGTTCTGTAGTTTATTCATGTCTCCTTCTCGTAGGTGATGTGCCCCCCTTTTTCATGCACATGTGGGAGCTTCATGAGGCACATTTCTTCATCACGTGAGAGGCCCAACCCCCTTGGACCACTTGGATGAGTTGTCATGAGCTTTGTCCATCTTGTTGATGAGTTGGTTGAACATTTCGACCATTACTCTCTTTTGTTGGACCTTAGCACATGGTGTGAGGAGTTGGTTAGAGGAGCACTCTACTATTTGAGGTAACATTTATCATGCTTGAACCATTTGAGGAGCACACACTATACATTTGTGGACCATTTCTTGCCACACGTGCCAACTTTGACTTGGTTTGTTACTAAGTCACCGGGTTCGACGATTTTTCGCCTTCAAAATCGAAAATCGCTGAATTTTGGAGCAACCCGAATTTGTTTAAAAAAAATTGTCGATTTTCAAGTGGGTAAACCCTTCTGCCTCCTGTGACTTTGTTACCTGTTAGATATTTTGGAGTATTAGCTCGTGGCCGCCTTAAAGTTTGGTGAGTCTTATTTTATGCCCTATTTTTGGTCGGTTGCGGCAGGTCGTGGATCTCTTTTTGTCGTGGTTCCGACAACTCGTGGTTCCGACAGGTTGTGATTCCGACAAGTCGCGGTTCCAGCAAGTTGTCGTGAGTCGGGTTTCTAGCTTCTTTCTTGTTGGTTCTGGTAGCCTACAAGTCGTGGTCGAGGTGTAGTTTTGTTCGATCATGTTCCAGGCCAATCATAACAAATTTTATTAAAGTTTTTATTCAAATAAATCAATATGTATTTTTATATATAATATTTATCTATAAATTTTTTTTTTTTCCTCGGAAAAAATTCATAATTTTATTTCAAAGTAGAACAAAATTACATCTGCACATGTAAGAGGATCACTAGGATTCCTACATTGTCACATATTTACTATCTCATAAAATTCAAACTGTCCCATACTGCTGTCCCAGAGCAGCTGTATGCATCCATACCAAACTGTCCCAGACTGCTGATCACATCAGAAAAGTGCTGTCTCAATAAAAAAAACAGAATAAACTGGTAGTAGTCAAATACTGTCAGCTTTATACATCACCGAAAAAGATAAGTGCTGTCTCTTATAAGCATAAACATGTCCCATACTAAAAATTTGGACCATTTCTCGATTTGTGCGTGTCATCCTTGCGCAGGGGCCATGCTAATCTTCTCTGTATCGTTCCAATTTTATCGGATGTCTCCGAAGAGACTTTTATCTATAAAATATATTATCTACTATTCAATTAAAGTAATATGTAATATTATATTTTAATATTTAAAATAAATTATATACTATTTAAATAATTCAATATATATTATTATATTTAATATTTATATATAAAATAAAATATTTTTAATTTTCAAAATTTATAGACGAATTTTTTGTTGAATTTTACCACTTATTTTTTTCTTGCCGATTTTTTGTCAATTTTCAAGGTCTTCGAATTCAAACATGAACTCGAACGAGGTGACTTAGGTTTGTTAGAGCATCCTTCATTTGAGGAGTTAGCACATCATTTGAATAGGGTGTACTTGTCCTTTTTGACTCATTTGACCATTGTATTGATGAGCAGTGTTGCAAATATGTCCCGTTTCTCTCGAGTTTTTCAGGTTTGCCGATTTTTTGCAAACCCTTAGTGATATATTCCCTGAAACAATGTTTGCAACAATGTTAGGGCGAGTTGTTACAATACAATATTTCATGAATAAACTAATCCTCACACTCACACTCACATGATGAATATTAGCTTGCTGTATTTTATTTCTACTTATGGTGAATGCTAATTCTCAGACATTTAAATTTGGAGTTGAAGTTAAGATTGTTAAGAGTTGGTTTTTCAGTAAAGTTCTTTGGCATACTCTTGATCAATCTCCCTGTCATATTTAGATCTTGAATAAACTTGAATAAATCTTTGCTTAAACCTGGAAATAATCTTTTGCTATTAAATATTAAGGGAATTAGAATAACTTGGTTAATTAACAATGTTACATTTATTCTCATACACTTAAGGTGTTGAAAATTCTAATGATTATGATCATGTGTTCATTTTATAACTTTTATTGATATGTTAAAACAATCTTAATGCAATTCATGAGCTTATGATTTTTGAGTTATTCCTGCATATTGGCATTGTTAGGAATCAACAAATTCTTCACTTGTGATAATAGCATATTCAAGTAACTAAGCACAATCTATTTAGACATTGGTTACTCATTTCATGATTTAGTTTTTTCATTCATTATCATTCTTTTATGGAATTGAATCATTATTGTTTACAGCCATTTATTAACATCCTTTTTGAGGCTATTAAGAAATTATTCTTGCTGGTTTATTTGCTGTTATGAATGGTCTCATTCTGTTAGCAAAACTTGCAACATTATATAGTTTTTATTGACTTATTATACATATATTTGAAAGTCATCCTTATTGATGTCTTATACCGCAATTTTAGTGGAGCATTGGGTTGGTTAAACTTATTTGATATTTCTAATGCTTCATTCTAATTGCTGTTCATGCAAGTTTACTTCAGCACTTTTTTTTACAGCAATTTCTTTAGATCAATAGTGTTTGATATGAAAACTTTTGATGTGTATTTTTGACTTCATTTCTTACTGTCATTATCTAATCTTTTGGCAATAAGACTCACATTTCATTGCATATTCACTAAGTGTTTTGGATTGATTATTATTTCTTGAAATTATTTTATTATCATGGTTTGAAGTTTATTTAATTATACATCGTTTTGCAAGACAATCACTTAACTTGTCTTAGTTGTTAATTAAACTTTTGGACCATTCACTGAATCACATTGAGAAGATCCTTCGACTTGGTTTCCCCAGGGAATCCCTCTTATTGGTTTGTCTAAACCACTTAGAGTGAAGGGAACTAGTTGTAGGTGACAAATCCCTTATTTCCATAGTTGCACTTAGCTAAAATCCTTTGAGTCCTTGCATTTCGGGTGTTAGTTTTTGTGGCTACAAAACCCTCTTCATATTTTTTTGTAGTCATGCATATCCATGCATGCCTCCTAAGACACCATTATACCTTAGCGCACTCATGTTTAATCACTTGAAATGACACGTGGAGCCTACTCGGAGTGACAACCGGAACATATTGCGGGGGGTAGGTTTCTCGAGGGTCACAGCTTTAACAACCATCATTCTCTCCCTCCTAAATAGGATAACTTGTTTGGATTGCTACAAGAATTTTGATAACAAGTACCTCAAGAAGATGCACTTGCGACTCCTTGCACCTTGTTTGTTGCTTGGCTCCTTATGAATTAAGGCATAATAAGTGAAACCTGAAGAAAAATGACAAAATCATAAACTTTCTCTTTCAGGCATTTTGTCAAACATTTTGCAACTTATGGTTTTAAATGTGAATTTAACTTGCCAACATTTATCATTTAAAATACCCATTCTAAATCTTCATTCACATAGGAACTGAACATTAATATCATACAGTCAATTTTAGTGAACTTGACCAAGGGCAAAACCCAAAACTTGGGAAAACCCTAGATAGAGAGTTTGGTTAAGAACTCGGAAATCTATTATAACTTGACTTTTTCCTTCCTGAGAGAAATAGAAAGCAAACCGACCAGACTCAGTAAAATGCTGTAACTTTCCTTTTTGTAGCAGTACACCTCAATTTTTGTGCAGCTGTACGATGTCCTCACACGTGACAAACTGACAGTTGCTGTACGGTCCAGTTTAGACTGATATAAATGCTCAAGAACCTTGCAATTCGTGCCAAACTGCAACAAACTTTAATGCTGTATGGTACTGTCAGTCCCTTATTGGAAATCGTGGCACTGTACCAACAATTAATATTGTATGATATGAGCATTAATTATTGTCAATCTTTCTTGGAAATCGTGCCAGAAATTTTCCCTAGCAATCATGGAAATCGAACCACCACTTTGTCTTGGAAATCGTGACCCTCATCTCCTTGATGGAAATTGCCCTTCTTCACTCCCTCTCCTTTTGCTGGTGCATTTTCCTTTTTGTCTCTTCAGTTCATTTTATGCTTCGTTTCCTAGTAACTAAACCTTAACTACCACTTCAATGGCTAGGATTAATTTCTTAGAGCTAGGGTTCACATTAAATGCACTTTTAATTAATAAAAGCTAATAATTAAATGGATAACTTAAATGGGATCCACAACTTAAATGGGAATCGACAACTGGGGCAAGGCTGGTACTCGCGTGACATGGGGTCCAGGGATCAAATGGGACCCACAACTTAAATAAAGTATGAACTTTTATTTATTTACAAAAACTCACTTTGTACATAAATAACTCACTGGGAACAAAAGACTTTGTCCCCCTCATGACTAACACACCCAAAAACATGAGGAAGGACACCCATAATTAAAATCTCAACACTCCCTCTAAACGAGGGAGGTCCTTCCGACACTAACTGTATCTCCATCATCTAAACCTCTGTACCTTGCAGCAACTCCCTCCTGCTCTGGAATACGCCTCGAAGATAAGTGTTTGAAACCAAATTGAAACTCTGAATCTTGAGACCCTACCTGATCCTCAAGAACCTGTTCACCATCATTGTACTGGCTGAGCCTCCTGCTAGTACTATGAAGAGATCCACTCTCTTCATCTAAAGGTATTGGGTGTTCAACTGCAGCTTTTTTTCCATCCTCAGAATCTATCTCGGATAACCAACCACCTGTTCCTGGATGCACAACATGTGCTCAACACAAAGCTCGTCCCTCCTATTGCTGAGAAAAAATAGTGGTACCAATTGGATCTTCTGCTCGATAAAGGAAGATATGTCCAGACCTGACCATCAATCCATAACGTCATCCTCCAAGGATGAAAAAAGAGTTTACTAACTCTCATACCATTGACACATAGGACCCCATGCACCTCCAAAACCTCTCCAAGGTCTAGTTGGAACCTCACAGTTCCAACACCTCGAACTTCTACCCAAGGACTATCAACATCTGTTTGCACAAAATGTCCCGGGCCTAACTCTGTAATAATATGGAAAACACTATACACTCTGGTCATATGCCTAGTTGACCCATTGTCAACTATCCATGCATGATCAAAGACGGAGCTTCCCACACTAGAATCAATGGAAGCCAGAGAAAACTCCTGCTCAAACTTTGCAGCACTCTCTGCTGCTAAGGCAGCTGCTATTGTATCTTGATCCACCTTGCCTTTCTTCTTCGGACATTTAGAAGCATAGTGTCCATACTGATTGCACTGGTAACACTTTATTTTGCTAAGATCCTTCTTGAAACCCTTCTTAGACTTCCCTTTTCTCTTACCCAGAAGAACAACATTTTCTTCACTATTTTTACCTTGTGACTGCTTGCTTTCTCTCAACAGCTTCATCACAGAGCTCTTCTTGGACAAAATGGTCCCACATCCTTTCCCAATTAGGTAGATTTTCGCTGGACACAACATCTTTCACGAAAGTGTTCCATTTTCCGGAAAATCCATTCAACGATGTCTTGACCATTTCTGCACTAGTCACAACTTCTCCAATTGCACTCAACTCATCTCTAATTTTTAAGATTCTAGTAAGGCAATAGGCTGCTTTTTCGGTTTTAGTCATCTTTACACTTCTCAAGTTCTCCCTAAGCACCATTTTTCTATTCTCATTTGAACTCTGATATAACTTAGTCAATGAAGTCCACAATTCATAAGCATGAGTCTTACCTACAATATGAGGAATTACATGATCCTTGATAGAATCGAGAATCATCTTCTTGGCTCTCAAGCTCTTCTCGCTATAAGTTGCATAACCTGAAACATCTGTGGTTGCATCAAGGACAACTACTGGATTAGACTGGGTACTCTCTACTATGTCTGGCAGTTCATCTACCTGCAAGAACAACTTAATTCTTTTCTTCCAAGGGAAGAAGTTAGACTCACCATCCAATCTATCTTCGAATCTTAACCCAAACATCTTTAGCAAAAATAAAAGATTGACTTTTGATTTTAACAAAAACTTGATGTGTTACTCAATAATACTGTACCCTATTATGACAAACCCTGTGTATTAAATGCCTTGTTCAGATATGCTTTGATACCATGAAGAAAAATTAGAAA
This sequence comes from Pseudotsuga menziesii, assembly GCA_001517045.1. NCBI lineage: Eukaryota > Viridiplantae > Streptophyta > Pinopsida > Pinales > Pinaceae > Pseudotsuga > Pseudotsuga menziesii. The sequence continues at coordinate 14,883 of LPNX011098365.1, forward strand.
ATGATAAACTTTCTCTTTGAGGCATTTTGTCAAACATTTAGCAACTTATGATTTTAATTGTAAATTTGACTTGGCAACATTTATAATTTAAAATACCCATGCTAAATCTTCATTCACATAGGAACTGAACATTAATATCATAGACAGTGAATTTTGGTCAACTTGACCAGGGAAAAACCCAAAACTTGGGAAAACCCTAGAGAGATTTTTACTAAGAACTCTGAAATTTATTACAACTTCACTTTTTCCTTCTTGAGAGAAATAGAAAGCAAACAGACCAGAGTCAGTACACTGCTGTACCTTTCCTTTTTGCAGTAGCACGCCTTGATTTTTGTGAAGCTGTATGGCCTCCTCACACGTGCTGAACAAACAACTGCTGTATGGTCTAGTTCTGACTCATAAAAATGCGTAGAAACCTTGAATTTCGTACCAAACTGCAACAAACTTCATCCACATGTGCTAGATTTTAATGTTGTATGTTACTGTCAGTGCCTTCTTGGAAATCGTGCCAATGTACCAGCATTTAATGTTGTACGATCTGAGCATTAATTGTTGTCAATCTTTCTTGGAAATTGTGGTAGAATTCTGCGCTAGCAATCTTGGAAATCAAGCCACCACTTTGTCTTGGAAATTGTGCCCTTCCTCTCCTTGATGGAAACTAGCCTTCTTTAGTTCTCCCTCTCTCTTTTTATTGGTGCATTTTTTTTTTGTCCCTTAAGTCATTTTATACTTCATTTCCTAGTAACTAGCCCTTAACTACCACCTCAATGGCTAGGATTTATTTCTTAGATCTAGGGTTCACATTAAATGCACTTTTAATTAATAAAAGCTAATAATTAAATGCACAACTTAAATGGGACCCGCACTTTAAATAAAGTAATCTTTTATTTATTTACAAAAAGTCACTTTGTACATAAATAACTCACTAGGAACAAAAGACTATGCCCCCCTCACGACTAACACACCCAAAAACATCATGAAGGACATCCATAATTAAAATCTCAACAAAACCAAAAACCCTGAGATGCCTCACTGAAGGATTGTGACTATGCCTCGTTCATATGGAATCTTGTTGCGAAGAGTATGAGATGGACTTTTGCTTTTCAGATACACTCCACATAGAGCTGCATCACCCCAATATTTCTATCATAGAGCTGCTTCCTTTTGCTTGAACTTTGACATTTGTTTGCACAGTGACCATATTTCTTGCACCTAAAGCATTCTACTTGTGATAGATCCTTCTTCCTTTCTTGTTGATCTGGAGAAGGGCTTGGTCTTCTACCTTAATGCTTATGGTGGTGAAGTTTCTTCCCTTTCCCTTTCCTTTCTTGGCATGGGCCATGAATGCTTGATTCTCCTTAGGTTGAGTGCCATGAATTCTTTGCCTTGCTGCAATCCTCATCTCCTCCTGAGTGCAATCTACCCATAATCTATCAAATTTGGGCAACTTGGTGCGTGCATGGGCCATGAATGCTTGATTCTCCTTAGGTTGAGTGCCATGAATTCTTTGCCTTGCTGCAATCCTCATCTCCTCCTGAGTGCAATCTGCCCATAATCTATCAAATTTGGGCAACTTGGTGTGTCCACTGATGGTTTGGATGAAAGATTCCCAAGATGGTGGAATCCCATTTAACATAGTCATGACAATCTCTTTATCTTCAATAGGTTCTCCACTGTATCTCAGCTTGTCCATAAGTTCGGTGATCCTCATGAGGTATGAGGATATTGATTCATAATTGGCCATCTTCATGTTCGATAGTTGGTTCTTCAATGCGAGAGTCACATTGATGCTACTCTGCTCAAATAGCCTCCTTAGGGTTTTGAACATCGTCCTAACTGTCTTTTTTTGTGAAATTTGAGGAACCAAGTGGTCTTTGACTGAGTCCACTAGTAATCTCCTAGCTTGGGCATCATTCTTCTTGCACTAGGACTTGTCTTCTTCAGCTTCTGGTTCTAAGACTTTCTCATTGCCGAACTTCAAAAGGTCATTTTATTCCAAGATGAGAAGATCTCTAGACTTCCAAAAGATGAAGTTGGAGGCTCCATCAAGAAGATCTTCAACCTTCTTTCCGATCATTTTCCCTGCATATATGAACCAGAAACCCTAGCAAGGGCTAGGTCAAAAATTAAAGTTGTAATTTTGTGAAACTAACCTCACAGATAGACGCACCCTAGCAAGCCGAGTTGAGGGAAGGTGAGGTCGAGCCAAAACTGTGGATTGATCAACTCAAAACTTGAAACCCTAATTTCCATGGTAGCTACAACAACAAAATTCGGTAAAAAATGAAACTTCTCGGAATTTGATTCTTCCTTCACCAGAAGATGCGCCTCCCCTAGAGTGAACTCTCCAAGTTTGTCCAAAAATAATGAGTAAAGGCCTTCAAATATCATGCCCTAGTTCTCGACAATGGCTTCTTCTAAATTTGCTCTGATACCATGTTAGATTTTTACAAGATTATAACAGTATAACTTTATTGCAAATGAACAATATGATCTCTAGAAGAAAGACAAAGCACATAAATAAAGAACACAAGAGTATATTCTAGGAAACCCAATCGAGAGAAAACCCAACACCCTTCGTATAGAGATGATTAACCCTATGGACAAAGTATAAGAAGCGAGAGAGAATAAAATATCTCTAATGAAAACCCCAAAAAATACCGCGACGCACTGCTGGAGCAAACTTCTCCTTGACTAACAAACTTGTTTGCTTGGCTTCTTGTCCAAATGAGGCGCCCAAGCTCTCTATTTATACACTTAACAAAATTTACTAGGATGACTTGTCTCATTGACCGGGGTCGACTACCCTTGGGGAGAAATAAAAATAATTTTATTTTAGTTATTTTCTTAAATAAAATTCACTAGGTTTACATTGATTCTTTCAAGGGTTTACATTAATGATTGCACAAAAACCAAAAATTCTAAGATATAAACACCTATAGGTGTAATTAAATTTCATATAGGCATTATGAAGATTATCTATGAATATAGACCAGAGAGACGATTACTAGTCTTGTAACTTCAACAATGTACAGTTTCGTTAACCCTCAGATTGCACTGACCAAATGAAGGGTTAGTTTCCAAGTTGATTTTATCAGATCGCTGGGTTGTATTGATTAAGTTGTCATTGATGCCAACAGTGTATGGTCATTGATGCCAACATGTCTTGGTGCCCCTTGAGGAGCCCCTGAGAGTTAAGCAAGTGTCAGTGTCTAAGGAGACATTTTGATCTTGTCTAAGCCCAATTTTGAAGCCTTTGGAGCCCTTGGGACAATGGCAAAGGCCCTGGACACTTTGCAGAGTGTTTAAGTACCCCAAATATGTTTTATGGTTCCCCAGTTGTTTCTCAGTTCCCCAGCACCACAACTTATGCCTCAGTACCCTACAAAAGTGTCCTTGGTGGGTTGAAGTTGAAAGAGTCCAAATGACCCTTTCGGTGGTTGTAATACCCCCGGTTGCATTAAAAGATACATGATGTATATGTTGTAATTAATTGTGGCGTGGAGCTAAAGGCAAAAGCCCCACCATCGATTTGGTCGTGTTATGTTTCGGCAATTGGGATCGTTGTTGATGGTATATCGTGCTATCCGACACATAATAGTTTTGCATTATGTAAATATGCACATTCATTAAAATAAACCTACAGCCAGCGAGCTACGACGGTGCAATGTTAAATGAAAAGGGCATGATTTCCTAAGGTTAAGGGGGGGGATTGTCTAACCCGTGGGAGACATTGGGGAAAAGCCATGTGTCATCCACTCATTCAAGAACCCTGATGTTAGTTGAGGGCAGTTATTTGCTGGGTAGTGGTGGGTGGCAGGGTTGCCCCCACGCACTCTCCACCAGCTGGTTCAGTCACACGCACAGGCTGGAAGTGGTTTCCTCACGCGCTGCTTGGTATACCAACCGTTTTTGTTCTGTCCACTCTCTCCATCGTTGGTTGTTCATTCCTCACGCAGAGGGGAGTTAAAAGGTCCCACGATTCTGTGTGGGGGGGTTGGTTCTCCTTTGTCTCACCGATTGCTCGTCTGTGGATACGTTTTCCTGATTGCGCAGAGAGTCTATATTTACTCTTCCAATGCCGAGTGTGTAAATGTGTCGTGGCGTCATTGTTGAGAAGGGACCATTGTTTTCCCACGTTTGTTGGCTGTGTCTGGATTGTGTAATGTCCTGTTACTTCATCGTGAACTGGGGGCTGTTGTTCTTCCCCTGATCGGGGGTTGTTGTGAGTACCTACGTTGTGTTGGCTGTGGTCTCATTCACATTTTGGTTAGCTGTGTCTTCCTTTGCGTTTTGGGCTACTGTAAGCTGTTATGCAGTCGTTTTGGCCACAATAGGGCCAAGAACAACTCAAGGATTGTCTTCCCCTGTCCAAGTTGTGAAGTGCTGATTTCGCTGCATGCATGTAGTGGTTGGTCTTCGGACTGTGTGGAGTGGGATTGAAGGTTGGGTATGCTTGAGAAACCTGGGTTTGGGGAGCCACACAGACAGAGTTAGATGGCTGGCTTTCTTCTCCACAACCTCGAAAGAGCACTTGCAAGGGAAGTCAGGGCCTGAGGGACTGTGAAGTAGAGAAGGGACTGATTTCTGGTGTCGGGTTTGTGTGGGTGTCTTAGAGGTCAGGCTAGCTCTGGTGTAGGCGTCCTTAGCTCTTCCATGAGCTCACCAGCTTAGCATTTAGCTTCTCCCAGCTCCTTGATACCCTGATAAGCCCTACTGTGTGGGCTTGGCTGATTTTTGTACCTTGGCTATGTGTAAGCCTGCTTAGTCCCTTATTCCTTGGGGAATCATGCCCAACTCAGGGTGGCAGTGTTGCTGAGAGATTGATGAACATGTTGGTCTATGGTTGGGTGGAACATTGCAGCGACGTAGCTGGTTGTGGGGCAAGTTCTCCATGAGATAAGTATCCTTGTCTATTTCATCTCTGCAATTATATTTGATGGCTAATGAACTATGATGAACATGTTGAATGCCTGAATATATGTTTGCTTTCGCTGTGTATGTGAATGACTATGCATCTTAGCATGTTTTATGTGTTAAGAATTTTATTTCAGTATTTTATGTATGTTCATGTTCATGGGGCTAGTTGCTCGGATGTTTGATGGTTTGGTAGCGTCCTCTTCGCTGGTCGGAGGGTCGGGGACGTTACAGTATGGTATTAGAGATTTGGTTGCAGCATGGGCCTGAATGGACCGTGAAGATGTAGTGATTAGAGCTTATGTTGCAACATTTGGGCCTCAGAGGGCCATGAGAAACACTCAGCAGAGGCAGGTTGCCTACTGCCCAGAAGAAACAAGGAGAAAATGGGTGAATGACAGGAAAATTCACAAAATTTTTCTAAGAGCCAGAATCGTTGGCTCATCGGAAAACTTAGTGAGAAGTTCTTCCGATGCAGCAGAAGAGCTAGTTTGAAGCTCACCCGACAGAAGCCAGTTGAAAGAAAATTGCGGAAGGATCTATGTGTTCGTCGGCTGTCGGCGGAGAACAGCGGAAGCTGGAGCAACAATTGCGGAGGGGATCAGCCGAAGGCTGCCGATATGCTGGCCCCTTTTGTGGAAAGACTACCTGACGCCGACCATTGGCGATCGGTGCCACTAAGTTGAAGGGATCGCCGATGGCACGTTGGTGGAGGTTAGTAGATTGATCGACGACAACTAGTTGTTCGAAGCGGCGAAGTTTTGTTGTTTGGATCGGCAAAACCTAGCTGTTTGGATCGTCGAAACGTCGGCGGAAGAGACAAGATGATAGTGGGTTGAACTGTCGACAACGATGGCAGAGCGAAAATTTTGAAAATTTCTCTGAGTATGGAAATCATCAGCGAAATTTAGATGATGGAACTGTCGATGCGACAGCTGACGTTGGAATAAATTAGTTGTTTCGGTCGTCGATGAACTATGTAGGACAAATTTAGTTGACTTTGCGTTCGCCGTTGCGGCTGGCTAGTGGACTATCCTTCCAACGGATAGAGTCCCCGACCGTCGATGCCATAGAGGATAGTTGTGCCGACAGCTGACACAACGGAAAAATTTCCAATTTTTTTCTAAGGCATGAGACCATCGACGATCAAAAAAGTTTAGTTGTTGGGATGGCCGATGACTAGAGGACCGGATCACCGGCGAATAGAAGATGAAGCTGTTGAGGCTAGTGAAGTGGATCGACGATCATTAGTGGAAGGAAGAGCCGATGCAAAGAAGAAAATTAATTTTTTTTTCTAAGTGTTGAATCCATCGACGATCGACAGAAGTTAGATATATTGGTCGCCGATGAACATCGACAATAACTAGTGGTTCATGCGCCCATTGTTGCGGAAGTCTAGTGGACTAAGAGTCCCCGACCGCCGATGCCGCAACAGATAATTGTTCCGACAGTCGATGCGGAGCGACGGAAAACTGAACTGATAGGACCATCGACGATCAACGATGATTAAAGGATTGAATCGCCAATACCTAGTTGATGGCGTAGCCGCAAAGTCGGAAAATAGATAGTGAAGGTGTCGAAACGACGACAAAGAATAGAAGACGGTTGAGCCGAGGAAGCGGCGGAAAGATGGTTAAGGAAGAAATTTTGAAAATTTTTCTAAGTATGAGAATTGTCGGACGTCGACGAAACTTAGTGGATGTGGGAGCCGCAGTTTTGGTGGAGATCAGCTGAAGGCCGTTGAAACGCCAGCCTAACTTAGTTTGATGAAGCTCCGATAAGACCATCGGCGATCGATGACGATTAGTTGACTAGATCGCCGATGACTAGTTGAGGGAGTAGCCGCAGTGTCGGCAGGAAATAATTGATGAAACAGCCGACGGAGTGTTGCAGGAAGGAGAAAAAGAAAATTTTCGTCGAGAATTTTTCTAAGTGTTGAGGATATCGGGGATCGATGCATGTTAGTGGATGAGTCCGTTGATGAGTCGAGAGAAATTAGTGATCTAGAGCGCCGATCGACGGAAGATAGTTGAACGAGCGTCTGTCGTTGCGAAAGTCTAGAGGACTAGCCACCTGATGCATAAAGCACCCGACGATGCAGCGCATAAGTTGGTTTCATCGTCGATAAAAATGATAAAGGTCGGAAGCCGAGACAACTGAGGATCTGATACGGCGGAAAACTGTAGTTGTTGGAGCCGTCGATACTGCGGAAAACGTTAGTTGTTGGATTGCCGCCGTAGCAGATGGCTATGGAACTAACCACTCGATGAGCGAGTAGTTAGTCGCTCCGATCGTCGATGCTGCGGCAGGTAGCGTTCTGATCGTCGACACATATTAGTTTTGACATCGTCGATGCGGATCGGAAGCTTAGACCACTACAGGTCCGATACAGTAGAAACTTATAGTCGATACGGCCGTCGATGAGCACCGGAGAAATGCAATCGCCTGGGTAGCCGAAGTATCGGAAGACTAGTTCACTAAGGATCCGATACGTCAAAAATTTAGTTGAAAAGAGGTCCGATTGGAAAAAGGGAAAATTTGGTTTTTCCAGTGAATTTTTCAGTGAATTCCAGCTAGTGTCTTAGCGAATTTTTCAGTGGATTTTCAACAGACTGCTAGTGGATTACAGGGCTGAAAAGGAAGAAAATTCCAGGTGGTTGAGGTTGACCTTTCAGATCAGAATACATTTGCTAAAAAAGCATCATTTTTGAAGTGGTGTGGTTTTCACACCTGAGGTCAGAATGAAGCATGGGGATAGGCGTTGAAAACTTATCCAGCAGGGAACAAGGGAGAGTCACTGGAATTTGAGTGTGGAGCAGCAAAGTGCTAGTAATTGCTTGAAAGAGAAATGTGCTGCTGGCAATATGGACAAATCCCGGAATTGCATGCCTAGAGGTAGCAAGACCATGAAGTCAAACCAGCTGTTGTGTGGAAGAGGAGTTCCATGCAAAGATGAGGGGCTTGAAAAGGGAAATTTCCTTAAACCCTGTCTTGCTAATTATGATTACAAATTTTATACATGAAATGTATGAGGATATGCCTTGCATGCATAGGATATTACATGCTGGTAAGAATAGTGAGAATTATACATTTATAATGAGCCATTAATGATGATTATTGCATTGATGTTGGCATTAGTGGAAAAACCAATGACAACATGGACATGGCTGAATATGTAGCTGATGCTGATGAATGTGACAAACAACCCTACAGAGAAAGGGATAAGGCAACAAGTCCAGGATCAAAAGTTGGTGAGCAAATTCTGCATTCTCTTGCAAAGGACCAACCAAACTGGTAATGTCAAGGGTGTAAGTAGAACCCATGAAGGTAAGGGTTTAATTATGACAATTGCATGGAGTGGTAAAAGCAAGAGGTCTCATACCATGTGGGTATTTGAATTTTATACTGCATTCATAGAGAAATGTGTCATGCCTGTATTATGTTGTTATGAGCTTAGTAGCCCAAGGAAAGTAAGCACTGATGATCTTGATTATAGTCATACATCCTATATGGAGTAGTCATGGTTAGGCCATGCATGGTATGTTTGGATGCATAGTATTCTTGAATCAATGCAAGGTAGCATTGAGTGGGTATGCATTAAAAGATTTTATAAATCTTGTAGTTATGCATTGAATGGATGCATATAAAAAGTATGAGTAAATGTTGTAGATATGCATACATATGTATGGGTGCAAATGTTGTGATGCAATGCATGAATGCATAGAGATAGTGTATGAGTTATTATGAATAAATAATGGCTGAAATGATGAATTGATGACAATTTTGGAACCATTTCAAGAGCTGTTATGAATGCAGGATAGTAAGTGTATGAAGAAGGTAGTCATGATCGATTAGCTGCCGGGAATGCCCTATGGAAGGGCAAGGTGGTACAAATGATACGCTTGTGAAGTAAGGAGTATCTAAACATTTCATTTAAATTGCATAAATGATGTGACTGTACCCTGTAATTTAAAGTATGATAATGATTGCGTGAAGTAAATGGGTTTTGGTAATATTGATATGCCAACAGCTTGAAGTATTTGAATTTTATAATTCTGAAAATGCTTTAGTGATTGTTGCAACAATGGAAAATGTTATATGCATCAACACTTACCAAGTGTTTGGTTGATTGAAGTTCATGTTTCAAGTAGATAGCTTGGAGCATGGCAATGTGAGTAAGACTATGACGAAGGCTGGAATCTACCAAGTGAAAGAGCCAAATCTGATAAGAAGAGTCACATGGCTGTGAAAATAGTTTGTATGCTGAATGAATTGTCAATTTAAAATTGTAAATTTCAAATTTAAGAAGTTGCTGACAACTACTAATCATGATTGGCTTGCATAGAATTGTGTCAGGAGGACGCATTGTAAGTGGGTGTTCATGATATGCTAGTAAGCATAAGATCATAATGGGCATATTGGTGTTGCTACAAGAGACCCACAAATGAGGATCACCTCATTGCCAAGCAAATCAATTTTTGTAGTACACAAAGTTGCAAATTCCTAGTAAATTTAATTACTAATGTCATTGCTTGGTTATGGAACAATCAATTTGGAATGTATTATTAGATAATGATTGATTGTTTGGCTACTTGATGGATGTGCCAGGGGTACACACTGCAGGAAGACCATGTGTGATGGCCTGCAGGAGCCAAACTTCATGGGGAGGTTTTCCCCTATCTTGGAAATGGGTTTCGGGTGAAACTTCATTGGACATTTTGGAAATGTCTCATTTGCACTACATGTTTGGTAAGCAACATGAGTGAGATGGTATGGATTATGTCGGTAAGACGTGTGAATATGAAATGTGAAAAAGGAGTTGGGATGGAAAACCAAGGGACTGTCAACTCAGAGAAGGGAGTCCCCATTCCTCCTTAACAAATGAATACTGCCTTGACAAATGGATAAGTGTTTTGTGACCCTAGCTAAGAAGATGCATGTCAATTGTTAAATTCAATATGTAGAGCATGTTTTGATTTTATTTCCATTATGACAGATTACTTGAGTATGAATAGCGCCTACATGTTTCACATCGGAAAGGGGTGCACACTTTCTCGATGTCGGGTCATGAAAGGCATTTTCAATATTGATTACACCCTAGGAAGTGGACACACTCTTGGTGTCTCAATACTTGATAGTAAATGATATGAAATGTGATTCCAGTTTTAGAACAATAACTTGCGTGTGTTGTCAGGCTAAACAGATAAAGTCTGGTGTTGCACACTAAATGGACAATAGCTTGGGCTCATCCTACCTCCTACTGAAGAGCACAGAGAAGGAGACATTCCCGAGGGACTGGAGAGCAGAGAAGGGGGTGGTTTCTTGTGTTGTATGGGGTAGTGGAATTAGAGCTCACTACTAGAAATGAAACCTGGAAATGGTAATGATAAAGTTTCCTTCCTAGTCAGCATGAAGATGTACTAGAAGGAGATGTTGGGCTATTATATGCCTGGGGATCCATAGTAGATCTTGGACCTGGAAATGGTCGTTTATTGTTGATATAAGTGCATGTGTTATTGTTGATGGCTTGATAAACCCAACTGCGTTGGCTTGGCTGATTGGTTGTTGATATAAGTGTATTGTTGATATAAGTGTAGGTGAATTGTTGACGGTCTGATAAACCCAACTGAAGGTTGGCTTGAGTGTGTAATTATTTGATGTTGTGGAAATTGTGGAAACGTTACAATGTTGGCTTGACTACCTATAGCCTGATAAACCCAATTGTATATTGGCTTGGCTGGACGGTCTGATAAACCCAACTGTAGGTTGGCTTAACTGTGTCTGATATATATAAAAGGATGTTGTGAAGCAGCCTGCGTGCTGACCTAACATCCAAGTCCATAGGTGATCCCAAGGCTTGCAAGGCGAAGCAGGATCCTGTGGACCAAAGAGGAGACACACAATACAGATAAGTATTGAATTATTTTGCAATTTCTTGCTTATGAATATACATGTGTATATGATTTGGTTATGATGTTTTAAGCTCTTGTTTAAAAGATACAAAAACTGATGAGAATAAACTAAACCTGTGAATTTATTTAATGTTTGAATATAGGTATCGCTGGAAGCAAGGACTATGAAAGCATCCTAGGGGTGCATGTGGACATGTGACTGTCCTGAAGAGCTCAGAATGAGCAGTGATGAAAAAAGTGCTAGTGAGACTGTGAAGTTCCTAGCATCGGAGACAAACCATGTGGGGAGGCTCCATGGTTGAGAGGTCTGAAATAGACCAGAGACATTAAGTGTCATGACCAAGAGGGATTGGTCCAACATTCACGGTGAAGTGAAATATGTTGAGAGCATGAAAGCCACAATGGTGGTGTGGGTTCCAGGATGGAACACGACAAAGAGGGGAAAAACTCTTACCGCTCTCTCTTTCTTTTTTGATTATACTTATGCATTGTGAAAACAAAATATTGTTGAATGCATATATGGCTGAAAATAGAATGTGTCTATTTGCTTAAAATAATTATGAATGCTGGAATAGTTAATTCCCTGCCCAAGAATGGACATGAATGAGCTCATCTGCCTGTTGGGAAGGCATGAAAAATATGAAAGTCTCATTGAAAAGACTTGAACTCTCATGCCAATTGGGCAATTAATTGACTGATTTAATGCCTATATTATGCTTGGTCTAACGGAATTTCAATGGTGCATTTCATAGCCGAGAAAAGTGAAATCCAGTGGTGCACATTGATCATGGCAGCAGACCAAAGGCGGTCAGACTTGGCTAGAAGTCTTCTTCAAACAATTGCCAAGACCCAAGAAAATCTTGGAGAGATGCTCAGGATACAGGGAAGTTCCTAGAATTGGGGATGAGCCGAAAGCTGAGAACCAGCAAGAGAAGCTCGTGGAAGCCGAGGGGCTTGGTCCTGAAAGCTTAAGTAAATAATTGAACGTGGGACAGATCTGCAAGATTTTGAAATTTTGATATGCAAATTGTATATGCATTCCTATGTATTGGAACACCGATGACGATATTATTCCAAGGGGGAGGGGATTGTAATACCCCCGGTTTTGACCCCGGTTGCATTAAAAGACACATGATGTATATGTTGTAATTAATCGTGGTGTGGAGCTAAAGGCAAAAGCCCCACCATCGATTTGGTCGTGTTATGTTTCGGCAATTGGGATTGTTGCCGATGGTATATCGTGCTATCCGACACATAATAGTTTTGCATCATGTAAATATGCACATTCATTAAAATAAATCTACAGCCAGCTACGACGGTGCAACGTTAAATGAAAAGGGCATGATTTCCTAAGGTTAAGGGGGGGAATTGTCTAACCCGTGGGAGCCATTGGGGAAAAGCCATGTGTCAGCCACTCATTCAAGAACCCTGATGTTAGTTGAGGGCAGTTATTTGCTAGGTAGTGGAGGGTGGCAGGCTTGCCCCCACGCACTCTCCACCAGCTGGTTCAGTCACACGCACGGGCTGGAAGTGGTTTCTTCACGTGCTGCTTGGTATACCAACCGTTTTTGTTCTGTCCACTCTCTCCATTGTTGGTTGTTCATTCCTCATGCAGAGGGGAGTTAAAAGGATCCACGATTCTGTGTGTGGGGGTTGGTTCTCCTTTGTCTCACCGATTGTTGGTCTATGGATATGTTTTCCTGATTACGCAGAGAGTCTGTATTTACTCTTCCATTGTCGACTGTGTAAATGTGTCGTGGCTTCATTGTTGAGAAGGGACCATTGTTTTCCCACGTTTGCTAGCTGTGTCTGGACTGTGTAATGTCCTGTTACTTCATCGTGAACCGAGGGCTGTTGTTCTTCCCCTGATCGGGGGTTGCTGTGAGTACCTACGTTGTGTTGGCTGTGGTCTCATTCACATTTTGGTTGGCTGTGTCTTCCTTTGCGTTTTGGGCTGCTGTAAGCTATTATGGAGTCGTTTTGGCCACAATAGGGCCAAGAATGACTCAGGGATTGTCTTCCCTTGTCCAAGCTGTGAAGTGCTCATTTTGATGCATGCATGTAGTGGTTGGTCTTCGGACTGTGTGGAATGGGATTGAAGGTTGGGTATGCTTGAGAAACCTGGGTTTGGGGAGCCACACAGACAGAGTTAGATGGCTGGCTTTCTTCTCCACAACCCCAGAAGAGCATTGGCAAGGGAAGTCAGGGCCTGAGGGACTATGAAGCAGAGAAGGGACTGATTCCTGGTGTCAGGTGTGTGTGGGTGTCTTAGAGGCCAGGCTAGCTTTGGTGTAGGCGTCCTTAGCTCTTCCATGAGCTCACCAGCTTAGCATTTAGCTTCTCCCAGCTCCTTGATAGCCTGATAAGCCCTACTGTGTGGGCTTGGCTGATTTGTGTACCTGTGCTATGTGTAAGCCTGCTTAGTCCCTTATTCCTTGGGGAATCATGCCCAGCTCGGGGGTGGTAGTGTTCCTGAGAGATTGATGAGCACGTTGGCCTATGGTTGGGAGGAACATTGCAGCGACGTAGCTGGTTGTGGGGCAAGTTCTTCATGAGATAAGTATCCTTGTCTATTTCATCTCTGCAATTATATTTGATGGCTAATGAACTATGATGAACATGTTGAATGCCTGAATGTATGTTTGCTTCCGCTGTGTATGTGAATGACTATGCATCTTAGCATGTTTTATGTGTTAAGAATTTTATTTCAACATTTTATTTATGTTTATGTTCATGGGGCTAGTTGCTCGGATGTTTGATGGTTTGGTAGCGTCCTCTTCGCCGATCGGAGGGTCGGGGACTTTATAGTGGTCATTTTTGTTTATTGAGTTCATGGTACCCCAGGAGAAGGTCTAGCAACCCAATAGGTGATGTCATGATTGATCTTGACCCTTGGAGGTCTCCTAGTGTGGTTGAGGTGGTTGAAGAAGACTATGAAGCTCCTTGCTTGATGAAGAAGCCCTTGGACCCACATTTGATGGATTAATGGTCCTTGTCCCCTTAAAGGTGATGATGTGCTCATTAATGACTTGAGGAAGACTTGAAACCCTTGATGGAGATCTTGATGTCCATGTAGCCCTTGTTGGCGTCATGGAACCCTTTAAGATGGTCATTATGCATGAGAAGGTCTGACACCCACATAAATAGTGGCATGATTACCCTTGGACACTATATGATAATTGATGGTGCATTTGAAAATGATTTGGGTCTTCGAATCCATACATATTGTGGTTTGTAAGCCCATGATTGTTGGAGCCTTTGATATGATGGAATCTTTGGTCATGATGCCCTCATCACTTGGCGATGTAGTTCTATGTGATGGGCTTGAAGTCCATGGAAAGTTTATTGTTTAAATATTATATGATATCTTTGAAAGAGTCCTTGAAACCCTTGCATGTGGTGCCTTGGGTCTTGAACCATGGTGATGTATGGTCCTATTTGTGGGTATATTGCTATTGGGATGTAGATGGAGGTAGAGCCCACAGATGTGCCTTGATATGTTGAAGAAGACTTTGAAACTCTTGTAGTTGGTGGTATGGTCTTTGACACCATCATGTGTGGGGTTTTTGATGTCCTGGACATATTGAAGAATTTAAGGGTATTAGACCAAGAATTTGCAAATAAACCCATCATAGAGATATAGTACTCGTCAAACCATTTCCGTTGATATGTGGAGCATCTTCTAACTTCTTACGGTTAAAGAGAGATGAATTTTTGAAGTTGGTGTACCCCACCTTTTTGGGTGAGCTGACTAAACAAAAGATAATTTAATTATTTGTAATTTTGAATTGCATATCGACCCAAGGTATTAACTTTTATCCGCAACCTATTTAAATAGAATATCAAACATTTCATTTGTTCATCATCAATTCTCTTAGGAATTTCGCAACTCTTGGAGACAAGTGCGAAATTTTATGACAGAGAAATTTTTTGGCATCTTCACTAAAATTGTCATAACTTTCTCATACGGAATCAGAATTACAAAATTCTTGGCTCATTGGAAAGCTTGTTATGAGGTCTATGTGATGACATGATCTAGAGTTTCTTTTGGTTTGTCTATTGTTTCTTCTTTTATGATCTTCAAAAAGGTATGGCTCATGCTTCTGGGTTTCTCTCATGGATAGAGTTCATCTTTGATCTTAGTATGTGAGCCTATATATTGGTATATATCCTTGAAGTCATTGAATATGTTATGGAGGCTATGGTGATAATTATCTTGGAATATATCTTAATATAGATCTTGATGATTATCTTGGATATTGTTGGCATAGATTTTGGTGTTTATCTTAACTGTTGTATAGTGTAGTATTGAATGACAAGTTGACATGTAAGTAATAGATCTTGTGAGTGATTTATTTGATCAACCTAAGTGTTTTTTTGAAAACTAGTTTGGCAAGTGTTGATCATTGTGTCTTTGACCTAAGTGGAGTTGGACTGTTATTGACTGTTAATGACAACCTTTGACAGTATTGTAAGTGAACATTTGCTTGATATTTGCTTGATTTGTTGACTTGATTTGAGTGGAGTGAAAAATCTTTTTGTGTCTAAGAGTTTATGAGACTGGATGAGTTTGACATAGTTGGTTAAGTAAAATATTATTGGATGAGGTTAGTTGGTTGAGGTTTATCATGTTTAATTTTCAAGTATTCCTTGATTGTGTTTGAGTTTGGTTGCGGTGTCATTGAGTTGAGTGTGTTTGGACAAAGTTTGGTTGACCATATGTGAAGTCTCTTGGTTGCTCAAATGTGTCTCTTACTTGATGAACTCAGCCATGTAAGAAGGGTTGTTTGACTATCAGAGCACTTGATTAGATTAACACAAGTACACAAGAATCTTGGTACATGTTGGTCAAATTGAGTAGGATTGGCACATGTTGCCTTATGTGCAGCTGGTCTGAATCAAACTAGCTGAGTTGTATGAGCAATTGGTTTGACTTAGGTGGACTGAGTTTGGTGTGCAATTGGTTAGATTCATATTAACAGAGTCAGATGATGTGAGCAATAGATTGATTGGTACAACTTGATTAGACAGGTTGATTGTACAAGTTGACGAGCAGTGTGATATAATGGACAATGATCAGTTGATGGGTAGTGATCAGATGACGAGCTGTGGTTAGTAGTGGTAGTGGTTGTGCAATGTGGTACAGATTGTGCAATGTAGTACAGGTGTTGATTAGTAGGTTCGCAAGATCAATGCGGTTGGTGGTTCAGTAGTTCGGTTTCTATCTTCATATTAGGGTGCCAGGACGAGGCAAAGAAAGGGGGTTGTAGCCTCCTTCCGGTTGTATCCGAAAAACTAGGGAGTTGTAGCTTCCTTCATGTTGTATCCTGTAAATCGGGGGTGGGGGGGGGGGTTGTAGCCTCCTTCTAGTTGTAGTTGGAGAATTGAAGTCATTGTAATAAGAGGGTTGTTGCCTCCTTCCAATTATTTATGGAAAACTATTATAAAGGCTTCCACGGTTTTTCCCCCAGGACTTGGGTTTCCATGTAAAATCTGGTGTTCTTTGTTTCATGCTATGCTTCTGATGTGATGATGATATGATTATAATAATGATGATGATGATACAATGATAATGCGATAATGCATACTATTGAATAAGTTGTTGATTGTTAATAAAAGTGAAAAAAAAATAGAAGCCGTGCACACTGATTCACCCTCGCCCCTCTCTAAGTGTAGTTGGTGTGTCCAACTGGTTAATGATTACATTTAGGGTTTTGATTGGTTTAAAAATTTCTTTAGATTTACATTGGATTTTAAGTACTTTCTATTTGTAGAGTTCCCCTACTTTTTAGGATCCAATGTTTTGGGGTCAATATGACAAATGTGATATTTTTGGTTCTTGCGAGTTTATGAGTTTGATGAGCCTCGCTTTAACGGCGTGCATGGAGGATGATGGTTGAGAGGAGCTCCTGAACCTATAGAAAAAGAATATGATCTCGTGAGAATACCCTGTCTCTTTCTCTTATAAATTCTGAAAGAGAAGGCATACTCTACATCTAGATGGAATTCTTGACTGAGACTTGCGAATCTAATCTTGAGAAAGAAATGGAGTTGAATGTGACCAAGGGAGGAGTAAACATTGTCGCACATGCCATTGAAAAGTGGCTCATTGGAGTTTTGAGCTCGCAAGGACCAAGAGTATGTCACTAAATCTGTTATATCAAGTCCAGAACATTGGCTCCTAAAAAGTAGAACCACTAAAAATATAAAGCCTTAAGAATTTGATCAAACTTGAAGTATCCATTGAATCAATAGAAGACTGAATGTAATCATCAAATCACCACTTTGATGAAATCAAGCTAGAAATTAATCTCTAGTTGATGTAATCTGGGGTTAACTACCGCAACTCAAGGGGACAACATCTCTTTGCAAGATGTTGAGAACCTCTGAATATATTTGGACTATGTATCTATGAACTCCAAATCTTTGGTTTCACAAATCAGTATTGTATATCCACTAGAAGAATGGTCCTAACATGTGGTGCCTTTGTTGATCTACTATAAAAAAATACAACGCCACACATGCTCATCTGTAAATGGGATTCACAACCAACTTGAAATATATGAATCCCCTACTAGAAAATGAGTTGAAGTCAACATGATGCGAGAAATCATCTAGTTAGGTGCCAATAATGAAAACACGTCTAAATGCAAGGAAACCCACCTGTAACAAACATAAATATAAATATAAATATAATTATAATTATAACAATAATAAATATTAAATTCATTAATGAAACATTGAAAAGTCAAAGGGTACATTTCCCTTTTCCTTGTGACTAGGATTAGTGTAAGCATATCACCATTCTATCAATTATTCATTATTCAATATATTCTTATACATGGCATAATTCTTCTGTCAGTTTAATAGTGAACAAGGACTATCCACTTCATTTGGTATTAGAGCCAATTTGGGGGTTAAAAATACCTCAACAACCCATCCATACACAATTCAAGTGCTATTTGTACACCATAATCTATTGCAAAATTAATCATACCAGACATTAGTTGAGATCAATATGTATTGCAAAATTTGTACTATTAGTTATCTTCTAATTAAATTTGGTCGCAATTTCATGGTTCCATATAGGTATGTCATGTCGCCATCAGAATGAGACTATTAGTTAACAATGTTTCACCCACCTACTAGTTCCCTAGGTTGGGGAGGAGGCATTAAATCTTGCAATAAGGGAGCTACGAGACCCAAGAGAACCTCAGTCTACTATCTACACATTAAATTGAGTCCTATAAATAATAAATATGGAGAAAATAAAGCGGCATTGTTTCATGAAGACACTTGGAGGCTCATGGAGACCTTGGGTGGCTATATTCTTCCTTACACTATCATGACTTAACCCCAAATTTGATATTATGAGTAATGGAACGTTCTTGGAAGGTGAAGAGGTGTCAAGTAACATGTCATGAGCCCAATGATTCAAATACGTGAAGAGGAATAACTCCCCATGGAAGAGGAAGAGACTATGAAGAACTATGTGCCACTTGGAGATAGATTCCTAGTGTTTTATGAAAACAATGATGGAAGATTCTATGACAAAATCATACCTGATTGCAGACCTATGAAAATCTAACATGTCAGGGCTAAAAATAGCCACCAAGAGGGCACACTTGGGGGTTGGTAGAAGCAATTTGAATTTGGAGGAAGATTGAGGGATGCAGAGAAGGACAAGTATCATATGGGTTACTAAACATCAAGGATGAGTTGGAGGAAGCCTATGGGAGGGAATTTGACCTTGGAGGACCTTAGGAGAGTTATAAAAAATGTCACGAGGAAGGAGAATGGCTTTGGATCATTTTAGAATTTGCCTTTGGCATTTTGGAAAGCACTAGCTTGTCCATTGCACGATGAGTGCTCACTTGCCCTGCTAATGAGCCAATTTTGAGGGAGTTGGATTCTCATCCAAATTGGATGTTGAAGATGCCACCCCAACCTCTCATTTGGAGCTTAATGGAGTGTTGTTATTGCAGATAGGAGGCTGCTATAGTTCGTGATTCATCTCTCCTCCCATTTTCTCATTCCCTACTTCATTATTCCCATGTTTCCATATGATGGCGCAATAGTGTGAATGCTGCTTGCGCCTTGGTGAGTCCAGTTGATTCCCAAACATGGGTGAATGATTTATGGATTTGTAATATGTCTCCCATACTCGTTTCAAGTCGAAATTAGCATAAATACATATGCAAAATGTCCACATTTCCAAGCTATGGTTTGACTAGTTTCCATGTATTGGTTTCCATTTCAAAGGAGTCTTGTATCTGATTTGTGTTGAGGAGTTGCTATGATGTTATATGCAGTTGAGTGAAGCTATTAATATGTTACTAATGGTCTACATTCCTTATGCTTTGTTCTGAACCATTTTCGATACATTTTATGAGTCAAAGTTAAGCTATTACGGTCATTTCCCTTGAGCAAATATCACCGAACATATGCATTCGAATGTGAAGCTTTATAACTCAGTTACACAACTTATATCTATACATAATGACTATCAATGAGGTCTATTATAAGTGCCCATACTTTGTTTGATAATTTGGACGGGTCGCATATGGGTTGGAGAGCCATTTTTTGCCACACCCTAGTGGGAATTTCACCACAATTTACTAGGAATTTTGTCATTTTTCCCAATGATCCCAAATCGCGTTGCAAATACTTATAACTTGTTCTAAAGTGGCCTGAGAGTCCATTGAGTGGTCTTAAGACTCACCATATCAGTCTCTACCAAATTTGAGACTCTCTTGTGCCATTCGAAGACCCTAGAGTCAAGACTAGTCAATCCAAAATTTCCCCAAATTCTGCCTTTGTTTGGAATTTTCAAATTGGGTCATTACAAGGTATATCATATTTTGTACATCGTTGTCAACTCTGTTTGTTCATATATCACAACTTCATTGCCCACCAGGCCTAAATTTCAAATATCTTCTGCCTATCAAATGAAAATTAGGTGACGGTTTTATGTTTTTCATGCCTGTCATTTTACGTTTTTTTTTTCTTTTAAATTTACGAGTGTCAATTTTTATTTTTATTTTTAATGTACCAATTTTATCATTATAATTTTTTTCTCTAAGCTTTTCATCTACAATTAAAAGAAAATATTTGAAAAAAATACAAAATCATAATAGTAAACATACTAATCAAAATAATCATGACTTATATCATTATTTAATTGTAACTTGCTCATTAAAAAAACAAATTACATAATATTGATTATATTAATAAGATAATAATAATAATATCACCAATCAGAATAAGAAAGATCATTTCAACATTCCTTCATACGGCCATGAAGTCACTTACTTATTGATTGATGACCAAAAAACCTATGTATAGTTTAAAGACATACAGGTCAAGATCTAGGCCATTGCTCTTTTGCAAAGTAGATTACATTGAAACCAGAAGGGTAATTGACTCTATCCAAGCCTGTATATTATTAATTGCAAGACCAACTCTTGAATGGAAAGAAGGTGATAGACATGAAAATCGCTTCCTTCCCATGGTTTGATTATTTCCCCCCCAATTCACTACATCAACAGGCTCTAAACTAGTTGATATCTCAATCGCTCAATAAAAAGCCAATGGGAGTAACCATACAAAGTGAAGCGGGTAAATTGGCTTGATGTGTTGGTGACAAGTAATATAGTTCAACATTCTTATATAGATGTGTTGGTGAAGGAAGCCATTAGGTTCAATGTCATATGTATCGGTGAAGCAATTAGGTTCAATATCGAAATATTTAGTGCATCCCCATGCCCAATAATCAATGACCAAGGCAAATGTATAACTTTCTTCCAAGGCAAATGTATAACTTTCTTCCAACTCGCTTAGTTTGAGAAATATTCTACATTCTACTATCTTGATGTTTGTATGACCATGACCTGGGTGGATAACTTCATCAAGAAAAAGGATTGCATACAAATTCTAGGTGCCTAGTGGATAGAAGGAAAGAAGTTTAAAGCCACGTCGAATGGTTGTGAGGAGCTCCTGAACCTCTGCAAAATAATATGATCTCGTGAGAAGGCCCAATCTCTTTCTCTTATAAATTTTGAAAGAGAAGGTATATTATGCATTAAGAAGAAATTCTTGACTGAGACTTGCAAATCTATTATTTAGAAAGAAAGGGAGTTGAATGTGCCCAAGGGAGGGGTCAAACACTGTCATGCATGTCATTGAAAAGTGGCTCATTGGAGTTTTGAGCTCACAAGGACCAAGAATTTGTCACTAAATATGTTATATCAAGCCCAAAACATTGTCTCCTAAAAAGTAGGACCACTAACTTATTAAAAAAATAAAACAACTTCCGTAATATTGATTATATTAATAAGATGATAATTAATAATATCGCTAGTCAAATAAGAAAGATCATGTTTAAATGTAGTCATTACATAGTAGAAGATTGTGAGAGGGAGCTGCATTAGCAAGTTGAAACTCTCGACATTTCGATCCCTACTCTGGGATCATCACTAGGAGACAATCGAAGACTAAGGTGATGTAAAATAGCCCGAAAGGTATAAATACTCATTTTTGTGAAGAACTCAACAAAAGATGTAGGTTCTAGGTTTAAAAATATTTAATTTAATTTTGATTTAAATTTTATAAGTTCATCTTATTAAGTTTATAGGAAAAAAGACTCACATCGGTAGGTATCTACATGCCGACTTCCATCATTTCCCACCTCGGAAAATTGGAGTAATTAATACCCTTGTAACTAGAGCCCTAAGAATCTCTGATAAAGAACATATCAAAGAGGAGATTGACCATTTAGGAAAAGTTTTTGGGGACAACGGATACAGTGATAGACCATTCAGGAAAATAGTAGCCTCTGCTAATAAACCTAAGAGAAGTAGGACCAAGGACAAGGATGAAGACATCATTAACAAAGTCTTCCTCCTTTGCATAAAAGGCACCATAGATAGATTAGCCAAAACCCTAAAAAGACACAAAGTCCAAGTATTCTTCACACCTCCTAATACCATTAGAAGCTTGGTGGACTCCCTTAAAGACCCAATTGAACCTAAAGCATACAAAGGAGCCTACTCCATTCCTTGTTTTTGTGACAAGCTGTACATAGGTGACATTGAGCGTTCCATGGAGACAAGATTTAAAGAACATAGCACCGACCTTAGACACAATAGACACAAGAAGTCAGCCCTGGCGGAACAGGCGCACATAACTGGTCACCACATTTGCCTTGAAAATGCAAAAGTCATCGCTAGGGAGGGAAACCTTTTCAAAAGAAAAATCAGAGAGAAAATTGAAACCAACCTCAATGAGAATTGTCTCAATAGGGATGATGGTGCCAAAATTAGTGATTCTTGAAAACCACTGCTTCATTCCCTGCAGTTAAAAGAAAACCGAAATAAATGAACACTATCTCGTCAACCCTTTCCTTATGCGCTTTCCACACTTCTTTTAAGTTTGTTAAGCTTCTTTTTATCCCTACCTGAGGTTTCAACCTAGGGTAGAAACCCTAATTACAAATTAAAAACTTTATACCTTCCTCCCCTTAAAATTAATAAAATATTCTTAAAATTTTAAAAATTTATAAAAAGAACTTTATTATAAAATTCAAAAAACCCTATTAACAATTGACAAACAAGTTGAATAAAAAACTTTTAAGGCATGAAATATTAATATTAATATTTTGGTCCTTACAAACCTTAAAAATTTTTCTCCCCCTTTTTATAAATTTAAAAATTAACAATTTCAAAAAAATTAAAATTAAACAAGTTTTAACAAGTATTTTATAAAAATTAAGAATTATCTAAAATTTTTCTAAAATTTAAAAAAATGTTAAAAAACTTGTGAAGCATTTTTAATATTATAAAAAGCACTTTAATTTAATAATTAAAAAAAACCCTATTAACCCTTGAAAAACAAGTTGAATTGTTCAAATTAATTAGTAATTTAAATTTATAAATATAAATCTTAATAATTAAAAGGTTTTGAATTAAGTTAAAAACTTTTTAAAATAATTGTTGAATTTAAAACCTTCACAAAACTCCTTAACTAGTTTAGGGTTTGTAATTTAAAATAGAAAATTTTTAATTTCAAATTAACAAACATTTTAAAACAAAATTATTTTCAAATTTAAATCCCTTAAATTTCCTTTTAATAAGATGAACTTATAAAACTTAAATCAAAATTAAATTAAATATTTTTAAACCTAGAACCGACATCTTTTGTTGAGTTCTTCATAAAAATGAGTATTTATACCTTCCGCGCTATTTTACATCACCTTAGTCTTCGATTGTCTCTTGATGATGATCCTGAAGTAGGGATCGAAACGTCGAGAGTTTCAACTTGCTAACGCAACTCTCTCTTACAAAGAAAGATAATTTCAAGAAAATACATTCCTTTATAGGGCCATGAAGCCACTTGCCAATTGATGACCATAAATCCTATGTATAGTTTAGGCACATATAGCTTGAGATTTAGGCCATTACTCTTTTGCAAAGCATATTACATTGAACCCGGAAGGGGAATTAAGTCTATCCAAGCTGGTATATTATTAATTGCATGATCAACTCTTGAACGGAAATAAGGTGATAGACATGTAAATTGTTTCCTTCCCATGGTTTGATTATTCTCCCCCAATTCACTACATCAATAGGCTCTAAACCAGTTGATATCTCAATCGCTCGATAGTAGCTCCCCCTCCAACATCAAGCTTACAAGAGTAATCATACAAAATGAAGTGGGTCAAATGCCTTGATCATGGACGGGTAATATGGTTCAACATTCTTATATAGACATATCAGTGAAGGAAGCCATTAGGTTCAATGCCGTATGTATTGGTGAAGTAGTTATGTTCAAAGTTGTATGTATTGGTAGAGCAATTAGGTTCAATCTCGAAATATCTAGTGCACCCCCTTGCCCAATAATCAATGGCCAAGGAAAATGTAGAACTTCCTTCCAAATCTCTTAGTTTGAGAAATATTCTAAATTCTACTATTCGGATGTTTGTATGACCACGCCTTGGGTGGACAACTTCGTTAACACAAAGGAATGCATACAAATTCTAAGTGACTGGTGGATATAGGGAAAGAAGTTTAAAGCCACGGTGAATGGTTGAGAGGAGCTCCTGAACATGTGCAAAAAGAATATGATATCGTGAGAAGACCCCATCTATTTCTCTTATAAAGTTTGAAAGAGAAGGTATACTCTACATCTAGATGAAATTGTTGACTAAGACTTGCAAATCTAGTCTTGAGAAAGAAAGGGAGTTGAATGTGCCTAAGGGTGGAGTCAACACTATCATGCATGTTGATAAACATTCTGATGCATGTCATTGAAAAGTGTCTCATTGAAGTTTTGAGCTCACAAGGACCAGGAATATGTCGCTAAATCTATTATATCAAGCACATACCATTGGCTCCTAAAAAGTAGAACCACGAACTTATTCATTAAAAAAAAACAAAGTGCATAATATTGATTATATTAATAAGATGATAATAATAATATTGCTAGTCAGAATAGGAAATATAATTTTAGGTAAATACATTCCTTCATAGGTCCATGAAGTCACTTACTTACCGATTGATGACCATAAAGCCTATGTATAGTTTAGGGACATATATGTCGGGATCTAGGCCATTACTCTTTTGCAAAGCTGATTACATTGAACCCGAAAGGGGAATTGACTCTATCCAAGCTTGTAGATTATTAATTGCATGATCACCTCTTGAATGGAAAGAAGGTTATAGAAATGTAAATCACTTCCTTCGTATGGTTCGATTATTCTCCCCCCAATTCACAACATCAATAAGCTCTAAACCAATTGATCTGTCAATTGCTTGATAGTAGCTCCCCCTCCAACAACAAGCCGAAGGGAGTAATCATACATAATGAAGTGGGTCAAATGCCTTGATCATGGACAAGTAATATGGTTCAACATTCTTATATAGATACATTGGTGAAGCAAGCCATTAGGTTCAATGTCGTATGTATCAATGAAGCAATTAGGTTGAATCTCAAAATATCTAGTGCACCCCCTTGCCTAGTAATCAATGACCAAGGCAAATGTATAGTTTCCTTCCAACTCTCTTAGTTTGAGAAATATTCTAAATTCTACTATCCAGATGTTTGTATGACCACAACCTAGGTGGATAACTTCGTCAACACAAAGGACTACATACAAATTCTAAGTGACTGGTGGATAGAAGGAAAGAAGCTTAAAGCCACAATGAATGACATCTATCCCACAATCTATCTAAGAACTATTGGTTATCTATTGATATATTCTTGGCAACATCTAATTTATTTTCAACATGCTAGTATGAAGAGGGCATACAATGCTTGCTACCCATGGGAAGTGATGGAAACTTGGTTGTCCTCGTAGGAAGAGTGCTATGTTATATCGCCCTGGAGGCTACAACTTGCCATACCTAACCTACAATGACATATGGGTATTAGAAATTATGATGAGTTATGCATGTAATTATGCGTCAAATCCCGTACATGCCCGTAGCATCTGATGTGTTCATTGTGTGGCTACGTGCCAAATACATTCCAACAGAGAAAATACATCCTACAGGTTGTCAAATTCCATCCCTATTGCCCACAATTATGTATGATCAACTGTAGTACAAATCTGTATGATTAACTAAAAAAACTATTGTACCATTAAATTAGTTAACTGCTATACGTATCTATTGTGTCGATCCACATTTAAAATCCATACATCATGACATTTCGTATGATTATGTCTCCCAAAAAAATTCATTTAAAAAAAAATTATACAGTAAGGTCCATTTCTGTTTTTTAAAAGTCACTTCATAATTATTTAAGACTTTTGGTTCTAAGTCACTTGGTATAAACTTTTGATACGCAAATATAACAATTTAAGAGTGGGGTCTACCAACGAAAAACCAACCCCAAAGTGGTTAACAATGAAGAAATTACACATCACTTTAGGGATGCAGTCAATAGTGTAAGACATCATCTTGAGATTGTTGAGAAGAGATCGAAAGGGTTAGTTGACGGAGAAAGAGAATTAGGGAAAAAATTGATAGTTTAATAAAATATATGTATAAAGCATTCAGGTAGTCTTAACAAGAGAACATAAGCGTTTGAGACGCGATGACAAACCCTATTAAGAAAAAAAATTGATGATAGCGATTAAACGAAGAGATGTAATGGTCATAGTTAAAGGTTTGACCAACTAACTAAAATGATAGATGCATTATTTGGACATCCCTTAGTTCATTAGATACCACCACCAAGCCTAGGATGCCAAACACAAATTGATAGAGATATCTAGATAACATGGGGTATATAAAATAAATCAAGTTGAGATACCTAAATATGATGGATTGAACAATTGAAAGGCTATCATCCAGGTTATTAAAATTGACAGAATTTTTTCTATGGACCCACTTGCTAGTGAATTAGAGAATATATCAATAACATCTTTATATTTAAAAGGTGATGCTTATGATTGGTTCACATGGTGGTCCAAAAATACTAATAGTTTCTCAGTGACCTGATAAATGTTCACATAGGATTTCTTTAAGAGGTTTCATGACAATAAAGAAGAAGACACATATCCCAGGTTTTCCCATTAACAACAAACTTGAACAATGACCGGATATACCCATGAATGGGAGGTTCTTGCAACTAGATTTATCGATCTTTCAAATGAGCAACAATTCAAAATGCATATTTTTAGGTTAAAACCCATTATCCGCAGTAAGCTAAGGCCATGGTGACCTAAGAACTTGGTGTTGGAAATATTGTCCTTGATGTCAAAGACAGGCGTAGATTGCATATGATATTGGTGTTCAATATGAAGTTAACATGCCAAATGAATATAAACAGAGGCTAAACCAACCCTACCATTTGATTGACAAAGTTAAGATGCCAAAATGATGCCAAAATGTAAGGTTGGCCGCCAAAATTTCCCTTCCCACTTTATAGTCGGCCTTGCTTAGTTTACAGGTTGGCCCTACCCAGACTAACCATAAAAATATTAATAAGGCGAAAATGGTGTAGTTTTGGAGAAAAAATAAGACAGTTCTGGTTTGAATTTGGAAAAGGTGCAATAGGGTTAAGAAGATGAAGTTTTAAGGCAATTTTCCTGGTTTTTAAGGGCAAATGAAAGGACTAATTATGACATAGATTTTGAGGCGATCACATGAAAGTTTTGAGGGATGATATAGTGGTGATTATGGCAGAGATTTTGAGGGGATCACATGATAGTTTTGAGGGTTGATATAGGGATGATTATGGCAGATATTTGAGGTGTTAATATGACAGTTTTGAGGGCTAATATAGGGATGATTATCACATTTTGTGAGGGCTAATATAGGGATGATTATCACATTTTGCGAGGGCTAATATAGGGATTATTATGACATGGATTTTGCGGAGATAACATGATAGTTTTGATGGACAATATATGGATGATTATGCATAGATTTGAGGTGATCATGTAGCAACAAAAGTTGTAAATAAACAAAAATGTTCTAGAATTGAATGTATAAAATATTTATTGAATGTATTGAATGATAAGATGATTACATTTGTTGATCAAAAGGAATGGAGGTCCTTATACCAACAGTTTCAAATTTTTTTCAGGCTAATGCAGAATATGTAGGCTTGTTACCTTGATTTATAGCTTAACTGTACAATAAAATAAAACCGTGCAAGATTTTATGCAAAAGAAAATACTCTCTCTCTCTCTCTCTCTCTCTAATATATATATATTGAAAATAAAAATAAAATATTATGTACTATTATAAATAGAATATGCAGAAATAAAAATGACTGAAATAAAACAAAGGAAAGACCTAATAATAGATTGAAAATTAGACGAAAATGAGACAGAATCAACAACATATTTTATTGATTTCTTTTTGAGTTTACAAAATTTTATTTTTAAACCCTTGCAAGGGTAAGGACCAAACCAATGCCTAAAAATTAGGGATGGAATGATGCATTGCACTAAGATTTATGGTTTACAAAAAGAATAAATCAAAGAAGACTTTGTTGGACAAGTCTAAAGGAAAGACCTAATAATAGATTGAAAATTAGATGAAAATGAGACAGAATCAACAACATATTTTATTGATTTCTTTTTGAGTTTACAAAATTTTCTTTTTAAACCCCTACAAGGGTAAGGACCAAACCAATGCCTAGAAATTAGAGATGGAATGATGCATTGCACTAAGATTTATGGTTTACAAAAAGAATAAATCAAAGAAGACTTTGTTGGATAAGTCATGCATTAAACATGCCACAATATTGACTTCGCACAAACAATTCTCATTAGCTTTGAAAACCAATTTAGAAACAAATAAAATCAAACAACCTGTCAAAACAATTGAACAACCTTAAAGATATAAATAGAGATGATGTACTTTAATAAGTTTTCCACCTTCAACATTATTCATGCTTTCAACAAGAAAACATCATCTCTAAGAAGGCTAAAAATTGAATGAATAGAAGATGAAATCTCAATTTGTATAAGAGAAAACCTTTTATCGGTGTTTCTTTCTTCTCATCTCTCTTTCCTTCTTTCTCCTTGCCTCCCTTTTTAGCCTTAGAAAAGAAGTCAAGGTAGTTGAAAACTACCTTTTAGTTAAAGCATTTAGTTAGGTTATTTTAATAAAATAAGTTAAGTCTAATAAAATATGATAAAGGAAAATAATATATAATAGTAGGTGAGACCCCCTTCGATCCTTTATTATTCCCCAACATCCACCTAGTATTTCCAAAGAATGAGACATATGACAAGCCAAACATCCATCATGAGTCATAAAGATGAAATATAATAAAAATATTTAATCATAGTCATCATGCTTCTCGAATAAGTAAAAAATGAAAACTATCATGTCTAAAATTAGTAATTCCCCAAGTATAGTCAAAATATATCCACAATTCCGAACATAGTACATAAAAACATCATGAACTACATCAAAACCCATATGCCTTGTGAGACGCTGTTGGATATTGTCCACTTCCTTCTGAAGTTACCTTGTTGCTTGACCTCCCCTTTTTTTTCACTGATTTCACCCTTGATTTGCTGACTATACATCACCTAGGGTGGTGTCTTTAGCTCCCATATTAATTTTTGGCATGAAAGGGTGAGAGGTAATTGAATGGGAGGAAGCTTCAGAAGAATTGGACTTGAAAAATTATGTAGGCCTTTTGCCTTTGGCATTGAGTGATGGATATGGTGAGGCTTTGGGCTCAACATTTGGCTACAAAGCTTGAGCGTGAGAGGCTGTTGAAACTACTTGTTGTACAAGTTGCTTAGGTGGAGGAAGAGGAGGCAAATGAAATGATAGAGTGCGCTATCCACGAATACCAAATGGCTGATTAGGTACAATTTTGTTCTAGCCATTGTTTTTTTGAGGCTCATGATGCATGGATACATCTAGAGGTATAGGAGTACCAAGGATGCCCTAATGAGAATGAACATGAGGTATGACATAAGGTTTGATAGTTGGGATATGGACTCAGCCAACCAAATTTAAGAACTGAGTTTGGAGAAGTTGGTTAAACTCCTCCTCTAAATCAACTTCAAAGTCAATTGAAACCCTTACTCTTTTATTTTGTCCTCCTTGCCAAGGAGCATGATGACCTCTACCCTAGTTATTTCTATTGCCTTTGTTGCCACCCTTGTTGAATAAGTTGTCATTGATGCCAACGGTGTCTGGTCATTGAGGCGAATTGTTGAGTCGTTAGTGCCCCTTGTGGAACCCCTCAGGGTTATTGTTTAGTTTGTGGTTTTCTGTGTCAGAGGAGTCCTTTTGACCTTGTCCAAGGCTAAGATTGAAGCCCTTGGAGGCCTTGGAACAATAACAAAAGCCTTGGTTACCCATTTACTTGGTCAAGTGCCCTTAAGTTGTATCTTGGTTCCTTTGAGTCCATTGTCGAGTTTCTTGATCCTGGTTGATCTTTTCCATATTGATCTTTGTGCTACTTGTTATGCTTGTACTTGTTTTGGTCTCTTGATTGGTTGTTGGATAGATAATGTGGTTCATGTGTGTAAGTCCCTTGATGTGTTGATGCTAGATCTCGTTGCTTGCATTGGATGGTCTTGAGGTTGTTGAGTTCTTGTGGGGTCCTTGAGTCCACAAGCCGCTAGATTTTTATCCTCTTGCAAGTGGAGACTTGGGTCTTGAACCCACACATATGGTGGTTTGATGGCCCTTGGACGCTATATGGTTATTTGCAGGTTGTAGCCTTGTGATCATGCATATGAATCCCATAAGGTGTTGCAAACTAGTGGTTAGGTCTTTGTACCCCTCTTTTGGGGTGTTGGTTCTCTTATGGTGATAAAGATATATATAATGGAACCATTGGATATATTTTTAATGATATGGAGACCTTGGATATGATGATGATATTCTTGAAAAAGTCTTTGTTCCCACTTGATTGGTGGTGTTGTGGTCCTTGATACCCTTGGTATGATGAGTATATGGTGGATCACTCCTTCTTGATGATGTGAAGTCTGCGGATGTGAAGAGCATCGAATCTCTGATGCCGTTGATGATGTCCATTAAAGCCTTTGACCTTGGAAATTATGCATAAGGTAACATGGTCTTTGACACTTTATGTGTGGAGTCTTGATGTCCTGTACAAATTGAATAATTTAAGGGTATTAGACGATGAATTTGCAAACAAACCCATCATAGGGAGATAGTCCTCGTCAAACCATTTCCGTTGATATGTGGAGCATCTTCCAACTCCTTACAGTTGAAGAGATGAATTTTTTGAGTTGGTGTACCCCACCTTTTTCAGTCAACCGACCAAACAAAAGAGAATTTAACTATTTGTAATTTTGAAATGAATGTCAACCTAGTTTGAGGTACTAAGTTTCCTCCACGACCTATATAAATAGAATATCAAACATTTCATTTGTTCATCAATCAATTCTCTCTTTGGTATTTCACAACTCTTGAAGAAAAGTGCGAAACTTTGTGGATTATAAATTTTTGGGTATCTTCACTAAAATTGACATAACTTTCTCATACGGAATCAGAATTACACAATTCTTGGCTCATTGGAAAGATTGTTATGAGGGCTATGTGATGACATGATATAAATTTTCTTTTGGTTTGTCTATTGTTTCTTCATCTTGTGATCTTCAAAAAAGTATGGTTCATGCTTCTGGGTTTCTCTTGTGATGGCACATGTCTCTCATGGATAGAGTTCATCTTTGATCTTAGTATGTGAGCTTATATATTGGTATATATATTTGAAGTCATTGAATATGTTATGGAGGCTATGTTGATGGTTATATTGGAATATATCTTGATGTGATCTTGATATAGATCTTGATGATTATCTTGGATATAGTTGGCATAAATTTTGGTGTTTATCTTCATTGTTGTATAGTGTAGTATTGAATGAGAATTTGACATGTAAGTAATAGATCTTGTGAGTGATTTCTTTGATCAACCTAAGTGTTTTCTTTGAAAACTAGTTTGACAAGTGTTGATCATTGTGTCTTTGACCTAAGTGGAGTTGGACTATTATTGACTGTTAATGACAACCTTTGACAGTATTGTAAGTGACTATTTGCTTGATATTTGCTTGATTTGTTGACTTGATTTGAGTGGAGTGAAAAATCCTTTGTGTCTAAGAGTTTATGAGATTGACTAAGTTTGACATAGTTGGTTAAGTCTTATCTTCTTGGCTGAGGTTTATCATGTTTAATTGTCAAGTATTTCTTGACTGTGATTGATGTTGGTGTTAGAATAGTAGAGTCAAGCTAAACTAGTTAACCTATCTAAGAAACCAACAACATATCATAAAAGATAAGAACATGAAAAGAAAATGACAAGAGAACACCGATATATGTGGTTCACCCTAATGGGTTACATCCACGGGAAGGTAGTCTTCTATTATCTCCAGAATGTCTTCTCCAATCTAACAAGAGAGCAAAGCACACATACCCCAAAGAATATAGATGATGTACAACAGTGTCATGTTAGTACCACTACTACATCAAGAATACATGATTATGTAGAGACTCACTTGACCCTATTATATACTAAGAGATGATGAGGAATTACTTTCACATATTGCATGTGGGATAATATAATTCTCCAAAATAACATCTCTTAATACAATACCATGGACAAATACTCTTTACAAGTAAATACAACACCATATAAATATGAGTTAAATGTATTACTCTTTTACATAAGATTGTAGACAACTTTCGACATAATACAAAGACATTATTACCTTACAAGGAATATAATATATTCCAACACTCCCCCTTAATAATGGTTGGGAGAAGGGCCCATACTAACACTAAAGAAGGAAGGAGTCATTACTGCTCTTCCTTGATGAGAACTTCCCGCATTCCAAGAAAGGAACGAAGATGCACAAACTTCACCATGGTGAAGGATTTGGTGAAGATATCTGCTGCCTGCTGCTCGGTAGGACAATACTGAAGAGAAAGAATACCATCTGCCATAAGTCCGCGAATGTAATGAGCGTCAAGGTCGAGATGCTTTGTCTTGGAGTGATATACCGGATTATAAGCAAGCTGGATTGCACCTTGATTGTCACATTTCAACGCAGTGGACGATTTTGGAGCAAGACCAAGCTCTGTAAGAACATGTCGTAACCAAATTGCTTCTTTAGCTGCTTCTTTGGCTGCTCTATATTCTGTTTCACATGAAGATAAAGAAAGATTCTTCACCTTCTTGCTCGACCAAGAAATCAGACCCGAACCAATTTGAAATACATAACCTACAGTGGACCGTAGATCAGAACTGTCACCTGTTCAATCAGAATCTGTGTAACTAGAGAGTGAAACTGTACTACTGCTCAATTAAAAAACACCATAGTGTAATGTCCCCTGTAAATATCTCAAAATCCTCTTGCTTGCCTGCCAATGACTTTCATGAGGTTGCTGCATGAATTGAGAAACCAAATTGATGACAAAAGAGAGATCTGGTCGGCTGTGAGTTAAATATATCAAACTACCTACAAGTTGACGATAAAGAGTAGCATCAATAAGCGGTGTGGTACACTCAACAATTAACTTTACACCAGACTAAAATGGCGTAGCAACATATTTACAATCACCCATATGAAAATGAGCCAACAGGTTTGTAGCATACTTCGGCTGAGAGAGAAACATACCATCTGCCATATGCTAGATTTGAAAACCCAAGAAATAATGCAATAAACCAAGGTCAGTCATTTCAAACTGCTTTTGAAGGTCACTTTTTATATTTTGAATTAATGTAAGTTGGCTGCTTGTGATGATTAGATCATCTACATATAAAATAACAATGAGAATATTAGTACCAAAGTTCTGAACATACAGATTTGGATCAGATATACAACGCTTAAAACCATTCTTCAACAAATATGCATCAATTTTATCATGCCAAGCCCTAGGTGCTTGTTTGAGACCATATAAAGACTTGTGTAATTTACATACTAAATTTTATGATTCAACATTAATAAAACTAGGAGGTTGTTGCATATAAATTTCTTCATTAAGATCACCATTTAAAAAAACACTTTTAACATCCATTTGGTGTATTTCCCATTTATAAGATGAAGCAATAGATAAAATGGTTCTTATTGTATTCATTTTAGGAATAGGAGCAAAAGTTTCATTATAATCTATACCTTCAAGTTGATTAAAACCTTTTGCAACTAACCTAGCTTTATACTTTTCAATCTGTCATTCTGCAGTGAACTTAGTTTTATAAACCCATTTACAACCAACTAAATTCTTACCAACAGGAAGAGGAACAAGAGACCAAGTCTTGTTCTTCATAAGAGACTCATACTCATCAGCCATAGCTTGTTCCCATTGAGGTTTACCTTGAGCTTGAGCATAAGAGGTAGGATCATTTGTGGCCAAAACTTTGGTCATAAGGGCAAAGTTAGATCTAGTTCTATGAGGGTCAGAAGGGTTACCGACCTCACTACCTGCAGATTCAAGAGTATTTTGGGCCCAAGCAGGAAGGTTAGAGGAAACATAAGTTTCTTCAGCTTCAATACATTCAGGTGGAATACTTGAAGAAGATGGTGAACTAGGATCAGCAACAGGCACACAACTAGAAGAAGAAACCGAGATAGAAGTAACAGGAGACAACGAGATATTTAGTGTAACATGAGGTTCGATAGACTTAGGTGGTGAAGATACTTCAACAAAGTGAACATCCCTTCGGATGATAACACTCTGAGTAGAGGTATCAAATAACCTATAAGCCTTAGAATCCTCAGAATAACCAATGAATATACATTTGTGAGACTTGGGATCTAACTTTTTTTTGTTTATCGTCAGGAATATGAGCCCAACATTCACAACCAAACACCTTAAAGTTATTAATATCAGGTTGCCGACCATTCCATTTTTTGATGCAGGAGCATAGCCTCATGGAAACAAATTCATCCATGGCTTGATCAAAGTCATATAAATTGAGAGACCTAGTGTGTCAACACTTGTAAATTATTTTATCTTCATTAAAAGTTGAATAATATGGAAGAGGACACTTGTCCTTTCCACTTGCAAATGTTTGGATAAGAGTTGTTAGTTTGTTAGTGAGTCACTGATGACTCATAGGGGTCAGTTGAGTTTATTAAGGACTCTGTTCCTTAATTATAGGACCTAGAAACATATTTTCCATTATAAGTAAATACAAGTTTTAAGTGTTGTAAGAGGTAGCTTAGATTAACTGGGAGTTTTAGCTCGCAGAGCTCTAGGAGCTCGAGGAGGAAACTTGAGTGTAGATAAAGGGAAAAAGCTCAGAATTTACTTCCTGGAGCATGCACGGAGACACGCTGCTCTGTTTGTAAATATCTATTGGAGAATTCAAGTTTGTAAAGAAGGTTTATTACTCTGTTGAATCCAATTCTAGTGTTACAGTTATGTAAGTATGATTGTTGATTTCAATATTTGAATATCAATTTGCATACAGGGTATAATTCGTGAAGTTTTACATACTATATGTACTCATAGTGAATTTGGTACATAGTGATAAATTCTTCGAATCAGAATAGGAACAAATCCTTGTTCAAATCGTATTATGCATGCATAGTGATTGAACCTCAGTTAGAATTGTATATGAATTAAGGGGCACTTCATGAAGATTTGAACATAGATCATAAATCCATTGAGGAGTTATAGAAATTCATTGAGAAGAATAGGAAATCCATGATTTCTGTAGACAGAGTTCATAGATAGTAAATCGACGGTCCCTGTGTAGTTTAGAGGTCAATCGTATGGTGGAAAACGACCAGAATACACACAGTGAATCAATAGCCGAGATTCAAATCTGGTGAAACCCTTCTGCCAAAACTTTATTTTATTGTTTTATTTGATATATACATTGTGTTGGTTGGTGTTTAAAATTTAAGTGGTCGTAACAAGTTGCCAGATGGCCTACCAAATTAATTTTGGAGTCCTTTAGCTTGTTTATGATTGGAAATGGACATTGCCATATAAAGAAAATTAAAACCATTACAGAACCCAATATTGGGGTCTTTTCTTTCCCATCTGTGATCGATGAAACCAAACAGCTTGTTGGAGTTGGAGTGACGAAGAAGGGCATACTAATGTATACACATTTGGCATATATGTAGACGAAAAAAGTCTCAAGGAAATGTTGGTTGGAAAGTATGGGAAGCTTTCAGTAATAGAACTGAAGGATAGTAAAAAGATTTGATTGGAAATGATTTGAGTTCAAGAGTGAGGTTTGAGATTGTGTACAAGAAATTTAGTATTAGTTCAATGCATAGTGCCTTTGGGGAATCAATCGGGAAGTCTGCCTATAGATGAAGTGGAATGAGAGTTAAGACATAATTGTGTTCAAAATGGTGGTTTGCTTAGAGAAAGGCAGGTGGTGCCTGCATCAAGTGGTATCAGAGCCTGATTTTCTCTTTGAAGAAGATTGGTAGAGATGAGAAGATCCTGGAAGTAGACAATAGAAGGTGAAAGGGTGGACAAAAAGGAGCAGAATGCAAGTAGGGTACGATCCATTGGTATATGGATGAACATGATCAAGGATCTTGAAGGCATAGGACAGATCTTATGCTGATTATAATTTTAAGATTGCAGGAACAAAAGCAAGAAGGCTATTGACAATGACAAAGCATGGAGGAGAAGTCTGAGTAAAGTTATTCCCTGGTAATGTAGGAGCTTATAGCAAGTTCAGATTTGAAAATATGATCGAGGTAAATTGAAATTTTATTTTGTTTCAATTTATAGAACTAATGATACAGTTATGGAAGAAATGACAGATCAGGGAAAGAAACTCAATTTTGAGATAAGGAGTATGATTGTTCTGGAAATAGAACATTGTGGACTGTAACAACGAAGTTAGCAAAAGGAAAAAGACTGCTACAGCCATATATGCGCATGGGAGGTGTACATAAGAGAACTTGAGTTCTCTTTTAACTAAGAGAAGTGTCTCTTGAAGATGGAACTATATAGTAAGAGTACTATAACAGAGAACCAATGGTGTTTTCTATTGAAGGTAAGAAATGTGTGTGAACACAAACATTCTTGAGAGAGATTGGAAAAGGGAAGCTGCAGAGGATGACAATAAAAAGAACTTCAAAGTTCTTGAGGAACCAGATCTATCGGAATCTGACAGGTAATGGTCTTTTATTTATGTTTTCAACTAAATTGTGAAAAAGATTGTTGATGGCAGGTAGCAGCAATGAGAAAGGATAGGAAGATGGCAGTGAACCTAATAGTATCCAGCTGAGGGTTGGAACAAGGAGGACAAGTTGAATGTTCTCAAGTGAAGGAATATTTGCAGAAGCTAGAGGAGCACAACATGCTCAAATGAAGATTCTAGAGGAGGGAGTCAGTAGGAATGCCAGAGGAAGACTAAGCATGGAAGAGCTTAGTATGGTATTCAAGGATAGGTTGATAGAGTCAACTTATGTTAATGGCTTTATTGTAGATTATGATGGGCAAGGAAGAGCTAATAGAAGAAAGGAGAATATGATTATTGAAGATCATATTAAAGGTTCAAGGAGAGGCCATGAAAAGTTGAGTTAGGATAGACTTGACAGAAGATTAGCTGAAATTGAAGTACAACTAGAAGTGATGGAAGGACTGCTACAGAATAATGGAGAAGGCCAGAGGTATGGATGGATTTTTCCAAAGAAGGTAACATGGTATATGTTATAGAAGAAGCTGAGACAAAGGATAAATGTTCAGTGGAAGAGAGGAAAACTCACAAGAGATGATTTACAGCAAGAGAGAGATGCTGAGGATATAAACATTTGTGAACCTGAACAAGGACCTATCCTAGGAGAGGATAGTAATGATGACAAAGACATGATGCTGAATGAAGAACATCTGAAGGATGTGATTTTTGAAACATCAAAAGAGGTTGTAAGACCTTATGATTTTAAAATTGACATTTTGTGTATGAATGCAGGGTTTATTGAGGCAGAACAATACTCTAATGTTGTCACAGAAGCAGAGAAAGGAAAAACTCAGTTTTTCCAACAGATGGAAGAAGGTTCATACAACCTTATGATGGAGGAAAAGCAATTACTGAACATTGCTATGGAAAATTGTGAAGAAGAGAGACAAACATTCAAAGTTGTCACAGAGAAGGAAGGAAGAAATGGACAGTCACTGATGACTATTGACAATGAAACAAATCAGGAGGAAGGAAAGACTGTTAGACATACATCTAGTGCTGTTATAGTAAAGGAAGACCAGAGTTTTATTTTGATCAAGGATATTGAATATTGTGTGGAATTTTCAGTAATAATTCCAAGTGAATTGACCAGCTTGTGGGAAGAGCTAATGATTTTGGAAGTAAGGTTGAGAAATCAGCAGAAGTCCATTCGAGATGTGAAGTTGGAATTGGAGAAGGAATATGAGGAAGTAGTCCTTGCTGGAAATGATGAAAAGAATGCTGAAATCTATGGTGAACAAGGTAAGAGTTTTATGATTGGATAAGTAAACATCTTTTATGATCAATCATATGCAGATATGGAGAATGAAGAAGGGAAGATTGTCTTAAAAGAAAATAATGAAGAATAGATTTCTGTGAAACAGAAATGTGAGGTTACTGAAGATAACATTCTGGAAGAAAGTTATGTCTCTAATGATATCAAGGATGAAAGAGAACAACTACTGAAAGTTGTTATGGAAGGAAGAAGGAATGAAGAGGATGGTGCTCAGAAATTTGATGAATTTCTTGAAGGGTGTCGAGGGAAAGCATAATTTCCTGATGGCATTAAAATTTCCTTTCATTGGTTAAAGGAAAATACAGGGGAAGAAGATGTCTTGATAGATAGTATAGCAATACAGAATAGAGATGAAGATGATAAGAGAAGGAAAGCATTGAAAGTTTTCTATACTTTTGATCAAGTGGAAGTTGAAATAAAGAAAGGTATCCAGACATAAATGTTTCAGAAAGGAAGCATACTGGATAAGGAAATTGATGAGTTATATTGGAAACTCATGCAAAGGTGTAAGAAGAACAATGACAATGAGGTTCAAATAGTCAATTTGATGACTATAGAAGACTGTGAAGATTATTATAGAATTGATGCACACCAACAACAATTAAGTGTATAGATCTACATAAGTAAAAATTATGATGATTTGCAGACTAAAGTATGGGACCCAGGAGGTTTCAAGACTATAGTTACATGACCCAGATTTCATGGCTTCTTTTGAAAACAAAGCAAGGATGGTAACATCAGAAGAAGCAAACAAGGAAGAGACTGAACAAGAATTCATTTAAGGAATTCATTAAAATGTCAGAAGTTATCTTATGACATATTGACTTATGTTTGTTTCTATGACATGGATTAATTTGTTTTGATTGCAAGATAAGTGAAGGATAAAAGTGGCTGATATGTACAGTTAGGACACAGTGCTGATACAGTACTGGAGGAGTCAAGAGAGTTATTGTTGACACAATCCTGGAAAGAGAGCTGGAAGGGGTTGTTTGAAATGAAAGCACTGCTCAAATTCAAATTTGAGTATCTGCTACAAGCCTACAGAAAAGTAGGAGGAAGGGAGCTCATGGACAGGAGCCCATGAAAAGTTTTTTTCAAGCTCAGGAGTCTGATGCAGGAGCATAGGCTCATGGAAACAAATTCATCCATGGTTTGATCAAATTCATATAAATTGAGAGACCTATGGTCTCAACACTTGTAAATTCTTTTATCTTGATTAAAAGTTGAATAATATGGAAGAGGACACGTGTCCTTTCCACTTGCAAATGTTTGGATAAGAGTTGTTAGTTTGTTAGTGAGTCACTGATGACTTGTAGGGGTCAGTTGAGTTTATTAAGGACTTTGTTCCTTAATTATAGGATCTGGAAACAGATTTTCCATTATAAGTAAATACACGTTTTAAGTGTTGTAAGAGGTAGCTTAGCTTAACTGGGAGTTTTAGTTCGCAGAGCTCTAAGAGCTCGAGGAGGAAACTTGAGTGTAGATCAAGGGAAAAAGCTCGAAATTTAATTCCTGGAGCATGCACGGAGACACACTGCTCTGTTTGTAAAGATCGATTGGAGAGTTCAAGTTTGTAAAGAAGGTTTATTACTATGTTGAATCCAATTATAGTGTTACAGTTATGTAAGTATGATTGTTGATTTCAATATTTGAATATCAATTTGCATATAGGGTATAATTCGTGAAGTTTTACAGAGTATATGTACTCATAGTGCATTTGGTACATAGCGATAAATTCTTCTAATTGGAATAGGAACAAATCCTTGTTCAAATCGTATTATGCATGCATAGTGATTGAACCTCAGTTAGAATTGTATATGAATTAAGGGGCACTTCACAAAGATTTGAACAGAGATCATAAATCCATTGAGGAGTTAAAGAAATTCATTGAGAAGAATAGGAAATCCACGATTTCTATAGCCATATTTCATAGATAGTAAATCAACGGTCCTTGTGTAGTTTAGAGGGTCGATCGTATGGTGGAAAATGACCAAAATACACATAGTGAATCAATGGCCGAGATTCAAATTTGGTGAAACCCTTCTGCCAAAAATTTATTTTGTTGTTGTCTTTGATATATACATTGTGTTGGCTGGTGTTCAAAATCTAAGTGGTCGTAACAAGCTGTCGGATGGCCTACCAAATTAATTTTGGAGTCCTTTAGCTTGTTTATCATCGGAAATGGATATTGCCATATAGAGAAAATTAAAACCGTTACATAACCCAATATTGGGGTCTTTTCTTTCCCATTTGTGTTCGATGAAACCAAGCGACTTGATGGAGTTGGAGTGACGAAGAAGGGCATACTGATGTATACACATTAGGCATATATGTAGATGAAAAGAGTCTCAAGGAAATGTTGGTTGGCAAGTATGGGAAGCTTTCAATAACAAAACTGAAGGATAGTAAAAAGATTTGATTGGAAATGATTTGAGTACAAGAGTGAGGTTTGAGATTGTGTACAAGAAATTAGTGTTAGTTCAGTGCATAGTGCCTTTTGGGGAATCAATCGGGAAGTCTACCTATAGATGAAATGGAAATGAGAGTTAAGACATAATTGTGTTCAAAATGGTGGTTTGCTTAGAGAAAGGCAGGCGGTGCCTGCATCATTTTTCCTCAGGGGTAACATGCTTAACGGCTTTTGTAGGAACTCGATTTAAAATAAAGTTTGCACAACTTACAGCTTTAGCCCAATTTTTTTTATGTAATCCTTTAGAATAAAGCATACATCTAGCCATTTCAACTAAAGTTATGTTTTTCCTTTCAGCAACACCATTTTGTTGAGGTGTGTAAGGTACAATCTTTTGGTGTTGAATACCATGTTTGGATAAAAATGCTTCAAATTCATTCTTAACAAATTCCCCCCCATTATCTGATCTTAAAGTCTTAACCTTCTTACCAGACTCATTTTCAACCAAAGATTTAAAAATTTGAAATATTGAAAAAACTTCACTTTTATTTTTCAAGAAATAAACTCATGATTTTTTACTAAAGTGATCAATAAAAGTAAGAAAATAGACTGTATGAGATAAAGATGGAACTTCAAGAGGACCACAAATGTCACTATGATTTAATTGCAAACATTCTTTAGCATGCCAAGCTTTACATTTCTCAAACATTTCTCTATGATGTTTACCAA
Organism: Pseudotsuga menziesii; assembly: GCA_001517045.1. Classification (NCBI taxonomy): domain Eukaryota; kingdom Viridiplantae; phylum Streptophyta; class Pinopsida; order Pinales; family Pinaceae; genus Pseudotsuga; species Pseudotsuga menziesii. Next base: position 55,788 of record LPNX011098365.1, read on the forward strand.
GAACACAACCTTCACAAACACCATTAGCAGAAAAGATATGAGGCAAGCCATGTACCATTTTAGTTAACAATTGCATTTTACCATATTTCAAATGACCTAATCTTTCATGCCATAATTTACTTTGTTCATCAGCGTGGGAAACATAGGAATAAAAAGGTTGTCTTTTAGTTGAGTTATAACCAACAAATTTATATAGACCAACAGTATGATCAACAGGACAAGAAGAAACTACGTTGAAATTTTGATTGATATCTTTAAGAACATATTTGTCAGACCACGCTTCAAATTTAAACCCTTTTTGACAAGCACGATAAATAGAAAGTAAGTTAATGGGCATGTGTTCAACATGAAAAACATCTTCCAATTGACCATTAGTAACATTAACATTACCAAAATCAATTACGAAAAGTTTTTTACCATCACCTATAGAAACTTTCTGAGATATGTGTTTATGATTGTCATAGGAAGTAAATAAAGAAGCATCACCAGTCATATGTTTAGATGCACCAGAATCCATTATCCATTCCACGTTAGAAGAAAAATTATTAGGCAAAACAACAGATGCACATAAAGCTACTTTAGAGTCATTAGAGGTTTTCTTTTTAGATTTAGCCATTAAACGTTTTGGTTTAAAACAATTTTTTTTCTTTAGGATGGTTAGTTTTACCACAATGTTTACAAGGATCATATACTTTCTTCTGTTTACTATTTCCATTAGAAGCATGTCCAGAATTAGTATTAGAAGGATTAGAACCTTTAGCATTATTAAGACTTTTCTTATGGTTCTTATTAAGTGCAGTTAGAGCTTTATTATGTGTGAGTTGTCCTGAAACAATTAACCTTTCTTTCTCATGGATCAATCATTTACAAAAACCATCAAAAGTTTGCTTCGTAGTACTTTGAGACAATTCTAGAGCTCTATTCCTAGTTTGGATGACCATATAAAAAAAAATGGCATTTTACGTTCTACAAGAATAATAAGAGCAGTGTTAGTTTTCTTGTAATATTTATCACAACTTTTTAATTTCTCATTTAAAGTTTCCAATTCAGCAAGATATAACTCAACTTTTTCAAAGTCAGCAGGTTCGAGGTCAAAGATCTTCTTCTCAAGATAATATGCAGGAAAATCATCAAATTTATCAAATAAAGAGGAAATAATTTGCCATACCTGAACTGGGCTGTCTTCTGCCTCAATACTTACCTGAAGACTATCTACAACAGTTTTACCAATGAGCCCCCTTGCTTGACCACTTTTAGCTTCCCATATAGCCAAATCATCAACAGTAGTAGTTGTCTTGTGTTCACCATTAACTAGCCTCCAAAGATTCTTACTCCTGAGAACATCAATCATCTTTCTCTTCCAGGCAAGATAGTTAGAACCAACTAATTCAAGAACGAAAGCTACTTCGGAAGTCATAATGAGTGAAATTTTGTCAAGAAATAAGAAACCTTAATACTGAAAAATTACAGAAAAACAGTGAAGAACTTGAAAATAGTTACACTTTATTGATCTGAATCTGCAAAAGCACATTTAGAAACATAGTAAATAAAAGAGGAGAAACTTTCAGTTACAACCCTATGAAAAAATGTGCCCAGAAAACCCTAGTCTTCTATTATGTTCGCGAGGGTGGATCCAGAATAGTTGTTCTAATTCCAAAAATAGGCTATAATAGAATATCCAATAAGAAATGACCAAGTTACGACATTTTTTTATAACTGTCGTTTTTATTACCGAAAGGAAGCCCATAAATGCCTAGTTTTATGTTCTGGTCACGTGAGTGGATCCAGAATGACGTTTCCAATTCCAAAAATAGGTATTATAAAATTTCCAGTAAAAACTGACCAAGTTACAACCATTTTTTTTATAATTGTCGTTTTTATAATCGGAAGAAAGATCTCCTTGAGGAGAGCCTTGAAATCATGTAGATCTACAGAAAAACAATCAAGAAACCCTTGAAAAAATTATGCAAAAATCTTACACAACAAGTTAGGGTTAGGGTTAAAAAAATGCTGAAATATGCCTAGATCTGAAGAGAAGCCTAATGGCTACCATATAGAAAGCAAATACACAACAAAATGACAATGCCCAAATGATAATCGTTATTAATTGAAAGCTATAGAAGGTATTAGATCATAGCAATCCACTCTGATACCATGTTAGAGTAGTAGAGTCAAGCTAAACTAGTTAACCTATCTAAGTAATCAACAACATATCACAAAAAATAAGAACAGGAAAAGAAAATGACAAGAGAACACCAATATACGTGGTTCACCCTAATGGGTTACATCCACGAGAAGGTAGTCTTCTATTATCTCCAGAATGTCTTCTCCAGTCTTACAAGATAGCAAAGCACAAATACCCCAAAGAATATAGATGATGTACAACTGTGTCACAATAGTACCACTACTACATCAAAAATACATGATTATGTGGAGACTCACTTGACCCTATTATATACTAAGAGATGAGGAGGAATTGCTCTCACATATTGCATGTGGGATAGTATAATTCTCCAAAATAACATCTCTTAATACAATACCATGGACAACCCAATGTTATCGGATCCAGATCGGCGAAGCCCAAAATGTGAACCGGACCAGAAACTGGACTGGAACTGGCAAAAAACCGGGTAAAAAACCGTCTAACTAAAAAATACATAAAATATTCATATTTTGTAAAAAAACATATATATTCATGTGCATACATATGAATCCAAACCATTAATACACAAATATGCAAAGTTTCTCATATATATAGCAAATATGGGTGCAAATATCCAAAATAACACCTAGTGCAATACATCTGTGAGGTTCTGAACCAAAGTACATCAACAAAGAGGCTCTAAATGACCTCTACAATCCAAAAATAAACCATAGTACTAATGAATACATGTCCATGTCCATGTATGTGTCCAATGTTTACATATTTTGTCAATGTTTGCTCTTATTTTGCATGTGCTCAATGTTTACATATCATGCCTCAACTCTTATGGCTAACACAATATATTAATGGGAGCCCTCATTTTGGGTATATTTTCAAAGTAATTAACGGTTTTGAATTTAAAATTTTTATTTTTATGTTTCTGGTTCATCTTTTTAACTTTTTTACTCTATATATGCCATTTCCCTGTATCCGGATCCTGACTTTTCAAAAAAATAGTGGATCTGAGTTCAAACCCTTGTAACATAAGATCATTGTTCACAAGGTCAGACCAGCAATAACAATAATTTTAAATATGTCCAAAACCTCCAAAGCGAGCACTAATGGGGAGAAAGGAAATTTTCCCATGATACAAAAATTGCATCTGGTGTTCCTTGCATAAATATTAAATGAAGAAAATACACAGAAGATGTTTCATAGGAGCATCCTTTCGGGCCTAGGGAGAAAGCTGCCAAGATTGGAAATTAATACTTTGAAGTATAACAATGACTAGCCCATTGGATGTAGTCAGATCACCTCCCATATGAAAAAAAGTATGAATGGGAAACTGCACTTATGAAGAATCTTCAGACAATAGAGCTAAGATTGTGAGAAGAGAATAGGATATCTCAGAGTTACAAATCAACTGTATCGTCATGTCATATTGCGTATAAGGATCTTAATGATGTGAGATGAGAACAAGATATGTCATAGTTACAAATCAACTGTATTGTCATGTCCCATTGCATATAAGGATCTTAATGATGTGAGCTTAGTTTATTGTGACTCAAATACAACAATATAAAGTCAAATTTCCAATTCCAATTCTTTTCAAAATCAAACTTCAATCACATTCGTTTAAAACTTGTATTTTTGTTTTTGTTTTTTTTTAATTGAAAAAACGTGGGTCCCTGCACATGGCCGTACGACAGAGTACGGACCGACCGGTTCGGTATGAAACCGGCCGGTTCAGTGCCTGGTTTGGTCAAATTTCCGGTTTTTAATTTTTTTTTAGGAAACCGGACCGGTCAACCCTGTGAATCGGTCAGATCAGCCGGTTTTGCCGGTTTCGATAATACTGGGACAGCCTGTGGGGGGCAGAGCAAGTGGTAAAGTGGAATTGTTGAAATTGGTTGTAAATGGAAGGTCTCATGTTCAAATCCCCCCATATTTACCCATGCGCCATGGTTCAGGCCTTGTGGATGCACCTCGGGGTATAGTGGTAGCGGGATTGGATCCCTGGACCCCGTGTCATGTGAGTACTAGCCCGTCCCCAGTTGCCGATTCCCCTAGTTACAAAAAAAAAAATACAATACCATGGACAAATACTCTACACAGGTAAATACAACATCATATAACTATGGGTTAAGTGTATTACTCTTTTACATAAGATTTTAGACAACTTCCGACATAATACAAAGACATTATTACCTTCCAAGGAATATAATATATTCCAATAGTTGGTTGCGGTGTCATTGAGTTGAGTGTGTTTGGACAATGTTTGGTTGACCGTATGTGAAGTCTCTTGGTTGCTCAGATGTGTCTCTTACTTGATGAACTAGGCCAAGTAAGAAGGGTTGGTTGACTATCAGAGCACTTGATTAGATTAACACAAGTATATGATTGATTTGGCACAGGTACACAAGCAGCTTGATATATGTTAGTTCAATTGAGCAGGATTGGCACAAGTTGGCTTATGTGCAGTTGTTCTAACTCGGATTGGCTAAGTTGTATGAGCAGTTGGTTTGAATCAGCTGGACTGAGTTTGGTGTGTAGTTGGTGTGTAGACTCAGATTAGCTAAGTTGGATGATGTGTGCAACTTGATTGTTTTGCACAAATTGATTAGACATATTGTTTTGCACAGGTTGTTGGTACAAGTGTGGTGGAGTGGTGAGTTGATGAGCAATGGCAGTTAATGAGCAATGATCAGTTGATGAGCAGTGATAGTGATTGCGTAGTGTAGTACATATGTTGGTTAGCAGGCCTGCAAGATAAATATGGTTGGTGGTTCAGTAATTCAATTTCTATCTTAATATCAAGGTGGCAGGATGGGCTAAGGAAAGGGGGTTGTAGCCAGAGAACCAAGGAGTTGGAGCTTTTTCGGGTTGTAACCTGTAAATCAGAGGGTTGTAGCCTCCTTCTAGTTGTAGCTGGAGAATTGAAGTCATTGTATAAGGGGGTTGTTGCCTCCTTCCAATTGTTATTTGATAATTATTATTATAAAGGTTTCCGTGGTTTTTCTCCTAGGACTTGGTTTCCACGTAGAATTGGGTGTACTGTGTATCATGTCATGCTTCTTATGTGATGATGATGATAATAATGCCGATGATGGCATAATGATAATGTGATAATTCATAATATTGTATCAGTTATTGATTGTTAAAATTAAAAAAGTAATAAAAGTTGTGCACACTGATTCATCCCCTTCTCAGTGTACCTGGTGTGTCCAACAACCCTCATCGAAGAAACTCATCTATATAGTCATGAAGAGCATGATCAATACAACTACACAACAATATAAAATTATATCAAATAAGCTTACAATTAAAACAATCTATTAATGGCTTTGTGTAAGACAACAATCATACATGCAACCATGTTATAAGCGAATAGGGCAATGTGACACCACATCATGCTTGTAACGATTCTCCTTTACAAACTGAAAATACTCATCTTTACCAACTTTCTTTTTGAAATATGAGAGAATGGGATCATTGGGAAAATGATAGAAAGTAAATGAACAAATTAGTGAAAGCAAATGGAGGGGATGACAAATGAGACATGTTCAAACTATCTAATAACCTCAATTGTCACAAACAACATGCATTCATCATGATAATCAAGCACTGTCGACTCCAACAAATATATCCTTTTATCATTGATTTGACATTTCATACGGTCATTTGACATTTATTGTGTACGTTCATTTGATTAAAATTCCCGAGTTTGCATGTATTTTAAAATAAACCCTTCTGAATCTCTAACCAAAAGTTTAACACTTATAATCTACCATGAAAGCTTCTAGAACACAACACATATTTATTTGTTGAGGTTAAAGCAGTTCTTTTGTTAAGTTTCATTATCGAGACATGCCAACATTGTGATGGTGGGATGACAATCTTCCAATCTTCTCAAACAAAATCAAACCAAAACTTCATATCTAAATAAATATTAATCAACGTAGTACTAATGAAACCATGTTACTATCATTTTAAACTTTGAGGATGTAATGAGTAACCAACATTATGTGTACTTAGAGCAATTGGTTCTGAACTCATATACCAACCATGCACATACAATTATCAAAATCAGTTCTTTTGACAACACTAAAATGCAATCAAAATTTTTTGCCACTCAGACACCTGTGGTTGGATTTTACTTCAAACTTTCAATCAAATGCCAAAACAGTCATGGTGATTTGAACACCTAACATTTCAAGCTACAGGCGTATCGTTATTTTTACCAACAATCTGTTCAACTCCACAGACTTGTCATATAGAATAATTACAATTCAACTCTGAGTAACAGATAGTGAAAATATACCACGCTTCTTCACAACACTTGTCTCATCTTGAGTTTGTGTATCAAGCTTAGAAATTTATCGATAATTGAAATTTTTTAAAAGAACATATTGTCCATCCTTGTGGCAAATTGAGTGTGTAAGTGACTCAAACAATGGCCTTCTTAATTCTTTTGAGTCTCAAGAAGATGTCGAGTCTTGACGAAAAAAAAAAGCATGCAAAACTTAAGTTTGTCATGCACTAACAAGTTAAATGTTTACCCTGTAATGCGAGTTCCATTTTAAAACGTGCACTCAAACATCTCATTTAACCATTATTGATTCCACAATAAATAATATCATTTCAATCGAGGAGAAGAGGAGTCGAAGCTCCTGAGACCTGAATTTGAGCTCATATCCAACCATGAAATTTTTTTTAGTGCATGTAGAATAAATTCAAAGGCCACATACCATGTTCAACGCATAGTCATTTGCTAACCCTATAGCATTTCTTCTAAAGCAATCACCAAGGAGAACAACCAAGGAGAACACAACAATTTCCACAACTGAAACGATTTTGCCAAGCCTTCATATCAAAGCCATTTAAGTCTTGAATCCAAACAACAACCCTGGAATTTAAAGTTTAAGGGCTATACAGATAAAACCAATTAATTTACAATCACTTTTTGGTTGCAAGTTACAAGTCTTTGTCTGAAATTAAGAGCGAATCGTTGAAGCTTTGAGGTCGTCATTTTGACCAATAGGGCATACGATCCTTGCAAATATCAAAGACAATTCAATTCCAAACATTTTTATATCTCACAATGAACTTATTTGAATTGATCATGACCTTCGCTATGAGCATTGGGTTGGAAAATTAGGGTTTTTGAAATATCATCCAAGCCAAGTTGATAAGTGAAGTGTATATGCACATAAAGATAAGGAAAATTTTAGGGGCTGAATTTACCTAATGGGCTATATTTGATTTTTTTTTTTTAAATCATGTGTTAATTTGCCTTTTTTTCAAAGGTGATTTGCTCAAATTCCATGGAATAATTTTTTTACTCTAAAATTACCAAAATGATCCAAAAACTCTATAAAATCCTTAGAAATTTGAATATTGTTTTTAAAAAAATCACAAACATTTTATGGTTGCAAATAAAAAATTTAATAAGATTCGCCAAATTTAATTGAGCAAAAAAACTTTCAGTACAAGATTAGAGTTTGAGTTCCCAATCTAGATACACTAGTACAAAGTGAGGATGTTTGAGACGATTTTTAAGACAATATTAACTTATTGCCTCAAATTCCCAATCTAATCTAGATAGTACAAAGTGGGGATGTTTGAGACAATTTTTTAAGACAATATTAACTTATTGCCTCAAATATTTATGTTAAATTGTTTTTAGATTTTTAAATAAAAATTAAGACAATTTTTTTAAGACAAAAGTAATATGTAGTTGGAAATATCTATTTCAGATTGCTTCTTTTTTGTTAGTTTTTTTAGTTTGTAAAGTTACTAATTTCATAAGGATGAACCTGATTTTTTGAAAACAGTGAAAAAAATTTGCGTTTTGCATGAACCTTTTGCTTGATGAGTGGGATGGCTAGGAGGGATCCATCTGCAAAGAGGCGAGGAAATGGTTGTACTCAGAGTCTCAGACTACTTGATTTCCTAAGATAGAGCTAAGCAGGTTCAGGTATTGCTACGACATGTATGGATACCGTCTGTTAATTTTATTATATTTTACATTCTTTCTTTAAGCATAACTTAATAATAATTGAAAAATATTTACAGTAGAAAGACCATGGATAGGCCATTGAAAAATTTCTTCTGTTATAGAAAACTTATCATTATTGTTAAGATTTATGAATTACATTAATTAGTTTTACAGTATTGCATAGACGAAATGAGCAATACCCTTCATTTGAATTTGAGCATTCATCAATGCATGCACTGAATCTGTTGATGTTGTTGGTCAAATGGCGCGGACATACGGCATGGATGCTCAGGATCGGGCATGCAATTGGTATGGTGGGTTCATACACCTTAATGAACGATCTCCCCTTGGTTAGGTAATTATTTTATTTATATATAAAACATATTTTAACCAATTAGCATTTTTCTATTATATAGTTCTTTCACGCCGAATTGCTCTTAGTTCTTCTGTTGTGGTTTTTGTTTTACCCATGGATATACGATTCCCTGAATAACACAATTGAAGATGTGACCATCAGGACAATGGAACCATACAAAAGGAGCAGTCTTTCTCCTCGAAGGGAATTTGTATTGCCCTTGCAAAGAAAATGAACGAAGTAGTGTAACTAGTACTACAACAAAGTCTTAACCAAGAGCGATCTGGAGTCTAACCGTGATTTACGCAAAATTAAGTTAGTACAGTGATATGCTATGCATTGGATTCTTATTCATAAAAATAATGATTATGACCCTTTCTACAATTTAACTTAAAATTATAGCCAAAACCGAGCCGACTAAACTTGGGTTTAGGGCTCAGTGAATATTCAAATTTCAAATTTTACCTTTCACGTCGACCACTTTTCTTTTTCACCAGTCGGGTGAAACTTGTCTATGTCCGACTAGACAAGTTTATAAATTTTAGTCGGTCTTCACTCGACCAAAATTACTTCGACTTACTTGTCCGACTGATTTTTACCTCAACCACTTTTACTCCGACCAAGTCGGACCTTCGACCAAGTCGGCTCTCCGACCAAGTTGGCTGCTTTAGTCGGCTGACTTTGGTCGAAATCTGCAGGATATGTTTCTTAGTCTAAACACTTAAGAAATTACAAATGTTTTTCACCTGTGAGTAAAATGAAGTAAAATAGACAGATTTACAAATCCAAATAACTTATGAGAAACATGTGCCAAATATGTAGGAAGACTTGAGTCGACCAATGTGCCGTAAAACCTGGAACTTTCACGCGGTGAGATTTTGATGGGTTCTTGTTCTTTCACTTCACAGTAACTGTAAAAGACATTTACATGAGTAAATATGGAAACATGTGTGGCCAAATAATCATGCATTCAACCACAAACTATTTCATATATTAACTATGCTGAAATAACAAAGTACTACAAACTTGTCGGTTACAAAATGGTCGGTCTAGACTTGTCCGACCAGACTCGTCGGTCTACAGAGCTTCAGCTCGTCGACTAAATTGCATGTACAGAAGATTGAGCTTCGACTTCTCTTTCTCACCCTGAGTTCCTCTGCTCTGTGTTCTTGTGTTCTTCCTGTGTTCAACTGATTTACAAAAATGCTTCTTCTATTTATAGGCAACCTGAAGATTGCTACAACATAGACCGACTTACTTGCCATTAAAGACTGTAATAACTATTTATCTAACAACTTAGCCTCTGAAATAAATTCGACTGCTTTACAGAGCCGAATTGTGGACTTTTCCTCCTTGTCACACTGACAGACAAGATCTCGACTCGTACAGCCTCTGACAAAGTCGGCTGGAAGTTGCGTACTGATCTGCGAGTAATTACGTTTCTCCAACACTCCCCCTTAATTATAAGCAGATGGGGTTTTTAAAACAACAAATTACAAAATGTCTCAGAGCTTAGACATGCTCTGTTTATGACAGAGTTCACTGTGGAGAACTTGTCATTCCAAGATAACTACGCAGATACCGGAATGTGTCCTTTGCCAATGGCTTTGTGAAGATGTCGGCCAGTTGGTCTTCAGACCTGCAAAATTCCAAACAAATTTCCTTGTCGTTCACCAACTCTCT
>LPNX011098365.1:69610-114713 GCA_001517045.1 Pseudotsuga menziesii
AGTTAAACCTTGATAGGCAGTCTCCAATGCATCCCATGCTTCCTTGGCATTAGTCGATGCTGCTATTCTTGGGAGTATGCTCTCATGCATAGCTTGATGTATGAAAAACAGAGCCTTTCCATCTCTCTTCCTCTGTTCTCTCAAGGCATCTTTCTGAGCCTGTGTGAGATTGTTATATGCTGTCATGTCTGCTGGTTCTGCATAACCATGCTGGACTATCTCCCAGACATCTTGTCCTCTGAATAAAGCCTTCATTGTTAAAGACCAATATTCATAATTCTTTCCTGTAAAACTTGGAGGTTGTAATGAACCAGAAGTGGAAGCCATTTTTTTTAATTTAATTAACTTTCCTTAGAAAATTAAATTCCACTCTTTAAGACAAGATTTCTTTCCTAAAATCTTGGGCTGATGTAAGCCTTGTTCTGATATAACCTTGCTCTGATACCAGATAGCCAAAATCGAGCCGACTAAACTTGGGTTTAGGGCTCAGTCAATATTCAAATTTGAAATTTTACCTTTCACGTCGACCACTTTTCTTTTTCACCAGTCGGGTGAAACTTGTCTATGTCCGACTAGACAAGTTTATAAATTTTAGTCGGTCTTCACTCGACCAAAATTACTTCGACTTACTTGTCCGACTGATTTTTACCTCGACCACTTTTACTCTGACCAAGTCGGCTCTCCGACCAAGTTGGCTGCTTTAGTCGGCTGACTTTGGTCGAAATCTGTAGGATATGTTTCTTAGTCTAAAGACTTAAGAAATTACAAATGTTTTTCACATGTGAGTAAAATGAAGTAAAATAGACAGATTTACAAATCCAAATAACTTATGAGAAACATGTGCCAAATATGTAGGAAGACTTGAGTCGACCAATGTGCCGTAAAACCTGGAACTTTCACGTGGTGAGATTTTGATGGGTTCTTGTTCTTTCACTTAACAGTAACTGTAAAAGACATTTACAGGAGTAAATCTGGAAACATGTGCGGCCAAATAATCATGCATTCAACCACAAACTATTTCATATATTAACTATGCTGAAATAACAAAGTACTACAAACTTGTCGGTTACAAAATGGTCGGTCCAGACTTGTCCGAGCAGACTCGTCGGTCTATAGAGCTTCAGCTCGTCGACTAAATTGCATGTACAGAAGCTTGAGCTTCGACTTCTCTTTCTCACCCTGAGTTTCCCTGCTTTGTGTTCTTGTGTTCTTCCTGTGTTCAACTGATTTACAAAAATGCTTCTTCTATTTATAGGCAACCTGAAGATTGCTACAGCATAGACCGACTTACTTGCCATTAAAGACTGTAATAACTATTTATCTAACAACTTAGCTTCTGAAATAAATTCGACTGCTTTACAGAGCCGAATTGTGGACTTTTCCTCCTTGTCACACTGACAGACAAGATCTCGACTCGTACGGCCTCTGACAAAGTCGGTTGGAAGTTGCGTACTGATCTGCGAGTAATTACGTTTCTCCAACAAATTCCAGGTTATTTGACTGCATCTAAAGATACAGAAGGCGTGTTACTTCTTGTGGGAGAGCTTTCCTCGAGGCTCGAAGTAAGTCTAAAGTTTTTTTCATTTTCATTGTTTGAGATAAAAGGATATTTTATTTTCCTTTCACTTCAGGTGAAGATATCGAAGGTGGCTTGCTTCTTGTGGGAGAGATTTCCTCGAGGCTGGAAGTAAGTCTCTGAAGCTTTTTTCATTTTCATTATTTGGGATAAAATGATATTTTAGTGTCCATGCATTGTTAGTTTTCCAAATCATGATGTATCATTTCGCTTAGTTTCTATCATTCAGACTAGGTAGTTATTTTTCTCTGATATTCATTTATTTATTTGTTGCTAGAACAAAATATCTGATTAAATAAACTCCTCAAAAATGTCAGAAAACTAAGGGGACAAATGGGAAAAATGACAAGTAGTTGTTCCCACCCATGAGGAGGCTAATAAATATGTCTTGTCAATAGTCCAAATTCTTCTCTTATCTTATGAAATATTAGTTGGATCATTGCATGATGCCTATGGACGCTAAGGATAACCATTTTAACAAACCCAATGATCCTCCAGAATGCATTGTCAAATAGCTTAATATTGCTCCTTAGTTGGAATTAATCTCCATTCTAAGCACCCAGGACACTGAACGGTGAATAAACCTACATCAGGTGAAACCTGTCTTTAAGTGTCTCTCAACATTGATAAAGCATTAAATGGATTTCTTATACAACAATGAGATTTGAAGCAAAGGAATTAGTGATAACTTGTTTCCAAACTGCAACACATATCCCCAAAACCCCCTACATTCCACTGTTATCAAGTGTAGAACATGTAATATTGCAAGTTTGATATTGTAAATAAAAGTGTTTATGACATCGAAGCTTCTTGCAAGAACAATGAAGGGATTCTTAATCCACATCTTTGGTTGACACAATGTTTTCATTAGCAGGTAGACATAATCCATAAATCATTAATATCTCTACAAGAAAATGACTCAGTAAGAATACAAAACCAATTTGCATCATACACCCACAATATTTGTTCCATTGAAGTACTCGGTAACGGCGTAGTCCAATTGTGGCACTAATAACCTGTACATTTACATAAACTGCTAATGATTTCTAGGCCTTAAACATAACCGGCTCAGGAGGGTTACCAACTACAAGGAGGTTTTCCATGGTGGACAGGTCGATTCATTTAGTGGACGATGGTTTGCAATATGTGTCAACCACTATCCAAATGATACAAATACGAATCATATTGATAATATTGTTGTAAATTCCCTCTTTGAATTTTTTTTAAATGACCAATTATTTCACTTTTTCCCCAATTTTGACCTTAACTAGTTTTGATATCTAGACCTCCAAATTGACCCAAATGCTTCCAAATTTTCTCTGAAGGTACATGAATGATAATATAGCTTAAATATCATGTTCATGTATGTTTTTTTACCTCCCAATTACTTCTGCAAACTTGTTTAATGTTCTATTCAAAGTAGGAGTCTTTACTAGCAAATTGGGGCTCCAATTCCCCATGGGCAATTGCCCGAAATGGATTCACAAACGATCCCAAAGTCACTTGAATTTATAAACAGAGGCTGGGTATGTGTAAGGGACCTTTTAAAAGTCTCATATGCATCATGGTTCAGTTTACATAGGTTGTTATGACTCTTTCCAAAACAACTCCTAAGTCACAATTTTGACCCTTGGGGAAAATGCACTAAATCTTCTCCCAATGCAATAAAAATGAGTAAAATGGATTCCAATGCTTAATTAATGAACATGAGACTTGAAATGCACATTAATTACAGTCCATCCATCATACATTTATCATAGATACATTCCTCCATTCAAAATAATAAGCATTACCATGGCATATATCAAAATGGAGTGGAAATGGTCATTGTTTGCTCATTAAAAGTCGTTTTGACATACAACTCTTGAGAATTTCGACTTGAAACTTTATGAGAATGGAGAACAAAGCATATTGAACTGATTTCAATCAGAAATGGACAATTAAAGGCTTTCCCAATTTGAAATCATCAGCATTACAATGGTTCACAACAAGATAGTGGGGAAATGACATTATTTCTTCATTGTTCAACATTTTTACATGAATTTTTTTGGGTATTTCAACCCGAGAGTCTTCTAAACATGAAATACAGAGCATATACATCATAACATAATATAATTGGCATTATAATCTTCCCCAAAGATATCAATATCTCACCCAAAGCGCAATCCCTCAATTGGCATGAATATGGTGTGAAAACTGGAAATAGTTGAGAGAGAGTGCTGCCATATAAGAATACACATGATTTTCTGTAGCTTAAACCTACAAATAAGACTCCATTAAAGCTCCATGAAAGACCTGAGTGGCCTTTCCAAACATCAACTAGGATGGGAATCTTTCACCCTCGAAATTGTCTTAAGCAAGAAAACTAGTCATCCACTAGCTCTCACAATTCACAAATGAGCAAAAGATTATTCTCATGGCTGATACTTGTATTTCATAAACATTATTAGTCTTCTAAGGTTCCAAATCTATCCATAAAACAAATCCAAGTCGAATTGGTGTGGCTGCTCATGCTATGCCATGTCTCTTCACCTTCCCTCTTCTCCCAAATTTGAGTAGGAGCCTCTTGGCCTTCTCCAAATCCCAAATTCGACCTCTAAGATGGTCTATTCAGTCCTAACATGTCAGTATGTCAGCCTTCAGATCTGACTTGTGTCATAACTGTCATAGAATCTCCATCATTGGTGTCATAGATGTCATAAATGTAAGGGGAATCTAGCTAAGTGTCCATGAAACTCCCATTTGGCTCTTCCTCTCCCATGTAAGTTACAGTTCATCCCAAATTTGACCTATGAAGTATATGGACAAGTATATTAACCTCATAATTCATACAAAAACATTAGGCTTCCCATATATTCGAATTTGCAAGAGAAAGATACCATTTAACATAGGAATTCTAGCTAGTGTGGGCCCCATAGTCTCCATGTGTCTTCATGCTCCATTGTCACTTCCATTTTCTCTTGTATTTATTTAATAAGCTACATTAGTAAATATTTATCCTCTTCTAATATTTAAACATCATTTATTATCCCCCTTATTCCAAATCTCAAAGCTTCCACCCCCAAGCTAGGAAACTAGTGACTTTCCACCTTGGCAATTACTTGAGTTTTAGCATCCCTTTGAAAAATTTCATGAATATGGAAAATGTGATTTGACCATTGTGACACAATGTAAAATTTGGGACATTACAAATCCTCCCTTCCCAATATTTCTTGTCCTCAAGCAATTTCAAACATGGTTGTTGAAGAACCTGCTTTCTATATGATTCTTTTAAGTTGCCACTGAGCTGCCCACCTTGAGTCTTTGAGATTCCATGAATATTTCAAAGAGGAACCACCATGCTTCCTGCTGCATTACTCTGAATAACATCAACTTATTAAGTGGGGAATCCATCTCCTATATTGCTTGTTTCCCGAATAATTTGGAATCAATGGGACTAAAAACTATCCCGGGGTCCCATTGCTTGCATTGCACTCCAACAATTAAGAGTGCTCTCCAACTCATACCATTAGGAAAGAGAATCCCTGGATCCCATTTTCTTGTATGCATTCTTCCAAACATCATGAGTGCATAAAATATAACATCAAAGTATATAACAACATAATAAGAATGTACATCAAGGAGGTGCCTCACCAAGATTTCATGAAAGTGCTTATACCTCCTAGTGAGTAGACTACCATTTTCCAAGTACATACATGCTTCAAGTGACCGATCAAATCTACTCCAATGACATAGGTGAGTATCCCATGTCCTATAATTCTGCTCCAAAAAGAAGTGATATGCATCAAAATATTCAACCATGTATTCTTTCATCCTTGAAGTGAATGACAAATCTCCACTCAAATTTGAACCAAATAGTGAGAAACAGAAACAAGGATACTTCAAATGACTCAAAAAATTCTTACCCATACATCCATGAATGAGTGAATCATAAAGATATAACAATGTATGTGGCTGGTAACAAAAATATTCTCCTATCATAAGTCTATTCACCCTAGTGTTGGATGAAGTTCCTCCAACATCAAACGAACCAAGTGTTGAGCAATAAAAACCATGAGTCTTCAAGTGACTCAAATGCATATCATAGGTGCATCCATGTAGGTGTGCCTCATTAGAAAGTAACAAAGAATGCTGCTACAAATGTGAATAATAATTTCCTCCAATAATTCCATCATCAAAAGGAGAAATAGAATGTCCATGCTCTTCATGTGGCACCATCAAAAAGAAACCTTTCACCCATACTTCGTTAGGATGACTGCTGTAAAATTTAGAAGTGTAGGATGTAGGAGAAAGAAATAACTCACCCAAATGATCAGTAAGTGAAAAATTGTCATAATGTGAATTATTCATAGGGGTAGGATTATTCACCTCCCTATAAAATGCAAAAATTTCCTCATGGGTTGGTTCCAAGTTGTTGGAATTATGCACTTTTTCAAAAATTGTGTATCCATTTTCAAGAGGCAACTCAAGTTCCTCTTCCACCATTACTAGTGATTGGATCTCATCACTAGAATCCTCAAGCACATCAAGAACCTGCAATTTTTCATGTTTCTCATGATCCATCATGTCAAGAGAATCCTCCAAGCAATCTACCTTATGAAAATCTGAAACATCGGAGGAAAAACAAGTGTCTTGCAACTTTTCAAGAAGTTGCTCATTTTTAATTGTGAGCTTATCAATAACTTCATTATTCTTCAAGTAGGATTCATGTAACCATTCAATAAGCTCAATGACATGTTTTCCATGAAAAATCAAAGACATGGAATTACCTTTGATGTTGCACATTGCTCTTTGGATCTTCTCCATGTCTTCAAGGAAGGATGGATCCTCCAAGGAAGTAGCTCTCTAACAAGAATTTGATACCAATGCTTGAGTGTCATGGAGTATGCTAAGGGCCTTTTGGATCTTATTTTCATTCATCTTTAAGGACTCTTCAAGAAAATGAGGCTCTTGCAAATGAACCTCCTCATATTCTTCCTTCTTACTTGGACCAACTTCATGAAGCTCAAGTGGTGATGGGGATGTTGATCTTGTTTCTTCTTCAACTGCTACAAGGTCTTCATTTTCATGTTTAATGGAATTTTGGCTTGCAGCAACATTTTGAAATCTGATATATATGTCACCAACATAGAGTTGTGAGCACCCATCAGTAGGTACTCCTTCATAGTTCAAGCATCCATCAGTAGATTCTCTTTGTTTCATTTCCAAGGTAGCATGTGTCTCAAAATTATCTTCAGTATTTTCAATAAAAAATTCTTCATACTCATGTGACGTCTCTTCATATTTTTCAGAGTCACTTGGGAGTGAATTTATATCATCTTCATGTACTACTTCTTCTACTCCACCTATTTCAGAACTAGGTGGTTCATGGGTCTCCTCCTTTTTCTTCTTCAAACAAGCTAATGCATTTGTCTCCTTGGTTTTCTTAAAATCAATATATTTTTCCCAACTTTGGATAGCCAAAAATTCAAATCCTTTCATAATATTCTTGGTCATATCTTCAAATATAGGTTCCATTCTTTTTATTATCTCCTCACCATCATATGAGGTTCTCTTTTCATGCCTAGTCATCGTTTCCAAAAAATTGCCTTCTTCTCCTACTTTTTTTTTTCCTCTTCAACAAAAGCACTTTTTGTTTCAATATATAATGGTGGTCGCTGAATTATTGTACTCATAAATATCAGACCACATTAGGTGCCAATATCATGCTCTGATATCACAGTAATGTCCCCTTTGTTGAATTTTATTAAAATGCCCAATTTTCCAAAATTTTCACAATTTTGGCTCTTGACTAGTTTTGATGTCTAGACCTCCAAATTGACCCAAATGCTTCCAAATTTTCTATAAAGGTACATGAGTGATAATATAACTTAAATATAATTCTCATTTATGTTTTGTGACCTCCCAATTACTTCTACAAACTTGTTTAATGTTCTAATCAAAGTAGGAGTCTTTACTAGCAAATTGGGGCTCCAATTCCCCCTGGGCAATTGCTGGAAATGGCTTCAAAAGTGATCCCAAAGTCACTTGAATTTATGAATAGAGGCTGGGTATGTGTAAGGGACCTTTTCAAAGTCTCATATGTATCATGGTTCAGTTTACATAGGCTGTTATGACTCTTTCCAAAACAACTCCCTAGTCACAATTTCGACCCTTGGGGAAAATGCACCAAATCTTCTCCCAATGCAATAAAAATGAGTAAAATGGATTCAAATGCTTAAGTACTGAAAATGAGACTTGAAATAAACATTATTTATAGTCCATCCATCATACATTTATCATAGATACATTCGTCCATTCGAAATAATAAGCATTACCATGGAATATATCAAAATGGAGTGGAAATGGTCATTGTTTGCTCATTAAAAGTCATTTTGACATACAAATATTGGAAATTTCGACTTGAAACTTTTTGAGAATGAAGAAAAGATAATATTGAATGGATTACAATTATAAATGGACAAGTAAAATCTCTCCCATTTTGAAATCATCAGCATTACAATGGTTCACAACAAGATAGTGGGGAAATGACACTATTTCTTCATTGTTAAGGTTTTTTACATGAATTATTTTGGGTATTTCAACTTGAGAGTCTTCTGAACATGAAATATAGAGGATATACAACAAAACATAATATAATTGGCATTATAATTTTTCCCAGAGAGATTAATAGCTCACCCAAAGCGCAATCCCTCAATTGGCATGAATATGGTGTGAAAACTGGAAATAGTTGAGAGAGAGTGCTGCCATATAAGAATCCACATGCTTTCCTATAGATTAAAACTAAAAATAATACTCCATTAAATCTCCATGAAAGACCTGAGTGGCATTTCCAAACACCAACTAGGATGGAAATCTTTCACCCTCAAAATTGGCTTAAGCAAGAAAACTAGCCATCCACTAGCTCTCATAATTCACAAATGAGCAAAAGCTTCTTCCCATGGGCGATGCCTGTATTTTATAAACATTATTAGTCTTCTAAGGTTCCAAATCCATCCATAAACCAAATCCAATTCGAATTTGTGTGGCTGCTCATGCTATGCCATTTGGCCTCTCTCTTCACCTTCTTTCTTCTCCCAAATTTGAGTAGGAGCCTCTTGGACTTCTCCAACTCCCAAATTCAACCTCTAAGATGCTCTATTTAGTCCTGCCATGTTAGTATGTCAGTATGCCAGCCTTTAGATCTGACTTGTGTCATAACTGTGATAGAATCTCCATCATTGCTGTCATAGATGCCATAAATGTAAGGGGAATCTAGCTAAGTGTCCATGAAACTCCCATTTGGCTCTTCCTCTCCCATGTAAGTTACAATTCATCCCAAATTCGACCTATGAAGTATATGGACAAGTATATTAACCTCATAATCTATACGAAAACATTAGGCTTCCCATATATTCGAATTTGCAAGAGAAATATACCATTTAAGATAGGAATTCTATTTAGTGTGTGCCCCATAGTCTCCATGTGTCTTCATGCTCCATTGCCACTTCCATTTTCTCTTGTATTTATTTAATAAGCTACATTAGTAAATATTTATCCTCTTTTAATGTATTTATTTAGCTCTCTAACGAGAATTTGATACCAATGCTTGAGTGTCATGGAGTATGCTAAGGCCCTTTTGGATCTTATTTTCATTCATCTTTAAGGACTCTTCAAGAAAATGAGGCTCTTGCAAATGAACCTCCTCATCTTCTTCCTTCTTGCTTGGACCAACTTCATGAAGCTCAAGTGGTGATGGGGATGTTGATCTTGTTTCTTCTTCAACTGCTACAAGGTCTTCATTTTCATGTTTAATGGAATTTTGGCTTGCAGCAACATTTTGAAATCTGATATATATGTCACCAACATAGAGTTGTGAGCACCCATCAGTAGGTACTCCTTCATAGTTCAAGAATCCATCAGCAGATTCTCTTTGTTTCATTTCCAAGGTAGCATGTGTCTCAAAATTATCTTCAGTATTTTCAATAAAAACTTCTTCATACTCATGTGATGTCTCTTCATATTTTTCAGAGTCACTTGGGAGTGAATTTCTATCATCTTCATGTAATACTTCTTCTACTCCACCTATTTCAGAACTAGGTGGTTCATGGGTCTCCTCCTTTTTCTTCTTCAAACAAGCTAATGCATTTGTCTCCTTGGTTTTCTTAAAATCAATATATTTTTCCCAACTTTGGATAGCCAGAAATTCAAATCCTTTCATAATATTCTTGGTCATATCTTCAAATATAGGTTCCATGCTTTTTATTATCTCCTCACCATCATATGAGGTTCTCTTTTCATGCCTAGTCATCGTTTCCAAAAAATTGCCTTATTCTCCTACTTTTTTTTTCCTCTTCAACAAAAGAACTTTTTGTTTCAATATATAATGGTGGTCACTGAATTATTGTACTCATAAATATCAGACCACATCAGGTGCCAAGATCATGCTCTGATATCACAGTAATGTCCCCTTTGTTGAATTTTATTAAAATGCCCAATTTTCCAAATTTTTCACAATTTTGACTCTTGACTAGTTTTGATGTCTAGACCTCCAAATTGACCCAAATGCTTCCAAATTTTCTCTGAAGGTACATGAATGATAATATAACTTAAATATCATGCTCATGTATTTTTTGTGACCTCCCAATTACTTCTACAAACTTGTTTAATGTTCTAATCAAAGTAGGAGTCTTTACTAGCAAATTGAGGCTCCAATTCCCCCTGGGCAATTGCTGGAAATGGCTTCACAAATGACCCCAAAGTCACTTGAATTTCTGAACATAGGATGGGTATGTGTAAGGGACCTTTTCAAAGTCTTGTATGCATCATGGTTCATTTTACATAGGCTGTTATGACTCTTTCCAAAACAACTCCCAAGTCACAATTTCGACCCTTGGGGAAAATGCACCAATTCTTCTTCCAATGCAATAAAAATGAGTAAAATGGATTTAAATGCTTAAGTACTGAACATGAGACTTGAAATACACATTAATTACAGTCCATCCATCATAAATTTATCATAGATATATTCCTCCATTCGAAATAATAAGCATTACCATGGAATATATCAAAATGGAGTGGAAATGGTCATTGTTTGCTCATTAAAAGTCATTTTGACATACAAATATTGGAAATTTAGAATTGAAACTTTTTGAGAATGAATAAAATATCATATTGAACTGACTACAATTAGAAATGGACAATTAAAGGCTCTCCCATTTTGAAATCATCAGCATTACAATGGTTCACAACAAGATAGTGGGGAAATGACACTATTTCTTCATTGTTTAGCATTTTTACATGAATTCTTTTGGGTATTTCAACCTGAGAATCTTCTGAACATGAAATACAGATCATATACAATAGAACATAATATAATTTGCATTATAATTTTCCCCAGAGAGATTAATAGCTCACCCAAAGCGCAATCCCTCCATTGGCATGAATATGGTGTGAAAACTGGAAATAGTTGAGAGAGAGTGTTGCCATATAAGAATCCACATGCTTTCCTATAGATTAAACCTAAAAATAAGACTCCATTAAATATCCATGAAAGACCTGAGTGGCATTTCCAAACACCAACTAGGATGGGAATCTTTCACCCTCAAAATTGGCTTAAGCAAGAAAACTAGTCATCCACTAGCTCTCACAATTCACAAATGAGCAAAAGCTTTTTCCCATGGGCGATCCCTGTATTTTATAAGCATTATTAGTCTTCTAAGGTTCCAAATCTATCCATAAACCAAATCCAAGTCGAATTTGTGTGGCTGCTCATGCTATGCCATGTGGCCTCTCTCTTCACCTTCCTTCTTCTCCCAAATTTGAGTAGGAGCCTCTTGGCCTTCTCCAACTCCCAAATTCGACCTCTAAGATGCTCTATTTAGTCCTGACATGTTAGTATGTCAGTATTCCAGCCTTCAGATCTGACTTGTGTCATAACTGTCATAGAATCTCCATCATTGGTGTCATAGATGTCATAAGTGTAAGGGGAATCTAGCTAAGTGTCCATGAAACTCGCATTTGGCTCTTCCTCTCCCATGTAAGTTACAATTCATCCCGAATTAGACCTATGAAGTATATGGACAAGTATATTAACCTCTTAATCCATACAAAAACATTAGGCTTCCCATATATTCGAATTTGCAAGAGAAATATACCATTTAAGATAGGAATTCTATTTAGTGTGGGCCCCATAGTCTCCATGTGTTTTCATGCTCCATTGCCACTTCCATTTTTTCTTGTGTTTATTTAATAAGCTACATTAGTAAATATTTATCCTCTTTTAATGTTTAAACATCATTTATTATCCCCCTTATTCCAAATCTCAAAGCTTCCACCCCCAAGCTAGGAAACTAGTGATTTTCCACCTTGGCAATTATTTGACTTTTGGCATCCCTTTGAAAAATTTCATGAATATGGAAAATGTGATTTGGCCATTGTGACCCAATGTAAAATTTGGGACATTACAATTGTAATCGGCTAGTCTTTGCAACATCTTGTGTGTGTTAGTAAAGGTTTAGCAAATTGTTATCACCTTCATGTTGGTATCATTCTAGCCTCTCCTTGTGTTCACTCATTTACTCAAGAGGTAATCATATGCAGTGGTGTATGAACTTATATGGTTGTCATTATAAGTTGGAAGATAAATCACTATGGCCCCTTGATCTGCATGCTATTCACGATTGTACATTGGACACTTGAATGCTTTTGTCTTTTGCTGTGCATCTTTCCTCCATGAAGTTTTATGCACGCAGTTCGACATAGATCACTGGACATGTTTTCAAAACAAACTCATGTGCCCAAAAGGAGGCCATTCTCCTCTTCTTCAATATGATTTCCACCAGGATTATAGACTTCGTTGTTCAGTACATGGAATATAGTCCAATAAGGATGCATATATGAAACACACTTCTTGAAATGTTATGAGTTCATTATATATTTCCAGATGCAGATTTGATCTTGTTGATATCTAAATATCATTAAAGTTGCTATTTTCCTGGTTAAAAAATGGGAGTAGCATTAGAGTTGGATTGGTAAAATGCTCTGCCTGAAATGGTACAAGTTCGTTAGAAATTGGTAGATACAGATCATGTCTTGGTCAAATCAGAATAGCATTAGGGGCATATTTTCATGCTTTAGTAATGCGAATGGGTAGATCGTAAGTCACAATATATTAAGAACATAAGTCATAGTATATCGGAACTTTATCTCAAAAAGGTAGATCTCCAAGGCATTTTTATTTGCAAAAGAATGGCTTCTTAATTTTCGAGAGAAATTCATTTGTTGGCATCTTCAAAATTGTATAGGTTAGATGCTTAACACACTATAATTTCATTGTCTAATTTGAGATAAGTCATGCAATTCAATCTTAGATGAAAACAATCAACAAAAAGAAGAGACCTAGTCAATAGGTTGGATTGTTTCTTTCATTTGACACTATATTTCCAATTCATTTATACATTTTGTATTGCTTAAAATTTAAGAAATAAAATAATACATTTATCTCATAGTTCTTTAAAGGATACTAGCTCAATGGTAGAGCATCTACAGAAGATTGGTGGTTCGATTCCAGTGTGTCCTTCCATAAATCAATACAATATTCTAGTTTATTTTTTAACAAAATAATATTTAATGTATTTTGTTGAAATGATTAAATATGTATTGTACATTGTTTTATATAGTCTCTCTACATTGTACAATGTTTTATTGTCTAAGTTGAGACAATTTGCATACAGGGGTATTAAGACAATATTTTTGTAAATTGTCTCAACTTAAGACAATAAAAAAATTGTGTATTGTCTTAAATAATGTCTGAAGCGGGTATCTTAAATTATTGTCTTAAATTTAAGACAAATTTAAGACAATAGTTTAAGACAATAGTTTAGGACACCCACTTAAAGACATTATTTAAGACAATACACAATTTTTTTATTGTCTTTAAGTTGGGACAATTTACAAAAATATTGTCTCAAATATTGTCTTAATACCTCCTTCTATGTACTATTGATAAAACAAAGAGCTTGACTATTCCAGTTACAGACTTTTTGAAACCGGTATTACTAACTGCAACCCAAAACAATCATACCATTTGCTGAGGTTGAAAACCAAAAAGGATTTGCAAATTGTAAATCTCTACATACTTCTCCTTCAAAACTTGATTTTCAGAGTATAGTGCATACGAATGAGGGTGGATAGTAAAATATGAGGAGCAATAAAATATCAAATACAAACTATAAAATCATTTCAGGTTGGATGACCATACTAACCATAGTCAAGAGAGACCAAACAATTCAATGCAATCAAGATTTTACGCCAGTTTCCAATCACTCACATCTTTAAAAAAAACACTGAATTCACTATCGAAATACTTTTTTTCCCACCATTTTTCATTCACGGGAAACATTTGATATAGAGAAATATTGTGTGACCACATACCTTTCAACGCTTATGACCTTGCTCAAAGAGCAATGAAAACAGTTACAGTACTCCAAGAGCGAGGTAAGGGCAATGGCAAAACCAAACTTGAAATGAAAATTGAAACAAACCTTTTGCGAAGTGAAAGATTGAGAGTATGTGCATTAATTGATCACGTATTGGGCATTCAACGTTGAGTTACGTGCTTAGCCCACGTTCATTGCACTTTCCATAACATAACAGTCATCAACCCATGAAAAAAATATGATCATGCTGAGTGTTTATTCCACGTTCATTGCACTTACCATAACATAACATTCATCAACCCATGAAAAAAATATGATCATGCTGAGTGTATAGGCCATGTCACCCGTTATCCAATAGAGATCGGCACTAATAGTTCATAAATGCACAAAATCATATCAAATTTCTTGATCATGGTGCCAAGTTATCGCTTCCCAATATGCAATTAAAGCATTAATGCATGCAATTATATCCATCTCGCCACCTTTTCAAAGTTTGGAAGAACCTCTATCACCATTAAAATAATATGTTTTGCAAATAATATATCGCTTTACTCATACACTGATAAGACTTCACTTAGGTCGTGATAGGCTAAAATATGTTGATATAACATAAAGTCACCATCACTAGGATTATAAGGATAAATATTAGGTTTAATGTATATAACCACCAATTGTGCAACCTACCAAATCTTGGTTTATATCCGTACAAGCTATTTATGCAACCAACCTTTTGCCAAAACACATACAAAGTAAACCAACCTTTTGCCAAAACACATACAAAGTAAACAAGTATCTCATATCATGAGGGCATCGATCCAACGAGTAATCATAAGCCTGGACCCTCGTCATTAAATTTGTTCTCACATCATTTCCCTTTTTTAATTTTGATCACAATCAAAATTTTGATAAAATTTATATTTTAAACCAACGTAAGTGTGAGCTCAAAACCAAACCTGCAAGCCACCTTATGTCAATCCAACTTGGAATCTGAAGCGGGTATGATCCATGAGCTTTGCTTTCAGGGGGTGTTGGCGCTAAAGGTTGTCCTCTGCAAGAAGCACAAGTTCAAAATATCTTGAATTTGAGGTAGATTTGATTAGAATTGTCCGTTGGTTCCAGTGAATAAGAGAAGATGAGAGTCTAAAATAAAAGATCTAGTCTGAGTTAATCCAATGGGCAACACATCATTGATTCAGAGGCATGCTCACTGTAGATTAAATATTGAGCCAATAGACGTTTTATTATACGATTTCCATCCAAACAGTGTTTTAAAGTAAAAAACAACATAGATCACAGGTCACGAATCTCAACCAATTCGATCTGAAATCAGTGAAATAACCTATGCAGTGCAAAAGAAAACTCTGCATTCAATAAGAGAAACAATAAATGAAGTATAAATAAGCAGTACAATCTAATCCCCAGCTAGATTGATCTCTGAGCATGAATATTTGGTAGACATTGTATCAGTAAAATTTCCTTTTATAAACTCTTTAACATGACTACTCTTTAACAGCTCCTTTCGAGATAAAATCCATCAATTGACTAAAAATAAATTAAATCCTTGATTTGTGACAAGAAGTTTGGTAACAATTTGCATGTTGATCTTCTATTTTGATGTGTTGGCCTGGAATGGTGGATTGCAAAGTTAACTGCCAATCATAAAATCCTTTGCCTGAAAATCTAGAAGTGATCGATTTATTTGACCAAAAATATCCGTTTGAAATGTCCTCTGCCACTTGCACTCAAATCTGGGATTGATTTTCTTTTTCTAATTTGGAGCTTGTTAAATTCTTCTTATCCTCTGCCTTGAAATTTGGAACAAATGCATGGAATTAGAATGTTGACAAATCTCAATATTTGGGCTTAAACGATCTAGCAGATTCTGGGCAGAGCGGGCCAACCTTCGTCTTCAACATGACTATTTGCAGTTTCTAAAAAAAGTTTTAGGTATTTTAATGAAAGCCACGATCACAAGTGCAATCATAGAGGATAATATCATTATCAGGAACCAACGGGTCAGGAGCAGAGTCAACAGTTGACTTTGCTCTTTGTTAGTTGGATGCAGGGAATCTACTATCAAGATGGCTTTTTACTCTATATTTTGGTTAGATTCTTGGAGACTCCCCTAAAGCACAAAGAATAAAGATGACTGAAAGCTTCACGAATATGACAGATCCTTACTTATAAGGGAGAAACTCTGTTTTGTTTTCCCAAGTCCTTTATGGCCCACAAATAAGTATTAACAAGCGAGTTGTCTAAATAGAGGACTTATTGACCTCTCTTTCAGGCTAGTTTTTACCAGTTTTCTGTTACAAATTTTTATGGAATTTTTAAAACCTTCAAAAACACTGCTAGATCTTACAGAGAGTAAGTGGTGGGGGAAGGTAAATGGTGGGGTTTTCCTGTCATCTGATTTCATTTTTGAGCTTAAAATCGTTCAACAAACAACATAAATTACATATTTGTAGATTGAATTCACCGAATTCCGGCATAAAATCAGCCTGAAAAAATAAAAAAGTCGCCTAGTTAAACAGCTCCATTAACAAGTCCTTGGCTCTCGGGCGCTTGTGTGCAAACTCATGGCATTTACATGTGAGAATTCTAGCTTGACACTTGAACTCAGGAAAACGCCTTCTGAATATCTGACACTCAACACTTGTTGGCTGTGGTAACTTTCAATGATTGTAATTTGTCGCCATATGCAGACTTGGCAAGCTTTAGCTCCTTCAATACATTCAATGGTGATGTTGGTTTTAACTTTGCAGCTCCCAAACCTTTGATGCTTGGTTATTGAACATAAATTGGATCTCCCAGAATCTGGGATTTCATCTTTTCTTTGCTAACATATATTACAAGATATTCTATTAATCTTCATCTCTGATGTTGGCATTTAATTCTGGATGAGAAGCAGAAAGTATGTCGAAAATTCCCAACCAAATACCCTGCAACTTCTACGATCAGATCATTGATATGGGCTCTTGGAAATGATCTTGCTTTATGCCCTCTCCACATGCTTCAGTGCGCTGCATATGGAGGGGCCATTTTTCTGGACATTTAATTCATTCAGCTGATATTTGAAATCAGTGCTCCCATCCACATGACTTAGTCCACTTCTGTTGCAAGGTTCAACATTCGAGATACTTTAAGAGCCTGGTATAATGAACTAGTAACGCATGTACCTCATGCGTTATTTGTCAGCGTTGAAGGCTTGATATCGTGGCATTGTGCTCTGCCCTTGCACAATTCCACAAGCTTAATGAGAGCAATTGCATAGATCTTCATCAGATTGATTTCGATCCTACTAGGGCCTCCATGTCATGACTTTTCCCATGAGAACATCTTTGAACAACATCCAGTAGATCATTAAGCATTGTAGAAATAGCTTTAATCGAAATACAAATATCACGTGCTTACAACATTAAAACTATGCAAAGAATAACTGTTAGCTCCATATTTAACACACAATATGCAAGTCTCGACCGTGAGTTTCATTTGCCCGCCTTTGCTTGGCATTTGGTTCATTACATTTAGCACTAAACTTAGCACTACTCTAGTGCCCCTCCTAAAGTGATTTTGCAAAACTGACAATGAAGGACGGACGCACGTAGCTGTAATGAACCCCACATCCTTCTTCTCAAATCCCACTATACTACAAAATTGTAATGTATAAAATTTCATGCCGCCATTGTAATGACCCAACTCTAAAATTTTTGGAGATAGGCATTATTTGGGCAAATTCAGGCTTAACTCGTCTTAACTATATGGCGTTCCAAATGGCATCAAATGGTCCTGAATTTGAAATGAACTGATATGATGAGTCTTAATACCTCTCAAGAGGCTCTGTAAACACTTTAGGACTAACAGACTCTTAATACCTCTCAAGAGACTCTCTAAACATTTTAGGACTAACGTTAGACCTCTGCAACTTTATTTGAGTCTTAATACCTCTCAAGAGACTCTCTAAACACTTTAGGACTAATGGAGTCTTAATACCTCTCAAGAGACTCTCTAAATGATTTAGGACTAACGTTAGACCTCTGCAACCTTATTTGGAACTAATGACATAAAAAACAAACTTACCAAGAAATTGTGGTTAATTCCCCCCTAGGGTGTAGGCCAAAAGGGCTTCCCAAATCATGTACGACCCTCCCAAATCTGTAAGCATAGTATGGGGACTGATATATGACCCCAGGGGCTGTCATTACACGTGGTTATTAGTTCTGCAAACTGGTCATAGAGTTCCACATTCATTTGATAACTTTCAATGAAATTGCTTTAGGAGAAATGACATTTATAGCTCCATTTTAGCTCATAAAAAGTACATGAAATAGTTCAGAAAATGGCATGATGAAACGAGACCATATACAACATATAAATAACTTCCTCAACAACATTAAAAATCATAGAAATTCCTTAATACAGATCCAGATACATAACTCCTTCGAAATGGAATCCCAACACATGAAAACTAGTTAATCAATAGCTTGGAAAGGTGGGCATTTTTGCACATGTATTTATTATAATTCAACTATAGAGTGTAGGGACACAATATTACAGAGTCACACATCATGTACCCAAGTCTGGGCATCAACTAAGTTTACCCAAGCGCAAGCACCACTCCAACTAGTGCGCCATCACATGAAATCATGAGGAATGGTAAGATAGGAATGCGAGAAGGGGGAAATAGATGTGTCTCAAACCATATCAGTCTTCGACCTGTAACTAAGACACTTCATTCAGCTCCAAATGATATGTTTGTGGTACAACCGTATCTGGTGTAATATGCCTGCCCGTATCCGAGTTAAGCCAGCAGGTGTCCAGGTCTAGGGAAGAAGATGTTCCATCTTCAAATACTTAAATGTATAAATGTATAATATAATTGATGATTGATTACAATGGATATGACTGCCTTGAATATGGCTTGGCCATTGAATAGATGAAGAGACATTTCTCTTCATAACTATATTTAATAATTAATTATTATTACTAATGGTTATAATAGCAGCAGTGGTTTTTCTAGCGGTAGGTTCAGATCATTGGCTTATTAGCCTGGAATTTGGAAAATGTTGGGGTAAATCCCTGCAGGCCCTTCAGATTTGAAAATTTATGTCTCCTCCATCTGGACTTCCATGAGAAGGTCAAGGAGTGGTGGGACAGTTCCCCACCAATCGGAGGCACTCGAATGTATCAATTCCAACAAAAAATTAAACTCCTTAAAGGTCATATCAAGAAATGGAAAAAGGAGTCCTTTGGCAATATATTTCAAGCAAAAAAGGCCTTAGAGAGCAAGATCAAGTTAAACCAATCTCAAGGGATGAATAGCAGATTCTCAGAAGAATTACTGATCCAAGAAAATTTACTGCTATAGGAATTCAGTCAAAGAGAACAACAAGAGGAAGTTTACTGGAACCAGAAGGCAAGGGTCCAGTGGTTCCAAGAAGGAGAACGCAATACCGGCTTTTTTCACAAAGCGGTCATTCATCATAGACAGGGGAATCAAATGGATAGACTAAAGAGGGAGGATGGGAGCAGTCTTGAAACTCAAGAAGAACTAGAAATGACCTTGAACTCTTATTTTGCCAAGCTCCTGCAGGAACCGAACAAAGACAGGGAGGAAGCCCAGAGAGAAGTGTTAAGCCATATCCCCAAGCTTATCACGGATGAACACAATCAAATTTTGGGAAAAGCCATTGAGATGACTGAAGTGGAGACTGCTGTAAAACAGATGGCAAAAGATAAAGGTTCGGGTCTGGATGGGTTCACTACAAATTTCTTCCACGCTTGTTGGGATTGGCTAAAGGAAGAAATATGGGATTTGGTGGAGGACTCTAGGAAATCAGGGAGTATTCTTAGAGCTCTTAACTCTACATTTCTACCTCTCATACCCAAAGAAAGCAGAACATAGGATCCCGAAAAACTAAGACCTATTGCTTTGTGTAATGTCATCTATAAAATCATTTCTAAGGTTATTGCAAATCGTCTAAGACCCCTCCTTCCTCTTATCATCTCACCAGAACAAGCTGGGTTTGTGGAAGGCAAGCAAATTCTAGATGGTGTTATTTTGGTCCATGAAACTATCCATTCACTTAAATCTTTGAAGACTTCAGGTATGCTCCTAAAACTGGATCTATCCAAAGCTTATGATAAATTGAATTGGTAGTACTTGGCAGTTATTCTTAAAGCTTTTGGCTTCTCAGAGGAATGGACAAACTGGGTTATGAATCTGGTTTCCTCAGCCTTGGTCAATGGCTCCCCCTCGAACCCCTTCAATGCTTCAAGAGGCATTAGACAGGGGGACCCCCTATCTCTCTTCCTTTTCATCATTGTGGCGTAAGGATTAGGAAGGATGCTCAAGAGTAGGGGAGCAACGAACAAAATTCAGGGCTTATCTCTAACAACAGGGATGGATCCCCAAACCCACCAATAGTTTGTGGATGATAATATGGTCATGGGCCCCTCATCGGTTCACGAGGCTAGGGGAATCAAAGAAAGTCTGAATACTTTTTTGGAAGCTAGTGGCCTAGAAATTAACAAGGAAAAATCTCAGACTTATTTCTTCAATACCTCGCGAATTACCAAAAGAAACATCCTTAGAATCCTTGATTTCTTGGAAGGCAATCTCCCCTCTAAATATTTGGGAGCGCCGCTGGCAAAATTGACTATCAAGCAAATATCTTGGAAGGAACTGTTAGATAAAATCAACAAAAATCTCAATTTATGGACTTACAGGGCCCTCAATTTCCTGAGTAGACTCATGTTGGTAAAATTGGTTCTTCAGGCAATGCCCATTTACCTCTTTTTGGTGCTGGAAGTCCTGAAATCAATTATAAAACAAATCAAGAATATTTAGAGGAACTTCCTTTGGGAAGGATCGAAAGGTAACAAAAAGTGGTCTCTTGTGGATTGGCAAACCATATGCACTCCAAAGGATGTAGGGGGACTGGGGCTCCAAGAAACTCTTGACAATAATAAAGTTATGATCGCCAAAATTTGGTGGTGATGGGTTAACTATGAAGAGGAGCCGTGGTCCAAATTGTGGCACTTGAAATATGCCCCCCAATGGCCCAAGCAATCCTTGGTTCGTTTCGGAGAAACCAACCCAGGATCAAGCATTTGGAAGGCGGCTCAAGAAAACAGAGGATTGGTTCAAAAGCACAGTTTTTGGGAGGTGAGAAATGGACAAACAACTTGATTTGTAAGTGAAATGTGGAACCAGGAACCGGTGCTATCATGCGGGGACGATTCCCCTTTACTTCATGCTTTTTTCTAAAATCAGTCCCAAGGGAAGGTGGTGGAATTCTGGGATACCCGTAATGAGGACCAACTTTTCAGGTTATGGAAAGATCGGAGTTGGTGGCAAGCCCAAGCACCAGGGGAAGACATTGAATATTTTATATCAGAGATCCACTCTAAAAGAATAGCCAAGAATGAGGGTCTAGATAAGCTCAGATGGGGGTATACCAATTCTGGAAACTTCAATCTCAAAGAAGCCCTAGGGCTGCTAACAGGGAGTCAAAACATGGAGCCCGAAGCCAAATGGGGGAAAATATGGATAGGAGGATGGTGGCCAAAGGTCTCAGTTTTCTGCTAGCTCGTGATTAAATGACGTATCCTAACATGGGATAACCTAAAAATGAGAGGAATCTATGGACCGTCTAGATGCTACAAGTGCGAGGAGAACAATGAAACCATCAACCATCTACTGGATGAGTGCAAAGTGGCAGAATCAATTTGGGAAAAAGGAGTGGCCATTTTTAGAAGAAACCACCGTCACAAAAGACGATTGGACTTCACAATCGCAGAATGGCCTACGAAATGCTTCAAAAATAGAATTGTCAACTACTTGTGGGAGCTTCTACCTGGCTTCACATTATGGGAAATATAGAAAACCCACAACAACCAGACATTTGAAACCAAAACAAGAAAACAAGGGGAAATATAGAATTCCATAGAAGCTCATCTTAAAGAAATAATTACTCTACATCAGTGGACGCAGGAAGAATTTACAGCTGATGCAAATGAAAGAATTATTCTATACGAATTAGGGATTGGGGAATTACCTTCCAACAATTTGATTTCTCATTCAGTTCCAGTGTCCGTCTCTAGCTTGAATTCTTGGATAGGACCACCAGCTGGGTCCTTCAAACTCGATTTCGATGGAGCGGCCAAAGGCAATCCAGGTCCCGCTGGATTTGGGGGCGCAATAAGGAATTTGAAGGGAGATATTCTTAGTTTATTTTGGGAATCAATTGGCAGCAGTACTAACAATATGGTCGAGCTTGAAGGTCTTATAAATGGCTTAAATTGGGCGCTGCAAACAAGGAAAACTTCATTGACTGGAGATGGGAGGGTTGGTTATGCGCTCTTAGGAAATCCCTAGCAGGCCATGAAGCCATTATGCTCTCGCATGTTAAACGGGTGGGAAATAAGGTGGTGGATGATCTTGTGAATGCAGGAGTGGAAAGCAACTGATCTTTCCATGCAGAGGAAATTGACGACAGAGGAAATACCCAGACAATTTGGCAACGTTGCTTGAAGTTGGCGGAGGACGATAAGGAAGGTAGTTGTATTCCGTACAACTTCCCAAATCAAACCATCCTGCATCATTCAAATGACAGGTGTCGACCAACTTTAATGGGAGGTAGATGGAAGGCATGCCAACAACATGAAGCAATCCCATGAATATCACGGTGGTAGGCACAGAAAGAAGGGAAATGTCCCGATCACCGGGTGGGGTCGGTTCCATGCATGCCTAAATAGGCGGCCATGGTACAGAGCATGCAGGTGTACCAGAGGGTCAGATCGATAGCAAGGGAGCTCAGTAACCGTCATTGCTTTATATCCTCGGGTAGAAACTCATTGCAGACCGATCTGTGGGAAGGGAGGAAGAGAGGATGAGCCTATAAGTATATGGGTACAGAGAATACGTTAGATATCATAAGAATGGGAAATATGGTGGATATCTGTATTAACGGGTACTCATTGAAGCAAAAGGTGGTGAATCACTCTCACAATATGAGAAATATGAGGAAGTGGGGGGAAGGGCAGCAAATTATAGTGATTAAGGCCAGAAGCATGAGCAGAGTTAAGGAGCATTTCTGTAAACGGGAGGATCAATGATCTATAAATTCGTGTTCTCCAAAACGTAAGGATCTAAGAAAGATGATGATCTTGTTCCTCTCGTATCCAAGAAATTCTCTGTGTGTAGGAACCATGCCGCACTACTGGAGAGCCCACAACCAGTCGAGAGGAAATAGAATAGGGCAAATCCACAGTGAGGATTCCGCTAGTTCTAGGCATGATTTCATGCCATCACTGGGTAAAGATCCTATGTCGAAACCCTTCAGTTGGGGAGACCTGTATATGGTGGAAACGCCAACTGCAATTGAGTCCTTCATAGCCATTCTGGAAATTGATCCCCTGCACAAGTATGAGGCCCTGATGGGGTGACCTTTGTTGTCCAACCCATTCTGGAATGCTCGCATTCTTCTATCCTGGGAATTTTCAAGCTAAAATTCAGATTGCTCAAGGGATACGGGATGCTCTAGACATTATTCGACGTGGGAAACAGGAAAGTTATGTTGGTTTCAGACTTCTGGAGCAAATTGTGAAGGACATGCTGGAAATCCCAGGGAACATGTCCACCACCCTGGTGAACACCCCGACCAATTTTCCTGTAAATGTTGGGGTCAACAACACTCCTCCTTAGCACGCGGATCACCACCCAGGCCCTAATCGGGAGGCAAGAAGCTAAGAGGGGACTTCCTATCCTTGGTCCTCTGTCTTTTTCTTGTTTAGCTCTCTGTCGAACTTTGTTTTAAGGCTTTTTATGTTTCAACCCGATATTTTTTTTATCAGTATGGGTTTTGAGCCATGTCCTTCAAGGCTCAATCTCCCGACTGTTCGTCGACAACCCTGGTTTCCTCAGCTAGGCTCCTTGGATGGCATCAGGTTTATGGTACTCTTTGTCTTGAGTCCTTCTTGGTCCCCAACCATGATTGATTCCAGCCCCTGAATGTCTTAGTATAAGGGGAGTTTTGGAAATGGCCCCTGATTGTCTCAGTATTACGGGAATTATGGGATTTGGTAGGAGCTAGGCCTATAGGCTCTGGCATTGCAACAACTTGGTATAAATCTTATACCTCTACTTCTCGGTTTAGTTAAGATTGGCGGGGCAGGCCTTATTAGCCGTGTCTTGGTCCAGACTGGTGTCGTTAACTAGGACCATTTGTAATCCTATATTTTTGTACTATCTTTCTGTACTATAATAGAATTTTCCTACTTACTCATAAAAAAAATGTTTATACAGGATTTCATAACTCTTTCCAAAATAGCTCCTAAATCACAATTTTGACCCTTGGGGAAAAGGCACCAAATCTTCTCCCAATGCAATTAAAATGAGTAAAATGGATTTTGATGCTTAAGTACTGAATGAGACTTTAAATACACATTAATGAAATTCCATTAATCATACTTTTATGAGAGAGACATTCTTCCATTCGAAATAATCAACATTATCATAGCATACATCAATGTAGTGGGGAAATGGTCATTGTTTGCTCATTAATAATCACTTTTCCTTAAAACCATTTGATATTTCAACCTGATAATTTTTGAGAATTAAGAACAAATCATGTTGATATTATTACAATCAATAATTCACAATGAAAATCTCTCCCAATTCGAAATCATTAGCATTACAATGGTGCACAACAAGATAGTGGGGAAATGACACTATTTCTTCATTGTTTAACATTTTTACATGAAATATTTTGGCATTTCTACCTGAGAGTCTTCTAAACTTGAAATACAGAGAATTTACATTAGAACATAAAACAATGGAGCATTATAAGCTTCCCCAAAGATATTAATAGCTCACTCAAAGCGCAATCCCTCCATGAGCAAGAATATGCCATAAAGACTGGAAATGGTAGAGAGAAAGTGTTGCAATAGAAGAATCCACAAGCTGCCATGTATGTTTACACCTGCAAATAAGAATCCATTAAATCTCTATGAAAGACATGAGTGGCCTCTCCAAACGCCAACTTGTATGAGAATCTTTCACCCTTGAAATTGGTTAAGGCAAGAAAACTAGTAATCCACTAGCTCTCACAATTCACAAATGACAATTTCTCAAATGATAAAAAAATATTCTCTTGGTTGATTCCTTTATTTTATAAACATCCTTAGCCTTCTAAGGTTCCCAATCCAATTCAAATTTTGGTGTGTGCTCATGATTTGCCATGTGTCCTCCCTTTCTTAGCCTTCCATCTTCCCCAAATTTGAGTAGGAACCCATTGAGCTTCCCCAACTCACATGAGAGCTATCTTGAATGCTCTATTTTGACCTGACATGTTAGATATGTCATATTTCAGACTTCATATTTGATTTGTGTCATAGGTGTCATAGCATCTTCATCATTGTTGTCATGGAGCTAGGGAATCTAGTCCAAGTGTCTCACTAGCTCCAAAATGACTCTTCCTCTCCCATGTAAGTTACATTTATTCCCATATTAGACATATGATGCATATGGGCAAGTGCATTATCCTTCTAACTCATCCAAGAACCTTTAGGATTCACATGGATTCGAAATTGCAATAGTAGGATGCCATGTTTTACAAAATTTCTAGCTTGTGTGGGCCCCATAGTCTCAATGTGTCTCCATGCATCATTGCCAATTAAATTTTATATTGTATTTATTTATTTATATCTTTTATTAAATATTTATGCCATTCTAATATTCAAATATCATTCATTGTACCCCTTTTTCCAAATCCCAAAGCTTCCACCCACAACCTAGGAAACTAGTAATTTTCCTCCTTGGCAATTATTTAACCCTTAGCATCAATTTGACAAACTCTAATGAATATGGAAAATGTGATTAGGCCATTGTGACCCAATGCAAAATTTGGGACATGAAAAATACTCCCTTCCCAATATTGCTTGTCCTCAAGCAATTTCAAACATGGGTGTTGAAGAACCTGCTTTCTGTATGATTCTTTGAAGTTGCCACTGAGTTTCCCAACTTTGAGTCTTTGAGATTCCATGAAGTTTTGAGAGAGGAACCACCATGCTTGCTGCTGCACTACTATGATTAAAATCACTTTATTAAGTGGGGAATCCATCTCCCATACTTTTTGTTTCCCAATTTTTTTTGAAATGAATGGGACTAAAAACTATCACAGGGTCCCATTGCTTGTATTGCACTCCAACAATTAAGAGTGCTATCCAACCCATACCATTAGGAAAGAGAATTCCGAGATCCCATTTTCTTGTATGCATTCTTCCAAACATCATGAGTACATAATATATATCATCAAAGTACATAACAACATAATAAAAATGTACATCAAGGAGGTGCCTCATCAAAAAATCATGAAAGTGCTTATACCTCCAAGTACGTAGATGACCGTTTGCCAAGTGCATACAAGCTTCAAGTGACCAATCAAATTTGCTCCAATGAAATAGGTGAGGATCTCATGTTCCATAATGCTACTCCCAAAGAATGTAATATGCATCAAAATAATAATTAGCCATGTGTTCTTTCATCCAAGAAGAACCTCCACCAAAATCTGAACCAAATAAGGAGAAAATAAAACATGAAGACTTCAAGTGGCTCAAAGAAGTCTCATCAATACATCCATGAATGAGAGAATCATAAAGATATAAAAAAGTATGTAGTTGGAAACAACAATGTTCTCCAATCATAAATCTATTCACCTCAGTGTTGGATGAAGTTCCTCCAACATCAAATGAACCAAGTGTTGAGCAAGAAAAACTTCTGATTGTGACCAAGGGTGTGGGATTTGCACTCCACATGAGAGGAACATCCTTGGAGTTATGGGATTCCATAACAATAGAAATATAAAAAAGTAACATGGAACAAACTTATGCAAAAAACAAAAAATGGAAGCTTCCCATTCAAACGCTATAGCAATATGGAACAAAATTATGCAAAAAACAAAAAAATAGAAACTAAAAACTTCCCTCTTTAGCTTATTGGGAGTTTCTATTCATGAATTTTATTTCTTTCTCAATTTATTTAAGCCTTATTTCTATAGTATAGCTCCAATCAAATTTTAAAAAAAAATCAATAGAAATTAAAATAAATAAAATAAATATAAAAATATCTAAAACTAATGTTGCACTTTACACATTTATATGCAACAAGCAAAAAAAAAACTAGAAACTTTTCTCTGTATCTTATTGAAAGTTTCAATTCATGAATTTTATTTAAGTCTTATTTTTATGGTATAACACCAATCAATTCTTGAAAAAATTCTAACAAACTAATAAAAATAAACATATTATTTTAAATAAACAATATAAAAAATTATTTCACAATATTATTAGTGAAAAACTTTGTTTATGGAACCAAACTTTTATAACAAAAATGAACATATTATTTTAAATAAACAATTTTAAAAAAATGTTTAAAATAATATATATATATATATATATATATATATATATATAGAGAGAGAGAGAGAGAGAGAGAGAGAGAGAGAGAGAGAGAGAGAGGGGCTTTATTTCAATATAAAAGCGAAATTTGGCTATTTTGAAGGAGATTAAACTAACAAAAGACTTCACCAAAATGATAATTTTACAATAATGAGAATTTTGACAGTTGTAGCTATAAGTCAAACCAAGGACAAAGATACTATAATTGTTCCAAGTCTACGACACAACTCCTAAGATTGACTGACAAATGCATTGCAGAATCTCAAAACTGGGTCAATGATGAAATTTTTTGATAGGTAGATTTAGGTGCTAACAAGGTGGGTCCCACCTATCTATTAATATCATATATAAATATTTAACTAATTATTAACTAATTATTAACTAATATTATTATTATTAATTATTATTTATAATTGTTACATTGATACCACCTTAAGGAATACTTTGAAGTCAGGTCGGTGTGAGAACCCAAAATGAAGCCCCTAAAAAACGATTGATGCTACCGATTATCCTCCTCTTATCAGGTTACTATTCCATGCACTTTGAAATAATGCATTGTTCATGGACTATCAGTGTAAAGTAAAAAGGAGGTGAAGCACCTGCTTCATTCTCAGTTTTTTCAGCCAAGGTTGATCCAATAAAAATCTTAGGATTTTCTTCTTGCAAATTCACTGTATCAGAAATAGGCTGATTGTTTGCTGAACTGATCATTTTAAGAACCGATTCTTTGTAAGAAGGATTTTTCATTAGGTCAGTAAAAGGCATAGGAATCTATATTTTGCCTAATTCATTTTCTAGATTAAAATTCTGCACAGTTTTATTTACCTCTTCAACCTCCATGTTCTTCTTTTGCTTTTCTAGAATTTATTTTTTCTCTGACACAGGATCAGATTGCTACTTAGCAGGTACAACTACCTTCTTCTTTGGGTTCTATACTACTTGTTTCGGGCCTGACCTCAAATTCAAAGTCTTATTGGGTTCATTCTGACAAACATCAGAAATTACAGGAGTCATTTTCAGATTCAAATCATCCTCTGTTTCAAACATATCAGTATCATAATATTCTGCATTTAAAAACTCTTCTTTAGTGAGAAAACCTTCAGTCAACCTGTCTCCAAAATAGTTCATATCCTGATCTATTTCTTCAAATAGCACTTCTTCATCAA
The DNA here is from genome assembly GCA_001517045.1 of Pseudotsuga menziesii. Taxonomy (NCBI): domain Eukaryota; kingdom Viridiplantae; phylum Streptophyta; class Pinopsida; order Pinales; family Pinaceae; genus Pseudotsuga; species Pseudotsuga menziesii. The sequence continues at coordinate 98,233 of LPNX011098365.1, forward strand.
TCTCTTCTTCATCAACAACATTGTTTTGAAGAGGTGGAGGTACCCTTTGATCCTCATTCTCTCTCCTTTCTCACTGAATATCATATTTCTTCGTTCTCTAGGTATGAAATGAGGAGCAAATTGTCTTCTGAATTGGTTTTGATTGTTAGGGTTTCTTTCACCTCCTTGAACAGGCTTGCTTGAATTTCTTTCTAGTTCTAACTTGTTTAATTTTGCAGTTAAAATATTCACCAACTTGGCCATCTCATCAATTTTTCCTTCTGAAGACTGAGATGTAGAAACCCCTGGAGCTGCTTCCTTTTTACCTTTCCTGTCCTACATCTGCTGAGCTATTTCCTTCTTCAATATGTTGGAAGCCAATATGTTAGACTCCACCTCTAAAGCTGCATTATGCATATTCAATAAAGAAACATGTCTTCTCTCTCTTAGTAGTAAAGAAAATTCATGATCGAAAGCATTTGCATATGTGAGTTTTGCAGATGTTTCTAAAGGTTTTATTTCTGCAGGTATTTTGCTGTACATTTTATTGAATCTTTTTGAAAAATTTGCAATAGTTTCATCCTTCTTTCTCCTAAGGGCTCCAAACTCAGTTATATAATAAATATGGTCTTTGGTGTTCCCCATTGTCTCATAAAGAGGTCCTGAAGCTCTTCTATTATGGTGATAGAATTAGCAGGAAGCTCCCTAAACCATTTTCTGACATCTCCATCAAGGCTCTGCACAAACATCCTTATCCACACGTCTTTAGCTTCAATGTTCTGGTTATCAGCATAACTAAGGAAAGCTTCCTAGTGCTCTTCAGCTGTAGTTTCACCCTGTCCATTAAACCTAGGCAGGTATTTATGATAGTCACCTCCAGGTAGTGCATTCAAAGGGTGAGGAAAAACTAATGGTGCATATCTGGCTGCAACCATTCAGTCCATCATGTCTATAGGCTGATTTTGGGCTGCCATTTTAAGGCTGACTGACTTTGGTGATGGAGAGATTTGGCCGGAACTTGGATGAAAAGGGGTTTTACCTACTTTCAATTGAAATAGAGGTATCTTACCAGGAGATACTGTTTTTGCCTTTTTGAATGATTGAGGATCAGTGAAAATTTGAAAGTTACTGACAGGAATTATAGGCTTTAACCAAGGTGAAGTTTCTTCTTCTTTTCTCAAAACAGATGAAGGTGATGAACCATCCAACTGATCAGGGTCACATAGGGCTAGTAATGACTGAGACATTCTAATCTTCCTTGTTGTTTTCAATATCTGTTCTGGATCTGAAACACCCAGCTGCAAAGGTGAAATAGGTCTTTTTCTAGTTCCAATTCCCTTAGTAGCCACTGTGACAAACTGGTGAAAAGTAGTCTATAAGATATGCTGGTTTAAGTTCACCTCTTAAAACCAGTGAAATGATAAGTATCCCAGGGAAAAATATGTTTTCAACTTCGTTCCCCGGCAACGGCGCCAAAGATTTTTATGCCAGAAATTGTTTCCAGACTACAAGAAAACAAGCCAACATAATCTCAAATATATCAACAAAACAAAATAGGGTTTTTAGGATTTTTTAAGGTTTTATGGTTGTGAAGTTTGATGACAAGAGGGAACGTATTCATAACCCAAATAAAAAACTAAATCACAAGCATATAAAAACTGAGATGCATAACATAATAGCCATGTATCCAACAGAAAACAACACTGAAGTTCATCCACAAATGGCAAGCACTACAAGCATAAAAACTTTAAACCAGCAATGAAATTACCAACTAAGTATCTAAAACAAGCTATAAATGAAGCCAGAGAACAAACTGAAGGGTAACTGGAGCATATATTTCATAATCAGTATTTCATATACACATAAGAGTCATTTACCTAGCTTATGGACAAGTATGAAGACCTCCTCTTGCCAGCCAAAAAGTCCAACCCTTAGTCCTCTTTGTGACATACCTTATTACTATCCTTCAAAATTCAGTTAAAGACTAAACCTTAACTGCTTTTCAGCCTACTCATCGAAATAGTTCTATCAAAATAATAATTACAAAATGAAATATCCTTTCAAAACATAACTAATAACTGATTGTGTTAACAAGCTTCATAGATATTTAGCTGCCTCTGCTAACAAGGCTATCCCTTCTAGGACTTGGGCCTTTCTCCTAGCCTTCAGTTGCTCTGCTTCCATCTCTGCCATCTTTCTAGTGAGTTCTTCATTTTGCTGCTGTAGATCTTTTATGGTTTTTTTTAACATTGTAAATTGAGACTTTGTATTTCTTTTCCTTTTCAATGCCTCTTTTGAGACTGCAATCAGCTCCTGATAGTGGCTATTCACCTCATCTAGATCTTCTCTGAGTATTCTATTGGCCATAACCAAACCATCATTTGTCTCCTGCATATATTCCACCTGATATTTATATTGTTTTACAGCTCTCTGTAAATTCTCTTTTTCTAAATCAAATGCTTTATTTCCTGCTATACTTTGCATCTCATTGGGAAGCCGTGGAATGTTTAGTCTCCTATATATTTATTCATCTTCTGGCAGCAATTCCATAGGAGTTTCATGAAAAATTAGGTTTTCTTTAGTCTCAGCTTCACAAGGAACATTTTCATCAACCATCAGCTTGTTTTCTGAGTGAGAAACCTCTATATTACCTTCTTGTTGTTCCTTTAACATTTGACTTCATATCTCTAAAAATACATCTGATAGTTTAGTTTCAGTAAGGGCAGATTCTCCTTCTGATTTCATTGTCCTTTTTCCTTTACTGTCACCCTTATCAACATCCAATTTTTCATCAGAGGAGGAGTCATCTATCACAATTACCCCTTCTTTATTCAATTTAGGGTTTAGTAATTTCTTCATATTCAGCTTGAGCTTGTTTCTGGGTCTAGTCTTTGGTCTCCACCCAGGAGAAAGTTCCCCTACCATTTTGAAAGTTTTTCCCTAATGGGTGATTGAGGCAAATTCCATGACTTTTAGCTTCTTTTTCTTTGGTACTACTACCTCATCTTCCTGGCTGTGAAATTCCTTTTTAGTGCCAACCTTAGTTTCATCAATAACAGGAAGTTTATCCTCCTCAAACATGTATGTTTCGTCCTCTGACAAGACTGTAATTGGACTTTGCTTTTGGACTTTAGTATCCTCTTCATCACCTAAAACTTTCTCTACAAGTGCAATCTTTTCATCAACAACTGTCTCTGCTGGTGTATCATCCTGAACAGGTTGGGTCTCCTTATTGACATAGTACAAATCTTTGCTCTCAATGTCATTTAGATGTTGTTTAGACTCACAATCTTCTTTTGCAGGCTCTGCAACTTCCTCCAATTTGACACTGTCTTCATCTTTAACCTTTATCTTCTATCTTAGCTTTCTGATCAAGGTCTGTCCTTTATCAGCTTGCTTTCTATTAGACTGTCCTTCTTGACTATTTTGAAACCCTGACCAAAAAAGGAAATATTCCCAAGTTTTTCCTTTACTCTGCAAAACACTATTGATAATGAGTTTGATAAGTCCATGGTGAAAAATGGTCTGTCTAATGATGATTTTGGTGTTCTTTATTTCTGCAAGACAACTTCTGCAGGCTCTTTAGCAAGAAGAAGGACAGGTTCATCTTTGATTCATTACTGAGGTGTTGAAGAAACCTGAAATGGTATTTAAAAATGAAGGCATACCTTCCCTCAAATGTAATATAACTTTGTAAAACCTTAATAGGTTCTACCAATTCAGGCCTGAAGTTATGGATGGGCACACCCTTAACCCAATCTTGAACTATACCAGGTAGTAGGTACCTTTGTGCATTGAATGTGAATGGGACTTTCTTAAACCAAAGTTCTCCCTCGTTTTTAACCCCTGTTGCCTCAGTAACCAACTCTTTGGTCCATTTGAATTTCAAAGTATCAAAAGATACAGTATCTTTATCATAACACTGAGAAAACTTATGGGAGACCTTAGCATTGTATCCATCAATTTTCTTGAAAAATATCAACCATCCTACATTTTCAAATAGCTCAGCACATCCTGGGAATTTATCTATCCAATTGAGATCAGTGGGCTTGGCTCTATTAGTTTTTCCACTTTTCTTCATTTTCAGTATGGTTTGCAGCACCTGTCAGTAATCTCATAGTCTATTTATCTTCAAATTTGCATAGTTTTGGCAATCTATTTATCTTCAAGGTGTCACAGTCTTCCCTATCACCAGTTTAGGAAATGTTTTGTACCAAGTTTCAACAATTTGACCTATTCACAGATTTAGGGACCTCCAATAGTTCTGCTCTGAACTTTACTAACTCAAATGATGAATACTTAAATATATTGATTAATATCTCATCATTCAAAGTCTAATTAGTGAGTAAATTCATGTCCTTCCTTAAAAATTTGACATTATAGGCTTTATCAGAAAAACCCCCAAATTTAACAAACCATATCAAATGTCACGCGGGGTACCTGTTCAAAAGCTTAACAAAAGCACTGTCAGTCGATCCTGTGAAAGGTTAGGTGTCGAATTGCATGTTCCAGCTATCTTCAACTGTCCAGATCACTTCGAACTGTCATCGCTGGGAATCCCTAATTCTTCCTTCAACTGTCAAAACTCCGATTTCTTAGCAATATGTCTCCAGCACGATGTTCAATGCCTTCGTAATCTTCAGCTTAGGAACCTATTCCCGAAAATTCTGCCTCGTTCCACTCACTTTCATCATTTGCCATGAATTTACATACAATTGCCACGATCTCCCTCACACGATGACCAGACACCTGTTTCAATGATTAGCTTGGCAAGACACGTATCAAATGTGATAATTGATATGGTTCACACCTTAGGAACGAAACCCCCCAAAAAATCGGACTGAAAAATGACTATTTTGTCACTTGCGACTTTCTTGTAGCACACTAGTGCATTAATTTTGCTCTTGCGCTACAAGAAAGTCCAAACACATAATTTCATGTCTTTAATCACTAATCCAGTTTTAAGACTTGGTTTATATGATTAATCTTGATCCTAGTGTCATTAATGAAACCTTTAATCAATATACACCTTGTAGAACCCTTCAAGAATGAACTCTGAGCAAAATTTATAAAAGCAAGCTTTAAAAAATAGGAAAAATAAAAAATGATGAAAACTAAAGGCATAAACTCAAAATTAACCTTTACACCAAAATTTCCTAGAAGTAAAAATATTTGCAAATTTCAAAAACATAAACAAAAGCATAAAACTAAGGAAGACAAAATCATGACCTAACACAATCAAACTGTAATTGAAACTGTGACGAGCTAGGGACACTCCTCTATAAGCTTTTTGAGCATAGTAATAATACTTTAAAGCAAATCAAATAATCTTTATCTTGTCTTTTCTTCTAAGGCCCGATTGACCAAGTTTGGTCTTAATGGACGTTAAAGACCATCATCATTATCCTCATCAAAAAATAATTATTTTCTAAATAAAATTAATTTAGAAAATGAAAAAGAAAAAAATGACAATTTTTAATAATTAATTTAAAAACACAAATATATAAATTTTTTATTAATAATATATAGCCCGCAGGGGTGTAGACTGTTTGGCAAGTGCCGTGTAAATGAATGAATATTGTAAAGGAGGTCTGAAATTCAAATCTCACATCGATTTATCCATTCCCATGCTTGCGGGTTGTGTGGGCGCACCTGAGGTTATAGTGACAGCCGACGAGAATGGACTAGAACCCCCCAGTTATCAACTCCCCTAGTAAAAACAAATTTATTAATAATATAATCTAAAAACAAAAAAACTTAAAAAATAAAAATTACACTAAATTAAAAATTGGGAAAAACAAAAAAAATTATAAAAAAATTAAAATTAAAATAAAACAAAAAATACAAAATCTTAGTTTTAATCTAAAACTTTAAGTTAATTTTAAAAATAATCTAAAACTTTAAGTTAATTTTATTTTTAAAATAAACAAAACCAAAATTTTAAATTAAAAAATAAACAAACAAAAAAATTAAAGTAAAATTTAAACAAAAACACCAAATGAAAAGAAAAACAATGAACAAACAAAAATGAATTATAAAAACTAAAAAACAAATAAAAAATGAAAGAATGAAAAAAATGAATATAGCAAAATAAAAAGTTAAATTGGTTTTGGTGGAGGGGGATTCGCTTTCTAGAATCAAGCTATTACCTACTCGTTCCCTAGTCCATTGAGCAGAGGGGAGGGCGAAGGTGGCGAATTAATTCTCAGAATCAAACTCCTCCCCCCAAAGTCGTATTTCCTTTGTGTTCATTATAATTCCCTAAGGATATGTGGAGTGTCCTCTCGAAACATCAGATTTAAATAACTTCCACACAGTGCATCCTAAATCTTTGACACAACTATCATTTGTTTTCTTTTTATTTTTATTTTTCAAAGCTTATTTTTGTTTTGTTTTTTTAAATTTTATTTTTGGAGGTCTTGTTCTCATTTCGCACATCCATAAACTCTTCAATCTAGTAGTCAAGAAAGGTTTCCCTACACCTTGGGCTCAGAGCCTCATTTTTTTTATTTTCAAAAGTGACGATAAAAATAACCCCTCTAATTATCGATCCATTATCATCAGCATTCTTGTAGCTAAGTTATACAATATTATCTTAGAAAAGAAGATCAACGAATGGATATAAACGGAAGATAAGAGGGCTAAAGGATAAGCCAGTTTTAGAAGGCATCGTTGAACCAAGTACCACCTTGTTACGCTTATGATCATTGCGGGGGAAATTCGTAATAATAACTCTGATATGTTTTGTTTCTTTGTGGATTTTAGAAAATCCTTTGATACAAGGATTAGAAATAACCTTGGGCATAGGTTAGAGGAGCTTCAAGTTCCTTTTGAGTTGAGAGTTTACGTGATACAGTTATACGAAAATCTCATTGCCAACTTTAAGGACACTAAAGGGTGTTAGAATTTTATACTTCAATGATGGTTATATTAGATCTTCAAGCAATTTGCATTATAACACAATAACCATATGCAGTAGGATCACTGAAAAAAAGAGATGCACAACATAAAAGAGGCATACAAGTTTCTCCTCTGGGAAATCCATGAGCTAAAGGCTCTTCCACACAAAGATATCGAGAATAAGATAATATAGAAAACCCATGAATAATATGTCTTCACAAAGCAACTACTCTTCTCCTAAGTGAACTTGTTCTTCTTCTTCTCTCACTAGAGAACTTGCTTTAGTGAGTGACGTTGCCAAATGGGAAGGGTGCCTGCCCTATTTATACTTATTTTCCAAGTGAATTTTCCTTGTGGGGCCAACTTGACTTCCCTAATTGGGCCGAATTCTTTAGGGTACAATATAAAATGTTCTTTCTGGATTCTTTTGGGCTGACCCAAATAACATGGTTTACATTGATTCTTTCAAGGCTCACTATATGATTGATTACAATAATAATATCTCAAAAGGGAGTACAATAATAATACAACAATGACACATCAGGAATACAAGAAGAATATCTTCCGAAGTTACATAATCTTCAAGAAACGATGGTTGGAAGATATAAATTGTAATATCGAAGTTAAGTAAGGGTGCCTCCTCTCCCCCACCCTTTTCGACATTTACACTTGATAAGCTAGAAGGTTATTTAGAAGAAGAAGGGTGCACTAACACAATCTTAATTGGAACAATTATCATCCTCTTGCTCTATTCTGATGACATTGTTCTTATGGCAAGGAATCACTTTGATCTTGATAATCAATTAAGAATTCTTAAATATTTTTGCTCTAATATGGGTATGGTTGATGCAGGAGCTTCAAGGGAAAGGCCAACAAGGCCAGCATTAAATATTTACTATTTTAGTCTCGGAATGCTTCCTTCCCTGGCTGCATATGCTCTTTGCCATGCACCTTGCGCGATCGTGGCGAATCATAAACAGTGAGAGAAATTTTTATTTTCTTGTCTTTTCGGTTACGTATGCTCTTTTCTTTGCACCTTGTGCGATCACAACAAATCAGAAACATCGAGAAAACATGAAAACGTAGACTTTCCAGGTAAGCTAACCAAGATCTAACCCTATTGTGTGGGAATTTTTTGTTTTGTTTTTGNGTGTGATCACAACAAATCAGAAACATCGAGAAAACATGAAAACGTAGACTTTCCAGGTAAGCTAACCAAGATCTAACCCTATTGTGTGGGAATTTTTTGTTTTGTTTTTGTTTTTCGTTTTTTTTGTGATTTGCAGAAGAAAAAAAAAGCAAGCACGGAGAACGAGAGAGAAGAGTTAAAAAAAAAGCCCCCTTTGTCTTTCCATTCTTTTACGTACCTTTTAAACTTAGCTCAATTGGTCCAAAGTTGCTTTATTCCTTAATAGGTCTTTAGTTCAAGNGAGTTAAAAAAAAGCCCCCTTTGTCTTTCCATTCTTTTACGTACCTTTTAAACTTAGCTCAATTGGTCCAAAGTTGCTTTATTCCTTAATAGGTCTTTAGTTCAAGTCTTATTAAGCTAATTTTTACTGCATGTAATTTATATTTTCAAGTTACTTTATTGTAAAAATGCATCTCACTTAAAAAAATAAAAATAAAAAGTGAGTCACTTAAGTCTTTTAATTTATTGTCGCACTATTTAAAGTAACATTATTGTAAAAGTGAACACCACTTATTCTACAAAAGTGGTTCACTTAAAAACAACTTTATTGTAAAGTGATTGTCAAAGGTTGATCTTGGGAAGAGAGAGGTTCTTTTTTTAGTTGATCAAGTTAATATTTGCCACATCACTATTGTGGACATCATCAACATTTTCTTTGATCAAGCATAACTTCATCATCTAGAATTAGTTTTCAGTGCTGTTTTTTTTTAAATCACATATTTTTTCAATCTCTTTGCATCCAGAGAGATAGTTTCTATTCTTTCAGTCATTATTTTACAGTATGGTCACCCCTTGTGATATTATACTTACAAGTTCTAACTATTTCTCATGGAAATTCCGTATGGAGGATGTTCTACGAAGTAGGAGACTTTTCAGGATAACCTCAGGGAAAGAAACAGAACCCACTGATGATGATAAGAAAATTAAATAGGAAAATAGATGTGATGAAGCTCGTGGATTGATTGGAATGTCAATGTCTACTGATTTTTTATTCCACATATCTGGAATTGATGAACCCGATCAAGCTTGGGAAAAGTTGGAATCTGTGTTTGGTAAACATAATAAAATTCAGGGTNCAATCTCTACTGATTTTTTATTCCACATATCTGGAATTGATGAACCCGATCAAGCTTGGGAAAAGTTGGAATCTGTGTTTGGTAAACATAATAAAATTCAGGGTCATCAACTTGAGAATGAGTTGATTTCCTTGAATCCAAATGATTTTTCATGTATTCAAGACTATTTATCTAAGTATAAAACTTTTAGACTCTTATGTGCAAAATGCAAGATTAAGAAAGAAGAAAAACAATGTATTTATCAATTTCTTTCCGAACTTGGACCTGCATACTCTGTTTTTGTATCTACATTCTACCCCATGGAATAATCCATGACTGCAGCTAGCTATCAAGAGCCTAGTCTTGAATCCTTATGTGATTCCTTAATTAGAGAGCAAGATAAGCTCATTCATATTGGAATAATTAACAATGCAGATACATCTGGGAAAGCCTTATTGTCCCAATAGAAAGAAAAGTCCAAGCCTCCCAAGAAACATAATTTTCGCAATAATAAGCCCAACAACAAGGGTCCCAAACTCTCTCAGTCAAATCCTTCTTTTAAAAATGACAAAGGATCCAAGCCAAAAGGAAAGAAGACTTAGCATCATTGCAATTTTTGTGGGAAAGATAATCATGATGAATCTAAGTGTTTCAAGAAGATGGAAGCCTTGGAAGCAGCAATGAAGAAGCACCACATCAGCCTAGATTCATCCTCAGAATCTACCTCTTATGCGCATGCAGTTTGTGCTTTTGGTTACTCTTATACTACATCTTATTCTTCTACTTCAAATGAATGGCTCATTGATTTTGGAGCATTGTTATACTCAAATCCTGTCACCACCATGTGATAAGACCTTTGACTTACATATTTTCCCTTAATCCCAGCATCTGGAGTGGAAACCCATGTTGTCTGTCAATCTTACATAAAAATACTCAGCACCACGCTTTCCCTGTTAACCATGAGTGGTACCTTGTTCACACTGCTTGTATCTTGTTGATTATAAGTGGTGCCACCACAAGTATCTTTTGGTCCGTAAGCGGTTCTAACCTAAACCGCTCTATCATAAGAGGAGAAAAGTGGTACCCTGAGTAAAATGGGAAAAAGAGAAGTTTCTCAAGGCTTTTAGATCATGAGACTCGTGTCCTCCCTTATCCCTATCATAGTGGTTCAGTTGAGCTCGAGATCCCCCATCATAGGATCTTAGAGGCCACCTCACCCACAATTCTCTCAACCATCCCTATCCATTGAGCCTTATAAATATGAGCTCATGTCCATGGTTGAGGGGGAGAACTTTAGAGGTATTGTTATGCTGTTGAATTGACCACTTGGCCCAAGCCACTTGAGAGCATAGAGAGAAAAGTTGGAGATTATGGGGGTGAAAGTGTTGGTTTCATGGAGATGCATGTCGACACTAAGGCTTAATTGGTTGTAAACTTCTCCATTCATCTTAATGCAAAGCTGATTTCTGTCCCACATTACTATTGTTCTGATTAAATGTTGTTGGATTCCTTAGTCACTCACATGGATAAATAGATTATGTTTTGGTAGCTTTGATGTGTTTGCGTGTTTGATATGATTGCAGGTGCACATGTTCACTATCGAAGTAACATTCCAGGTGTCTACGACATCGAGGAAGGGTCTTCATCCTTTGTCATTCCCTCATTTGTTCTGGATATGAATCATTCAGACCAGAGGAATAGATTCTGTCCGCAGAAGGTGAAATATTCCTACTTACATATCTGGCGACTCCACTGGGGAATAGATATATGTATCAGTTGATCTGATCTTCCTCAGTTCTTCAACTCTTATCCGAATCCAGGCTCCCTCTCCAACTCTCTTCAGTTAGATCTGCTATCTGGCTCGGTGGATTTTGGTTTGAAACTTCCAGATCTGTCTAGATATAAATTATTCCGACCTTATATGCTCTCTTTTATTCTCATTCTAGCAGTTTTTACCTTGATTTGGTATTTTTCGGAATTGATCTGTCATTCTCCTTTATGTTTTGGTTTTATACAGGGAACCACACTTATGCAGTTGGCGAGAAGCGGTGCCACCACATGAACCTAGTTAGCAGCACGCAGTGCCACTGCCTGAGTCCTATTCGAAAGAAGTAGTGCTGGTTCAGAACTACTCTGTCCAAACCCTTCTAGAGCGGTGCCAGGTAGGCATCATTCCAAAACCTAATTTTTCTCAGTTTTTGAAAAAACTCTGATTTGATTTGCTTTCAACCCTGCACTATCAGGCTTGTGTGTTAGAATCTGGTGCTTGTGGTTTGAAATTTAATGGTTAAAGATTGGTTTGATTGGAAAATTCAAAAGCTAGATTAGGCTTATTGATTGTTCATTCTCTTCTGTGCTTGTGGGTTGTGATTGTGAAATGTCTTCTTGTTTTTTGAAAATCTTAGGGTGTTAGTAAGATCTCTTTTCATTTCTGTTTTATAGATTGAAAGAAAAACGTTTGATTAGCATCTTAGTTTCATTTCTTGTTTGAATAGAGAACTTCTTTTTCTTTCTTTAAAAAAGAAATTTTTTGATTGAGATTAGGTTATCATCATTGAGCATTAGACATTGGATCCCTGATTGGCCTTACAAGCGCTCTTTTTTCTCTTATGCATTTAGTAATATCTCATCAAAATAAAAATATGGTAGTTTTAAGTTAGAATTTCCTATGTTTTAAGAAAAATTGAAAAATAGAGTGCATATGCATGTAGTGTGCTTCTTGTTTTTCTTTTAGGAAAAGAGATTCTTCCCCTTCTTATTGCTTTCAGAAAAGAGAAATCAGTTTGGAAAGTGTTGCTTGTCTTTGATTTGGTGTTCAAGATTGTTGTTTGGAAATATTTTTGGTTTTGAAACAAAAGAAAATACTCTCTTTCCCTCCCGTAGGTAGGCATACTGAACGGTAAAGTGAAATATTTGCACACGCATATTGCATGGTTTTACTTTTTCTGTCAAAACACCATGCATTCACCTAACCGTCCACTTTAAAATTAACGGTAGTTATAGGTTAAAATTTACATAGCAATTTGAGTGATAGGCTAGAGAAGTGTTCGGGCATTGTTAAGCGTAGGAGTTGTCGTTATTTGTCCACACATCCCGGGACTCGTGGTTCTTCCACGTACCGTCGGTATATCGAACGGCCTTTCACGTACCCTTGAGGTATATAGAAAGGTACTTCACGTACTCGATTGTATATCGAAAGGCCCCTTGTGTATGGTTACGCATTAGACAATACTACTACCGATTTGAGCTCCCACATACCTTGAGTATATCGGGAGACCCCACTAGCATACCTTATCCATCTTAGAAAATCCCTTTGGCCGTCTTGCTTAGAGCCATACACCGAAGACAACATTCGGGGAGATTACTATGCACGTACCCTAGAGGTATATCCGAGTGGCACCTTCTTGACAATCCTGGTGAGAGACCTAACTATTTGAACTCCTCCTGTCATTTTAAGTGTGCTTATTTGACCTATAGCTTGTATAGGGAAATTTTTTGGTGTGTTTTCTAGTTTTTCAAGACCCTAGGTTAGATAGGAATTGTACAAACTAGTTGAACTAAGACAGTCCAAAAGAGTACGGGGCTTGCCAACCGATTTTATTCCTGGTTCAGGAGAAAAATTAATGGAAGCTATTAACCAAGGAGCTGCTATCACCTCCCAAGTGGGAGATAATGTGATTGCAAAAAGTGGAGGACCATATTCTTCACACTCGCCTCCCTTGGTCCAACAACCTTCTCTGGAAAACACCTCGTTCCATTCTCCCATAGAAGGTCATGTTGATGATGCTACCCATCCGGATTATGGTCCCAATGCTCTATTTTGGGATACCTCTATAGGATAGGCCATTGCCTCATTTGGCACCCGTTTAAACTTTTCTGAAGAGATTTCTCCAGATGAAGAAGAACGTAGACAATACCAGGCAACCATTCTCTGTGCTCAGGAGATTGAAACAAAAATAGATGGCATATTGGGCACACCACCATCACATTCCACAATTGTTCGTGTGGGATACCGTTCACTTGCCAATTCTATGAGACCCATTGAACCGATTATAGATCACACATTAACACCACACAACCTAGGTAAATCTACCAACCCCACCACCTCTTATGTTATGTCTCTTCCCAATATTCCCAAGTCTTCTACACCTGGGACCCAACCTTCAATTCCCATTTCGTCATTACCTTCTAGTGCTGGGGGGCAACCCCCGGCATGACCTACGTTATCCGGCACTGTAATTGCACCTAGTCAAGGACAAATCTCTAATATAGGACATTCTATAGTTTATGTCCCTCCCACCCATGCTAATATAGCTAATCCCCCATCCAGTTCAGGTCAACCCTCGGGGGCACAACCTGTAACCATTCAATCTTCTGGAGGTTATGGTTATCAAATACGTATAGGAAATATTAATTGTCCATCCAATCCTACAATAATACCCTAGTAATAATTTCACGCCATGGGGGCAGCCTAATTGGTCTTATATGCCAGCTATGGGGGGTATACCCATACATACTGCAGGAGGTGCCGGAAGGCCGCCTCATGGTGGTCCTCCCCCTGGGGGGGGAAATGGTCCTAGAGGGCTTGGTGTCTTTCCTCCTTATGGTCCTAATGGTCTTGGTGGCCCTGGGGGGCCTGGTGGCTTTCTCCCTAATGGCCTTGGAGGGTCTGGTGGCCCTCCTTCTAATGATTCCAGAGGCTCTAGAGGTTTACCTCCCAGTGGCCCTGGAGGGTCGGGTGGTCTCGGTGGGCCTGGTGGTCCCAATGCTCCTGGTGGTCCCAAAGGTCCTAGCGGTCCTCCTCCCGAAAGCCCTGGTGGTCCTAACGGTCCATATCCCAAAAATCAATGCCCTACGAGCAGATTTTTCATTAGTTCTTCCTCACAACAACCTATCTATCAGTCCACNGCGGTCCTCCTCCTGAAAGCCCTGGTGGTCCTAACGGTCCATATCCCAAAAATCAATGCCCTACGAGCAGATTTTTCATTAGTTCTTCCTCACAACAACCTATCTATCAGTCCACTTACGGTACTGCTGGTAAATATATGCCATATCAATATTACCAGTACGTGCAACCTAACCGATAGTTACCTTTCCTAGCAACTTTGGACTTGCCCAACTTGTCCAAGTTGATTAATGACCCCATTCGACACAATCCCTCATGGCCTCCCATTCCTGTAAAGTTACCATCGGACATCCCAAAGTTCGATGGAAAGTAGAGAGACGATCCAAAAAACATTGTCATGAGATTCCGTTTGTGGTGTTCTTTAAACTCCCTCATGGATGATTCAGTTTGGTTATGACTCTTTCAGCGAACTTTCACCGGTACAACTGCGAAGTGGTACATTGAACGCACACAACATTTGTTTGTGGATTTTGGCTCGTTGGCAACCGTGTTTCTTACATACTTTCAACTCCCTATCCGTTATGAAACGGGTACTGATATCTTAACCTCTCTGCAATAGAACACCTCCACCCACATATCCGATCATATCCACGAGTGGAGAAGGCGACAAAGGCTTATTGAGGACCTTATTCTGGATAAGTTATTAGCTGATTGGTTTACCAAATATTTGTTGCCTCCAATTGCCCAAGATGTGGCTATGGGCGGTGCTGTTACTAAGGATCAGGCTATTAGTCAAGTCCAGTATCTAGAATTGGTCTATTCCCAATCTAGAACTCTTTATGACTTGATTCCTCAAGCTTCTCATCCAAGCACCGATCCCACCAAGCCACTAGCAGAAGTACCTGTTGATGGGATTGTTGGTTCAATCTAGTCCTCGTCAACATCGAAACCAGTCAAGCAACCCTAGACTTCCACCCCTACTCCTCTGAATCCTACGGTTTCCGCGGAGGTCAATTCCATTCAAAGTACTCAAACCTCGAGCAATAATAAAAACAAGGGTAAAAACAAGAATAAAAAACCCAAAAATCAACAGGAGAATCCAAGACCAACCAACAATGATAACGATAAAGGGAAGAGAAAAGAAAAATATCCATGTCTGCTATGCGGAGGTGACCATTTCACAAAAGAGTGCCCCCTTCGAGATGAAATATCCTAGTTTTTGAAGTCAAATCCCGCACCTACAGTACTCAAGGATCCTTTTCCCTCTCAACAACAACTGATAGACTACAGGTCTAATCAGGGTAACTCTAGTTCGTCAAAGGAAATTCATATGATGTCCTCAGATGCCATTAATCTACAAACTTTTCCCTCTCAACAACAACTGATAGACTACAGGTCTAATCAGGGTAACTCTAGTTCGTCAAAGGAAATTCATATGATGTCCTCAGATGCCATTAATCTACAAACTCGAAGTTAGAATTATGACAAACCCGCAGACAAGAAAGAAGATCATTCTTCTTCAGAGAAAGCTCCCTCTACCAGTTCTCCTGAATCCTCATCTACTGTCCCCCTATCCATCGAGAAGCCTACTCTCGACATTATTTTGCGTCCACCCAAGAGTACTCTTTAGAAGGTTGTATTCAACCCTAATGCCTGAGCTGCTGAATTTTATAATGTAGTTGAAGATCTCGTTCAAGCNTCTCAACATTATTTTGCGTCCACCCAAGAGTACTCTTTAGAAGGTTGTATTCAACCCTAATGCCTGAGCTGCTGAATTTTATAATGTAGTTGAAGATCTCGTTCAAGCACCTTGTGCAATGTCTACCTTAGAAGTACTCCAAAGGTGTCCTACACAGCGCAAAAACTTGTTAATGGCATTAGGAGCTTTAGACCTGGATAATACTAATTTGATTCACTTCAATGTTGAGAACTATAAGTCTAGGATACCTCATAAACTTGCATTTCAGATCATTACGAAAGTAGTGTGAAATAAAGTTTTTAGAATGGTACTAGATGAAGGAGCTTCGACCTCGGTGTTGTCTCTGTCGTGTTGGAAAGCTCTCGGTTCTCCCGAGCTTGTAACATCAAATATGACTTTGAAGGCCTTTAACAGAAAAGGTTTCCAACCCCATGGTCTCATATCAGCTCTCACAATTGAGCTTGGGGGAAAAACCGTTTCTATTCAAGTAGAAGTGGTAGATGCCCCGTTAGATTACAACCTCCTTCTATGAAGAAATCGGTTCTATGCCATGACTGCTGTTGCTTCGATAGTATTTCGAATAGTCCAATTTCCACATCTAGGGAGAATTGTTACTATTGACCAGCTTGATTTCTATACGCCGGATGTTACTACCTCTACGGCCAATAAAATCCCCAAGTTAGGCTAGTCCCCTCCTCCTTACCGGTCAATTGGGGTAGGCATGTTGAAGGATTCATCCCTTATGGGGATTTTTCCATCCACTCCTCCTAACATGGATTCCGGGACAGTCCACCTGATTTCCTCATTCGATTG
>LPNX011098365.1:130855-190855 GCA_001517045.1 Pseudotsuga menziesii
CGATGATGTACAAGGGGGAGATATGGAACTATTGAATGTATGCCTTCAAATATGAGGTTGAACTCTCGAAATCCTGTAGTTTCCAAGTGCTCAGTCTTATGACCCAAATATGCTCTGCCTCAAAATCTGGATCTGCTTCCTTGAATTCCATCATCTGTATCTCCCATCAATAGGCTTCAAATGCTAAGAACTATGTCCTTGAATGTGATCATCCAATGCCTTATCTATAGTGTTATAAGCAGACCAATCCGAGCCATAGATGATTAATTGCTCCAAAAACTATTGAAAATGAACTTGACTGTAATTGTTAGAAGCATATTTGCATACAGTTTACACACACATCAATGGTTGAAGGTGACAGAAAATGAAGGCCTCGTGCTATTAGACTTCAGATTATTTGCTTCAGCCAGCATTATCCTATCCACAATTACACTTTTTATTATTTTAAGAAGTTTCAGGTCAACCCTTTGATTTTTAGAAAGCCGAAGATAACAACGAATTATGTGTTTCAAGCAATCGCACAGAGGGTTGTTCTGCAAGTGATGAAACCACGATTGCGAATACCCAACCTACTGCAAAAATTCGCTCTGCTATTGCGCATATGTATGCTAGCCCAACATCATCCAAGAGTATTTTTTGGACAATAAAAGTTGCCACCGTCTTTGATAGTTCGCTTCCTATCTCCATTGTTCGCAAACACAGTGGAATTATTTCATTAGAAAGTAGAAAATTTATGATACCTGTATCATCCTCCTTCAAAAGTACGCTAATCACTCCAAGGCTCGTAAGCCGTAGGTATTCAAATGGCAAAACTAGAACCCAATTGTTCAATATTTCTAGAGTGACAAAAATGTAGCATAGAGCATATTCTAATGCATCATATCAGTTCTGTTGACATGCAAGAAAAAACAACAACATGATCTCTTGGAGATTCCCTATACCAGTTCACAAAAAATTAATAGCACGCTGATTTTCTTCAAGATCTCCTATAACAGTTCTAAAAAATCCATTTACGATATCTTTGCCTTGGAGAAGTCCATTTCAGGATGTTGAGCCATAAATTTCTTCAATATTTCATGCTTTTGTTGTTCATCACTTGAAGGTAATCCCGTGGCTTTCTGTCTTTGATCATACATCATTTTTTCAACTGTCTGTCATGTCTATGGATCTAGATTAGATAGCTTACTATTCTTAGGTTCTACCTTTTGAGTACTTATTTCTAGCTCACCCTTTGCAACGCACTTCCACCACTCCATTTGATTTTGTTTTGTCAAAAGAATTGATAGCATCTTCCCATCCTCTATATTCCAGATTTTCACTGCATTCATGTCATATGAAGAGAGGCATGCAAGCTGTGTCCATTGAAGGGATTTTGCACTATCAATTTTATCAGGGTTGATAGCTACATAAATAATCAGTAAACGTAACTTATTCTCCACTGTCATATCGTCCTTTGTCTTTAACATATTGATCAATTCCTTAGCCCCTGCATCCCCAAAAACCAGATCTTGCTCTAAGCGACCAATATCACTTAATCCTTGTTCCTTGATCTTTTGATTTAATTTTGCAGCTATATCAACATGAAGACTAAGCTTTATCGAGTTGATCACTGTACTGTGGTAGAGCTTGAACCATATTTTGCATGTCTCTAGTTGACAATTCATTTCCATCTCTTCCAAGGCGAATTTGAGCAGCTTTAAAATGCTTTTTCAGGGTCAAAATTTAAAGGCATAAAATGAGGAGAGTACTGGGCATGATATTTAATGTTAACTGCCACCTCTGAATCTTCTTCAGCTGTAAGATGAACCATACTTGGAACAGCAGAAATATTTCCCTTCAAAGACCCATTGCCCTCAGTTTTCGATGCCATAACCCTGTTCTATGCTTCTACTGAGGACCTTGCTCAACACCTTTTCTAAGGGGATCACCAACAACATGACTAAGGAATTGTGCTTTCGCCTTTTCTGAGTGGTCACTTTGAAATTTGGATGCTGCCAGAAACTGAAATTTTGCTGGAGCAGATCTGATGATAACAAGTGCCACCACATTTAGCTTTTGGTCCATAAGCGGTTCTAACCTAAACCGCTCTGTCATAAGAGGAGAAAAGCAGTACCCTGGGTAAAATGGGAAAAAGAGAAATTTCTTGAGGCTTCTAGATCATGAGCCTCATGGCCTCCCTTATCCCTATCATAGTGGGTCAGTTGAGCTCGAGATCCCCCATCATAGGATCTTAGAGGCCACCTCACTCACAATTCTCTCAACCATCCCTATCCATTGAGCCTTATAAATACAAGCTCATGTCCATGGTTGAGGGGGAGAAATTTAGAGGTATTGTTATGTTGTTGGATTGACCACTTAGCCCAAGCCACTTGAGAGCATAGAGAGCAAATTTGGAGCTTATAGGGAAGAAAATGTTGGTTTCATGGAGATGCATGTCGACACTAAGCCTTAATTGGTTGTAAACTTCTCCATTCATCTTAATGCAAAGTTGATTTCCGTCCCACATTATTGTTGTTTTGATTTCACATGTAAATTTTGTTGGATTCCTTAGTCACTAACATGGATAAATAGATTATGTTCTGGTAGCTTTGATGTGTTTGCATGTTTGATCTGATTGCAGGTGCATAGGTTCACTATCGAAGCAACATTCCAGGTGTCTACGACATCTAGGGAGGGTCTTCATCCTTTGTCGTTCACTCATTTTTCTGGATCTGAACCATTCAAACCAGAGGAACAACTTATGTCTGCAAAAGGTGAAATATTCCTGCTTACAAGCATCTTATCATATGGCTAAGGATCAAGCCATCTTTTCTACTATGCATGATTGTAACACCAGGCAAATATTTGTTGGTGATGATAGATCTCTAAGTGTTGTAGGATTTGGAATAGTTCCAGTAGAAAATGGTCATTTCAGAGATGTACTATGTGTTCCAAAAATTTCCTGCAATTTGTTATCAGTCTATCAAATTACTCATTCGGGTGAAGGTAAAACTGTGACGTTTACACCTCACCAAGTTGTAATCAAGGATTTTAAAAATCCTCAAAATGTCCTTGCTACTGGAACTGTTGATGATATTACCAGGTTGTACAAATTTAACAACTTTGGGTCATCACCTTTTCCTTCAATTTTTGTTGCTCATAGTGATAACTTGAGCAAACTTTGGCATGAGCGATTTGGTCACTTAAATTATCGCTCATTGCAACAACTATGTAAATACAATATGGTGACAGGTCTTCCGATTGTATTTTGCAAGGATGGTGTTTGTTCCGGTTGTGTACTCGGAAAACATCATTAGGACAGTTTTGACAAACATGCCTCTTGGCATGCCTCGGTTCCCTTGGAGCTTGTGCATAGTGACTTGTGTGGCCCTCTTCCATCTACATCGTTTTCTGGTTTTAAATATTTCTTAACTTGCATTTATGACTACTCCGGATGCACTTGGGTTTACTTCCTGAAACTTAAGAGCGAAGTATAAACATGTTCTTGGCCTACAAGGCCCTTGTTGAAAAATAATGTGGTCATCAAATTATTAAGTTAAGATTTGGCAATGGAGGAGAATATGTTAACAATAAGTTCACTACCTTTTGCACTGAACAAGGAATCCAACAACAACACACTGTTCCATATACACCACAACAAAATGGTGTAGCTGAACGGAGGAACCAGACTTTAAAATAAATGGCTAATTGTATGATCCAATCTAAGGGACTAAGTCTTCAATATTAGGCTGAGGCCATAAATTGTGCAAATTACATAGTTAATCGCACACCCTCTAAATTTTTACAATGTATAACACCGGATGAGGCATGGAGTAAAATTAAACCAGATGTAAGTCACTTTCGTGTGTTTGGTTGTGAAGCATGGGATCACATTCTGGATGAAAAACAGAAAGCATTGCAACCTAAAAGTGAAAAAATGCATATTTGTTGGATATTCTGAAGATGTAAAAGGTTATAGACTTCTTCAGCCCCATTCACATGGTATAATCATTATAATAGATGTTAAATCTCTTGGCTTGTGAGCCTAACTTGGAGGGTGTGCCGTCTTTGGCCTGCGAGCCTGATTCAATGATTGTGCCTTCTTCTTCTTCTTCTTCCAAGTTCCTTGATAGGTTTCCAACTCTAGTTTTTGATGATGACAATGAGGATGAAAGTCCACCTCTGCTTTCTCATGTTCCTCCAATTGCACCAGCACCAATGCTTCCTCAATGGGTTTGTTCAACATGTGAAGCAACTGGTGATCTTGTCGGTGATCCTAGAGATCAACTTTGAACACGTTCTTTGCTTCAGTGAGCCTCTTCTCTTTTGGCTCAAGTTTTCGAGAATCATGATCCAGAAACTTTTGCAGAAGCTTCAAGAAATCCAGATTAGGATGCAGCTATGGATGAAGAATATCGTTCCTTAATGGCAAACAATACTTGGGATGTTGTTCCTCTTCCACAAGGAAGAAAACTTGTCAAATGTAAATGGGTCTATAGAACTAAGTATCCATTAGATGGAAGTATTGAAAGACTTAAGGCAAGGTTAGTTGCCAAAGGCTTTTCCCAAGTTGAAGGGATTTACTACAATGAAACCTTTGCTCCTGTCGCAAAAATGAATCCCATCCGCCTTGTTCTTTCCCTTGCAGCCTTACATAACTGGGAAGTCCATCAAACGGATGTCAATTCTGCCTTTTTACATGGTGATTTATAGATGGAAATTTACATGGAACAACCTTCTAGATATGTTGAGGATAACTCTAGCCTTGTCTGTCTCCTTAAGAAATCCTAATATGGCCTTAAGCAAGCTCCTAGAGCTTGATATGTGAAAATGGATAGCTTTCTCCTTGACATTGGTTTTTCTAGATGGCATTTTGACCCCAATGTCTATACCAAGAAAGTAGGAAATGATATCATCATACTTGTTCATTATATTGATGATCTTATCCTTACTGGTAGTGACCCTATACTTATAACCCACGTGAAATCCAATCTTAAGAAAAAATTTGAAATGTTAGAC
The DNA here is from genome assembly GCA_001517045.1 of Pseudotsuga menziesii. Taxonomy (NCBI): domain Eukaryota; kingdom Viridiplantae; phylum Streptophyta; class Pinopsida; order Pinales; family Pinaceae; genus Pseudotsuga; species Pseudotsuga menziesii. The sequence continues at coordinate 135,854 of LPNX011098365.1, forward strand.
TTAGGACATTTGCATTATTTTCTTGGTCTCCAAGTCTTGCAAACCAAATAAGGAATCTTTATTTCCCACTCTAAGTATGCTTGTGACCTTCTTTGTCACTTCCACATGGAAGATTGTAAACTAGCCCATTCTCCCTTCCAATCTAGATTCAAACTTTCTGCCACTTGTACTTCCCCTGAAGTAGATGCCACCTTGTATCATCAACTTGTTGGTAGTCTTTTATACTGGATTCATTCTTGTTCTGACCTTTCCTTTGTCGTTGGTCGTGTTGCTCGTTATATGCAAACTCCTCATGAAATTCACTGGAAAGCAGCAAAAAGAATACTTCGATATATTCGAGGTACAATTTAGTTTAGGATTTATTATAGTACAGGGGGGAAATATTTGTTGGTTGGTTTTAGTGATTCATATTGGGTCGGCGATCCTGATGATCGAAATTCTACTACAGGTTATGTTTTCAGTCAGGGATTTGGACCTGTCACTTGGGCTTGTAAGAGACAACAAGCTCTTTCTCTTTCTTAAGTAGAAGCAGAACATCGAGCTGTAGTTAATGCCAGTCAAGAAGCTTTATGGCTTCGACAGATCATTTCAGAGTTTGGATTCTAGTAGCAGCAACCTACTCCACTTTGGTGCGACAATCAAAGTGCCATCAAGATTTCCAAAGATCTAGTTCTACATCAACGCAACAAACACATTGAGCTACACATGCACTTCATCAGAAATCTTGTTCATGATCGTGTTCTTGAAATGCTCTATTTCCCTACAGATGATCAAGTTGCAGACATCTTCACCAAGTCTCTTACAGAAGCAAAGTTTCCTAAACTTCGATCTATGTTAGGAGTTCAGGAATGTGTCCTTAAGGGGGTATAGGCTCTAACTCCTCCTTCCTTCTCCTAATAGTGTCACTTTTGTAAATACTTCAATCCTATCCCAAGTTGTTCTTAAGGGGGGATGTTAGAATATTTAGACACTTAGGAGTTAGTTAAGATCAACTTGTGTAATATATTCGTTAGGTAAAGTGTGTTTCTTTAGTATGCATTACTATGCATTTGTAAATATTCTAATCCGACAGTCACGATATGTTCTAGACATAGACTGATCCAACGGTTGAACTTCTCTTAGATCATAACTACCATTGATCCATGGCTTAACACCCGATTGGTCCATGATCTCTATTTAAAGAGCATGGAGGGTCCTTGGCTAGTTGATCGATTATGAAAAGCTCATGTAACTTTCTTTCTTTTGTAGAATAAATTGCTCCAAGTAGCTATTTGGCTGGGGCCGTGGACTGTTTCCCTCTTGAGGGTTTTAACCACATGACAAACATCGGTGTGTTGATCTGTGATCTATTTGTGTGAAGCGGTTGCTCAAGGTGTTCTGTCTTTTGGGAGTACCTTGTGTACTCGAACAATACATTTAATAGTGCCTCTTTTTTTGTTTCCATAATATGGTATTCGTTCAATAGTCTCTCTTTTTTAGTGAGAATAACATCATGCTTCCTCTTTAACTCTATACCTTCTCCTCACATTTTTACCAGATTATCCTTTAATTTGAGCATTTTTTCTTTGTTTCGCTTCATGTCATCTATCAACCTAATAACATTATTAGCGTTGGCGTGAGCAACTGCTATGTTACTGAAGGCATGAATTTTGTGTCTGTATGGATACCTTCCATTATAGTATTCTCTGTGAAAGTAACCATGTCAGCTTGAGTGTCCATTTTTAATTTTTTTTCAACCATCGCATGATGGTCTTTCTTTTTTTATTATCAAAGATAATAGTTTCCAAGCAAACCATAGTGTGTTGCTTCGACGGGGTGAACGGGGTGAGCCCGAGTTCCCAAAAAGGAATGTGGCGACCGGTCATTTTTTCACTCGTTGGGCCAGGAGGGTCTAGGTCCATGGGCTCATTTTGGGCTTCCTCTTTGTCTAGAGATTCTTGATCCTATCTTCTTCCTGCTTCCTTTTAAAATCTTCCGATGCTTCTTCGTCTTCTTTTCATGCTCTCTCTTCAATCTCTTTGCTTAATCTTTCCTCTTCCTGTTGGCATTGGGCCTCTTCGGCTTGCTTCTTCTCGGCTCCTTCTTTTATCTTTTTCTCATTTTCTACCATTTGCAACTTTATAGCTTCTTCCTTTTGTTTCTACAACTTTGTCTCGATCATAGTGCTACCATCTTTGCTACTGTAACACCACTTTTCTGATCAAAACACTCGTTTAACTTGATCATATTATTTTCTCTTCTAAACACTTCTTCATCTTTGTCGAAGAATTCTGCATATTAAAAATGTATTTTAACTGCCACACAATGTTCAATGACCTCCCCCTTGCTGTCATTTCTTGCAAAACTCTTTTCTCCAAAATCAAATGTTTATAGCTCCTTTATAAAATATTCTGCCCCTTTTACGTTGGAAAATTTATATCCTCAGATACAGAAAGGAAGTAGGGGAAAAGTTGGTTTCTTTATATCATGTAAATAGCTGCCAACTAAGAATACTTGTTTGACATCCTCTTTGTGAACTACAAAGTCTGTGGTGTATATTGGAAAAAGGGATGAAGCTCGGGAACATCCATACATTCTAATGTATGTGCCCTCCTACGAGAAGTAATAGTCTCCATACTCTGCTATGACTACCATCGCATGTTTAGATAAGAAGTTTGGTTCCTTAAGGAAAATTATTCAATAGAGGGGTATAAGGAACTCTTCACATATGAGTTTGTAATAGCTTGTGTATCTGTGGGCCTAGAGGATTTGGTAAGCCACGGATACTGGAGCTTCGGTCTTATTCCAGATGCACCCTAACTTAGGAAATGTGCGTCTAGTCAAAATGCAGTCAATGAGGTATGATGAATGGATGTATAATTTCGCCTTCCTTTGTGTCAAACCTCCCTGTGTAGCTACGACACATGATGATAGGCTATCTTAGATGATATCTTCCCAATTAAAGACCGTGCCCTCAAAGGCTATGTAGCATATCGAAGGCACCCAATTTAGTTTGTAAATAGTCCCATCAACTTTGCCACAAAACCTGTTCAATAGTAAGGCTATAATTCTGAACGGGGTCCTTAGGCTTTGGGACTTGTATTCCCCACTCACCTTCTGTCTCAACTATTTTCTGGGTACCACCATCTTCTTAGTGTACTCCAAGGGATCAATGTTTATCCCTTTGATCCAATATTAAGTCATCATGACCTGGACTAGAAGTAAATTCTAAGCCGTTGCTATGTGGGCTGGATGAAATGAGGCAAACACGTCCCCTTTGACATCAGAAATAATCCTCGAGGAGGGATCTGTTTGTAGCAGAATTCACCCAATAACTTCTAAAGAAGGAAAAATTGATGGGTACGTGGTAGCTTTGGCAATGCCCGACCTTATTATATTCTTATATAAAACCATCTCCTTGAGACCTGCATCAGGGATGTCCTATTCTTTGATCATCCGATAAAGTTCCCCCCATTTGATTTCGTGGGTAATTCCAGTGATTGCCTTTGTATCTTCATATCTGGTTTCTGGCCTGGTGCCAAAAATAAGCTCTACATTCAAGTCTTCCCCACTTGCCTTAGTCCTCTTCTTGGCACCTTTCTTAGTCATTTTGGAAATCCTTTGTTTCGGATTTTGTTTTCACACTCTTCACAGTGAGGTAACCCAATTTGGCGAAAAATGGAACCTGTGATACATGAACGCAAGGAAAATGAGAAGTGAATTGAACTAGTAGTAATGTAATTGATTTAAACACATAGCCAAGGATATCTTCTTCAAAATGAGAATGCTAATCAATTTATGTGAAGGAATGCATCATTGTATTTAAAATGATAGAAAAATATACAATCATAAAGCCATGGCATTGTAGTTCCGTCTTATGGGTTCCTCCAACTCTAACATACCATTTTTCCTTTGAACAAAAGAACACCAAAAATAAACCTGCTACACATTCTTCTTCATTCACCCAAGTCCCAAGACAAGTGGAGGTATGAAAGCACTGTGGAATGTGGACGATTTATGTTTTCAGTGGACGATAATGACTCATGAACGGAAATACCTAAAATGAGGATTGAAACTGGGTCTGTGTCTTGGGATGGTTGGAAAAATCATTTAACTTCTGAAACGGACCCGTTACCACCTAGGTGGTCAATTTTCTGGAAAAATGGTAGCCTGAATATTGGAGATTCTCTTCTAAAACCCTGGCGTATGGGTGGCAAACCTTCCTCCATAAAGGTGGCTTCTGATTCACAACTGACTTCCCTAAAATAACCTTCTTTCCCCGCATCATTGGCATGGAAAACAAAATGTCTCGATCACTTTGAATGAAATAGTGATGCCAACTGTTTCAACGACAATTCTTAAGTTACATCTATTGTATCAGTGTCCTTGTCAAGTTTCCTCTTGCGTCATGTCATGCGACCGTTTCGGCCAAACTTTCAAAGTTGCTCTTTCTTTTCAACATGCGATTGTTTCGATGGAATTCACCCAGATGCTTCAAAAGTTTAGTGCTCGTCGTCTGGTCCACATCATTCATCGAGTTCCTCCGAATGTTTTGGTGGCATTCCCTAAGTTCCTTCCGACCGTTTCAACGACACTTTCCTAGTTCCTTTCGACCGTGTCGACATCACTCGCTAAATTTCCTCTAAACGACGAAAGAAGAAATCTAACCTTGATTTAGGTGACTATGTCGGATCAACTAGCCAAATTCTTCTGATACATCGGAGCAACTGGCCAATTTCCTCCGATACATCGAAGCAAAAATATGAGTTTTACTTGGCCAAAAAACTTCCTTTCTCAATCTCTTAGAAAAACTAACTGTTCAGGGTGATCTTCTTTCAAGTTAAAGAACTAATCTAAGTATGCTTTTAAACAAAGTAGAAAGAGGGGCCCTAAAATATTAATTTTTTGGGGGAAGCAGTTGCAGCAGCAACACTTTGTGTTTTATGTTTATTTAAAATAATGTTTTTAAGTTTGTGTTTATTTTTATTTTTAAATTATTTTGGATTTCCTCTATTTTTTTTAATATTTCATTTTCAATAATATTTTTAGATATTTATATTTGTTTATTTTGAATTGCTTTAAAAAAAACCTTAGCGTCTTTTTTTTTCAAATTAAACATTTAATTTTTTTTTTAGGAAATTATAGTTTTTAAAACTAAAATTTTGTTCCCTCATTTTCTTAAAATTGATTTAAAAGAAAATAAATAAATAATTTTCATACGCCATTCATTATTTTAAAATGATGGAATAGTAACCTATTAGAAGAAAAGAGAGTTGGTAGTAGTATCACTTTTTGATTCGATGGTTGATTTTGGATTATGATTGTATCGACATCGTCTTGGATTTTCAAAAACTCATAATTTAAACCCCCCCTCCCACAAAGAGTGTTATCGGTAGAATCACTTTTTGATTCAGGCGTTGAATTAGGGTTTTGATTGTATCGACAGTTGCTAAGGTTTCCAAAGAGATAATTTTAGCCACCCCCCCAAAAAGGTACTCACCAATTTTCGTCTCGGGGGTTGTATTGGATGTTTTTGACGTAAAAATATGAGTTTTAATGGAAATAGTTCTCGTGTTGAGTATAAATTTCTCGTTAGGTTGTATCATTTGTTCCATGAGTTTCAATGTCTTATTATGTGAGTTTTTGGTCTCAACTGTAGATGAATTTGGAATTTGTAGGGCCTCTTTTTTTGGAATCTTAACCTCATTAGTTTTTCTAAGATGAGGAGGGATATAATTTTTGGTTTCTTGTGTTTTAATTTTTTGAATGTCTTCCCCTTGTGGCACATCATCATCACTATTAATCTATAATGTGCATGAAATTAATGACAGTGATACTTTCGGGGTGATTCTTCACTATTTGAATCTGAATTATAGGTTGTCATGATTTAATTTTATGGATTTAAGACTTCTACTTGTATCCCATTGACTATTCGATAGTAGCTAAAATGACACATCTTCACATCTGTGCCTTGGAGTCTAGTGTTTTCCACATTTATGATAGGGGTTTTCATTCCTTTTTTCCTTTTCTGAATGGGAATATTTGTTGTATTCTCTTGATGTGCTATAACTAGTTGTCTTTTTTCTGGGTTTCAGGGGCCCTCTCATATCGAGTATTAAGCTTTATTTCAATCATCTTTGCTAAGTTTCTGGCTTCTACCAAACTCTTAGGTTTTGATAGTCTTAGATCATTACGAATGATGGGTTTTAATTTTGAAACATACAATTTTAATTATTGATCATCTGTAAGATCCAAAAATTTGGTAATCAGGACTTTCTATTGATGTGTATATTAATTTGTTGTTCTTGTTTGTATCAAATGAGTAAATTTGGTAAAGGTGTTGTCTTCTTCGTCATGATGAAATCTTGTAATAAAATCGTTGGTGAAATTTTTTCAGTTAATGGATAGACTATTAATTTTTTTGGACCACTAGGTGAACCAATTGTAAGTGTTACCTTCTAAATATATAGATTCCATCAATATCTTCTCTAATTCATTCGCAGGTGGGTTCATTACAAAAATTCCTTCAATTTTATTAATCCACATGATATATTTTATGTTATCCAATGCATTGTATTTTGGAATCACAATTTTGATCCTATTTAAATAATAAGTGTTATCTAGGCATCTTTGATCACTTGCGTTTTGTGATTTTGGGATTGGTGATGTATTTTGGTGGTCTAAGGGTTGCACATATAATTAATTTACTCATTCTGTTAACTGCTCAATTCTTGCATTATGGCCATTGATTGCCATTGAGGTTTCCTCATTATCACCATTCCTTACTCTTAGTAGGGTTTTCCATTGAGTATCATAATCTTCTATTATTTTGTAAATGTCCCTGTTATCTTATTAAGATTTTCTGTTATCTTATTAATATTATAGCCAAATGTTTTCGTCATCTCTTTTAGTGTTCTACTTATCCTTTATGTGCACTTTCTTTGTTAATGTCCTAGATCCTTTTGACCCGTCTCAATAGCCCCGAGATGATGCGTCATTCTATTTACTTTGTCCTTGTAATGATTAATCTGAGCATGTAGTTCGTCTTTGTTAACCATCTTGGGGTTAATTTTCTTCATGGACCCCACTTTAATTTGAAATTTTTTTTTATAAGAAAAAAAGTGACATAATTTTTTTTTATAAACTTTACTTTATAAAAAGTTTTTTTTTACAATTTATAAATTTGACTTAAGTCAATAAACTAATAATAAAGTGACACTTTAAAAAAAAAAATTAAAGTTTTATCTTTGATTTTTTAAAACCCAACTGACTTGTATGGATAATTTGTACGGGTGCGATTTCACCGATATGATAATTGTACAATTTAACGATGGAATCGACATTAGTACGACATTATACGTATTCCGAATTTGATGCATTAATTGAATTTTGTTGTATAGAACAAATATCGGTTAAAACATAACTGCCATACATGCGAGTGCATAGAATTTTGGAAAATTTGGTGGTTATATGGACACACGTAGAAATATACTTATGGTACTGATCGTATAAAATGCTTGCTTACGTTCTCTATCCATTCTCCCTTTATTGCTCTTCCATTTGACATTGACTTGGACACAAATCACGTCACGAATGGAGAATACCTTCCTTACTCTACAAGAATACCAAAAGAAAAATTAGGTAGTTTTAACCACCATCTTGGACATATTACAAATATCAAATGACCTGCATCCAAACTCCCCCAGAACATTGAAGCAACCAGATCCTCTATTCAACATGTCATCCTCAAACTCATATACACAAGGACGCCAAATGCGGGTGAAAGTCGAGTTACTCAAATACGACGGATACAAACGACAATGCATAGCATGTATTAACAAAGTCGAGGAATACCTAGACATCCACAACATCCATTACGAAGGCAAGAAAATTAAATATGCCTCCATGCATCTAGAAGGAAATGCTTACAATTGGTACATATGTTGGAAGAACACTGCAAGAATATGTTCTCACAATTGGGTTAGATGCAGGAATGACCTCCTCAAAAGATTCCAGGGCATTGAAGAAAAAGATTTTTTTTTCGAAACTCACAAGGTTACAACCAAAAAATAGTGTCGATGAGTACACCTGTGAGTGGAAAGCGTTGTCAACTCGAGTCCTAGAATTAACCGATGACTAACGATTACAGACCTACATAAACGGTCTAAAACAACACATCTGTGATGAACTAGAGTTACATAACATCCCTACCTTGGAGGAAGCACAACGCAAAGCCAGGATTATTGAAAAAAAATTCAAGAAATCCGTTCATACACATTTCAACAAAGACGACTCCAAAAGGAAGCCCTTCCAATCAACATACACAGGAAATCCAAGATATACACCTGCACAACTCAGGGAAGGAATGAAGCCCAGTTTAGAGGCCCAAAGAATAAAGGAAGGGAAATGTAAGTTCTATGGAGACAAATGGGATCCTAAGCATTGATGCTTACAAAATAAATTGCATGCATGTGAAGCAGAAGAAGCAGAGTTGGAAGTCGAGGAATCAATTTAGAATGATGCAGATAGTCAACCAAACTACCAAACAGAAATCGAGGATGACGCCCCAAAAATATCATTAGACGCTATTACTGGAATCTCCCAACCGCAAACATTGAAGATTAAAGGACATTGAAAAAATAATAATGTCACAGTTCTCATCGACTCTGGCAGCACCCATAACTTCATTAATGCTAGCCTTGCTAAAATATTTAACTTATTTATTTGTCCAGTACCTAACATGAAGATTATGGTAGCAGATGGAAAGAATATTGACAATGTGGGAAAATGTCACAAGGTTAAGTTACAAATGCAATAATATAACTTAGAATTAGATCTATTTGTGGTACCACTAGGATGAATCGACGTAGTATTAGGAATACAATGGTTACAAACCTTGGGTACATTTTATGGAATTCCATGTGTTCGGGAAAACACACAAATTATATGGGTTCCAACCACCTCCAACACAACTGGTTACATCACATCATATGGAAAATCTACGTTGGAAAGATGCACCAATGTACATACCTCAATGTCAAGAAATGGAGATTCTAGCAAGTGAAGGAGATATGGACAAACAACCAGAGACATAAGAGCTAATTCGAAAACATCGCAAGGTGTTTCGAGAGTTACCTATGGCACTCCCAACAAATAGAAAAACTTAACACATAATTGAAATAGAACCAGGGGAAAAACTTGCCAGTAACAACCCATACAGATATCCACATCAAATACGTTGCGATGGTTCACGTAGTCATTGTCGTCAAATAAGCTTTGAGGACAAAGCTTCCTTAAGGGAAAGGCAATGCAACAAAGAAAATTTAATTATTAAGCTAGGTTAATTAATGTAAATAAACTAAGAGGTGACTTGAAAAGTCACTATGGTATAAATTACCGTGGCACCTATTATGTAAGGCATCTTCTACATTTTCTAAATATACTCTCTACATTACGTTATCTTATGTTCTCTGTCCATTCTCCATTTCTTGCTCTTCCAGCTTACATGCATGGAATTTGCAGTGTACAACTTGGTGCGAACAATGGCGGTTGAGTTATGCAATGTAAGGATACACAAGTAGGCAACAATGAATTGAGGTAGCAGTACATAATTCTAGTTTTTCTCTGATACCAAACTAACACCGAAAGTTGTAAATAAATAGAATCGTTATACAGTTTAATGTATACAATATTAATTGAATGATAAGACAATTACAACTAGCCTCATGATGTTTTACTTATACACATTGAATGGTCACAAGGCGAAGGGGTGCCTGCCCTTTGAGTATTCATTAACTTACTAATTGTAATTATGTTAATTATTAATTATTTCTTATTACTTCTTATTATTTATAATTTTTATAGATCGTATGAAATGTTCGAGGGATGAATATAAATCAAATCTTGGGATGATTATATCAACATTATTGTACTTGTTCATCTGGTAGTTTGGTGCCTACAGATCTTTCTGAGTTGGTGCTCAACTAAGGAGATTGGTGTCTCTAGTAGGTGGGTGCCTATAGAAAGGAGTCAAGTGAAAACAATGCAAAAGCAATGTCTACAATCTTGAGTGGCTTATCCTATTATGTGATTGTCAATGTAAAAAAGTGCACATCAACTAAAGAGATTCGGGACAAGCTACACAATATTTATACAGAATAGTATCCCTTCATGGACATGGATATATACAAAGTTTGTCGATGAATAAAATTAAGATAACCAGAAATAAAGGTTAGATTAAGAAGAATAAGACATTAAAGAAAGACTCCAAATAGATAGAAGTAAGAAAATTATAAAGAAAAGGGAGCAATTGCAAAAACATGAAAAGAACGATCATGATCTTGATGAAACATAGAAGACAATTATCAACCTGAAGACTCAATTAGAAGAGGAAAAAATGATAGAAGGATTAGTGAGAAGTAAACTCAAAGAAAATGAAGAGATTTGTGAGAAGCTATAATTTGAGGTTGTCTCGTTAAGAAAGAAATTGGAAAATTCAAATGCTCATTTACATAGAAGTTTGGAGAGCACTGAAACTTTGAACGAGACTCTCAGTTACCAAAGGTCACCATTCATCAAAACAAGTCTTGGATATGATGAGAATTAGAAAACCCATAAAGAAGATGTAAGCAAGAAAAATAAATAAAATCCTAAAATCTATGTCAATATTCTCAGGCTCCATAAAAAATGAAAGAAACAACAAAGGAAATTATGACCAATATCGACATGCTTCTTCTCACAAGAAAAACATCCATAAGTTCAGAAGAGTTGTTCCACCAACAAGGCCTTTCACAATCTGGTATCAAAATCTCTTCCTTGGATACTATGGCAACATAGCGCGATATTGTATAAGCAGCATAATATAATCTCCTAAACAAAACAAGGAAGAAGGTGTCCTTACTAGTCATAAATAATAAAACACAAAGGTTTGGAAAAGGAAGAAAAAACAAGAACATAACAAGGAATATTGTGGAATTGCACTTTATAAAGCGAACCAATGGTACATTAACATCAGGTGTTCAAAACATATTACATGGGACCATTCCAAATTTCACACCTTAACAGAAGAAAAAAGAGATTGGTTTACTCTTGGGGATAATGTTTCTGCAAATATTGTTGGAAAAGGAATTGTTAGTCCTGATGATGGAAATACTAAAAAAAAAATGTCTTGTATGTTTAAGGGATAAAACATAGTATTCTAAGTGTCCATCAAATGTGTGATCAAGTTTACAATCTCACATTTTATTTAAAGGGTGTGAGATAAGGGAAGTAGGTTCAGGAAGATTGGTCGCAAACACAAACAAAACCTCAAACAATGTATACATACTTGATGAAGCCAAAGGAAGGAAATGTTATATGGGACAAATAGATGAATGATGGGAGTGATATCACTCTCATCTAGTTATTAAGTGCTTAAGGTGAAGCACAAGCTTAGGGGAAGAAACATTTTTCCATTGATGTCAAAGTGGGAGAAGTTGCGACACGAGAAGAGTTACAGACAGAGGAAGAAGTTCAGACTCAAGGAGAGTTGCAATCAGGGGGAGTAGTTACATGATTTTTGTAGATTTGACTAAGGGTTGTCATCAATGACAAAGGGGGAGATTGTTGTTAATATTGTCATTGTTGTCAAAGATATGGAGATTGATATTGTCATCATTATCAAAGACATGGGAGATTGTAGATGATATTGATGCTCAAGATTAAGTCAACATTCCAAATGAATATAAGAAAATGTTAAATTAGCCTTTCCACCCGATTGATAAAGTTAAGATGCCAAAATGTGCCAAAATGTATGGTCTGCTCCAAAAAGTGCCTTGCCATTTTATAGGCCAAACCTGCCTAGTCTAGCCATAAACAATATTAATAATGCTAAAGTGGCATAATTTTGGAGGACAGATAAGACAATTCTGGTTTGAATTTGAAAAAGGTACGCTCAAGTAGATGAATTTTTAAGGGATTGTTTTTTGTTTTGAAGGGAAAATTGAAGGTCCAAGTGTGGCGAATGTCTCAAGGTGTTAATGAAAACTTTTGATGGAAAAATTATGACAATTTAGGGCTGTTTTTAAGGGGTGATGTAGGGGTGATAATTCCACATATTTTGAGGTGATCACATGACATTTTTGAGGTCCGATATAGGGATACTTATGGCACATATTTTTTTAGGTGATAGCATGACAATAGTGAGGGTCGATATATGGATGATTATGGTATAGATTTGAGGTGATCATGTGATTGTTTAGAGGGATGATAGAGAGCAATGATTTGAGGTGATCATATGCCAGTTTTGAGGGCCAATGTAGGGATTATTATAAGTCAAATTTTGAGGTGATTATACCAACATTATTGTACTTGTTCCTCCAATAGGTTGGTTCCTATAAATCTTGCTAAGTTGGTGCTTAACTAAGGAATTGGTGCCTCTAGTAGGTGGGTTCCTACAAATATTGCTGACTTATTTCTCAACTAAGGGTATTGTTGCCTGCAGTAGGTTAGTGCTACAAACTTTGTAACAGTAAGTTGGTGCCTACATATTTTTATAAAAGATATTTTTTTGTTTCTCTAGAAAGTATTTCCACGTTAAATTTTGTGTATTTTGATTTAATTTTACATGCATTTACTATTTTGAAGTTAATGAATGATTGATGAATGCTAAGTTAAAGTAAAAGTACCTTATATTGATTCACTGCCCCCCCACCCCCGCCTACTCCTCAGTATAAGCAAAAGTTTAAAACTTGGTTGAAGCTAGAAGTATAACAAAAATGATTGAAAGGAAGTTAATTAGTCAATAAGAGGTAGTTTTCAATTCCTCCAAAAAAGAAATTATTTACAATGATAATAAAAATCACCATTTATAAAAGGATAAAAAAAGGAACAATTGTCACAAATGTGGGGAGAATTGGATTCTAGGGCATAGATGTGAAGAAATGTCTTTATGCTACTATAGAATAGTGGATGGAAATATGGTAGAAATATTGAAACTAGAAAATGAAATTATTGTAGCATACAACTCATATTTTGATTATGACGAAACACAGTGAAAAGTATAATTAGCATCAATATCATGCACGCTACCAAATATGAATGATAATGATATGTCTCAAAAAGGAATTATTTATCGAAATCAACAAACACAAGAACCACTCAGAAAATATATTTTGCCTCATTTCTAGAAGGTTGACAAGACCCATACTCTAAGAAAAGGGAAACAAGCCTATAGTTCCACTTGCAACCATGAGTGGGAAATCACAATCCAAGACTAGAAATATTAAAGAAAACATAAAATATTGAAACACACACAAGCATATAACAATGAAATCAAGTCAAGGATGCACCCAAGAAACATCAAGGGTTCACCTTTAACAAACATATCTAAAAACTTCAAGATGATGCACATGCTACACACTTGAACCTTGCTATCAATCAAAGTGAGAACCAAGTCAAGCTCCTACAACTAGAAAAATAGAAAGAATATGCTACCAAGATAGCATGCTTATTCATAGAGAATCTTATTTATTATGCCATGAGGACAAAGCATTCCTTGAAAAGATGGTAATACAACAAACAAAAATAAATATATAATGATAATAATAACGTTAAAAATTAAACACATTAATGAAAAGTCAAATGGTACATACCCCTTTGACTCATGACCAATCAAAGCATATAATTATATCGTTGTGATTCTTAGTGTAGGCATATCATCATTCTATTCATTATTCAATGTATAACACGTATTTCATTAAAATTGGGAACTTTTTTTCCAAAGACAACAAAAATTGAATTTTTTGTTATCTTTGAATTCAGATTCATAGTTTGATTGCAAATTTAATGGAATACGTGATTATATTCAAAAACATTGTAGAAACATTTTGTCAATTTAATAACAAACATGTATTTTCCACTTCACTTCCCATGAGGCTAATGGGATTGCAGGTATGTGTACGATGACCTCATCAATTTGAAGAACGTGTCAAGGTTGAACGTTAGCAAGGTTCATTTAATGAAGACTCAATGATGAGAAATCCTATTGAATATGAGATGGTCACCAATGAAGCTAACGACAATGAAGGTGACTTACTTCTAGAACAATGGTTAGGTAATGTGTCAGAGTCAATGAGAAAATACATTTTCTCGTAGAAATACAATGATGTAGTAGTATCTTAACATAGATCAAAGCCAAAAAAGATGAATCAAAGTATGGTGTATTTCCATGTCCCCAATTAAATAATTTCTAAATAAGACTATTTGCAAATAATGTTTCACCAACCTACTAGTTCCCTAGGCTGAGACGGGGACATAAATTTTGTAATAAGTGGATATGGGATCCAAAAGGAATTTAGTTTAACATATTCACATTTAAATGGGTCACATAAATGATAAATTGTAACAAAGAAATGTGGCATGGGTTCATGAAGACACTTGGAAGCTTGTGGATCCTTTGGGTGACTAGATTCCTCCCACACTTGGCATGGTATGAATCCAAATTCAAACACATGGGTAATGTAACGTTATTGGAGGGTGATGTGGTGTAAAATCAAATATAATGAGCCAAGGAGTTCAAATTGGTAAAGGAGAGTAACTCCCATGGAAAAGGAAGATACTAGAAGACAATGTGTGCCACTTGGAAGGAGATTCCATGCACTTTATGACAACAAATGATGAAAGATTCTATGACAAGTATGACAAATTAAGACCTGATTACAAATATATGACAAATATGACATGGCAGGGATAAAAATAGCCACCAAGAGTTCTAATTTTTGAGTTTGAGGAAGCCATTCAAATTTGGGAAAGAATTCGAGCATGAAGAGGAATACAAGTGTCATGAGAGTTGGAGGAAGCCGATGGAGGGAAATTAGACCTTAGAAGGCATCATGAAGTTAATAAAAGGATTTCATGAGGAAGGAGAATATATTTTTATATTTTTTTAATTTTCCTTTGGAATTTTGGATATCTTTTGCTTGTCCATTGCACGGTGAGTGTTCACTCTCCCTGCTTGTGAACCGATTTCGAGGGAATTGGATTCCTTTCCAAGTTGGTTGGTGGAGAGGCCATTAAGAAATATCATTAGATATTAATTAATTTGTTTTAGCTTCATTTTTAAGGTCCATATAGTGTAATACTCATCTATATCCACATTCTCTCATTCCTTCTTCACCATTCCCCACCACTCTCATGTTGTTGGCGCACTTGTTGGAGTGGTGTTTGCACTTTGCTGAGTATAGTTGATGCCCAATATTTGGTATATTATTTATTTATATTTAATCTTAATTTAATATTCTATATAAGTCGAAATATCAGAGATCCATGTATGAAAGGCTTGCATTCCAATGCTCTTGAATGACTAGTTTTCATGTATTTGGATTCTATTTTGAGTCGTATATCATATTTGTATGAGGAATTTAATATAGGGTTGATGATGAGTGGGAAGCCATGGATGATATATAACTATGTAATTTCATGAACATATTCTCTTTATCTCTAAATTCAATAAAATCAAGTGTGAAAGGCTCGCATTCCCATGCTCTTGAATAACTAGTTTTCCTGGATTTAGCTTCAATCTTGAAGTAGTTTTATATCAGATTTGTATGATGGATGTTCTCTTATTTTGGTGATGTTGTGAAAGAAATATATGATTTTTTACTCTATAATTTCATTTCCCTATTCTCCATGGCTTGAAATCCAAGAAATCCATATGTGAAACTCTTGCAACTCCATGCTATTAAGTCACTAGTTTTCATGTATTTGACTCCCATACTGAATGAGTTGTATACCAAACTTGTATGAAGGGATTTATATGGTGTATAATACTATTGGGGAAGAAATTTTTATTCTTTATATGGTCTCTATATTTCACATATTTATCTTAACCCTTAACTCTATCTTTCATATGTCAAAATCGAGTTATCAATATACTTTCCCCATAATCAATTTCCTTGATAGTTGTTATATGAATTTTGTGCTTTATAACCAACTTACAGAACTAATAACCAGGTGTAATGATAGCCCATGATGTCTTATATCATTCCATATACTATTATAACCAGTTTTGGAGGTTCGTACATGAGTTGGGAATCCAATTTGGCCTACACCCTAGGGGAATTTAAACACAATTTCCTAGTAATTTTCTCTTTCTGTCATTAGGACAAAACAAAGTTGTAGAGGTATAAAGTCAGTCCTAAAGGCATTCAGAGAGTCTATTGGGATGTATTAATACTCTCCATATCATTTCATTTCAAATTTGGGACCATTTGGTGCCATTTGGAACCCCGTAGAGTCATAACTAGTTAAGCCTGAACTCGCCCAATTTGTGCATTTCTTCAAAATTCCAAGAAGGGGAATTACATGTATTGTCCATAAAATTGGATGAGATACTAACCATATGAATTTAATCAATATATAATCAATGAAGATTATGAGAGAAGGAAATTATGACTCAAAACTCTCCTATTATCTCATTAATGCTAAGTTCATGTGCCTATACACTAATTAAAGCATGGCCAAGAAAATGAATTGAAAGGAAACTTGACCTTATCTAGACTCCACCTAGACCAAGAAATTAGATTTCTTTGGAGTCGTAATTATTTCATGTTTGTATCCTATACCTTAAACACAAAATAAATTACAAAAATGGGAAATTAAAGGGTAAAATTGCTACCTACAATTGTGCACACATATGAAAAACAACTTATGTTGGCTCAAAAGCAAAGGAAAATTGAGCTAAATTGAAGATGAAACAGACTAAAAGTACTAACAACAATATAAAATTTATGACAATAATTTAGAAATGATGAAAACAAAGGAAAAATGAAGCAAAAGTGATTCTAATTACCCAACCAAATCGAAATTTTGTTTGCTTTTTAGCAAGCCAAAGGTCCTAACACAAAGTACTTCGTTTTTTCCTTATTGAGAGGAAATTGAAACATTTATTCTTACATATCTTTTAGATAAAATGTGTTGCGGGAAACTGTTGCATTGATTTGGTATGGAACCAACCATCGATTCTCAAATTTTCCATGTATTTTGGTTTCCCATGCTTCTTGTCTGAAAACAAGACCAAATCCCAACCCTATAACTTTCCATGTTGAACTTTCCTGTCAAAAAATTCTTTCGTTTGGTCCTCATAATACACATAAATGGTCATAGGCCACTTATTTGTTGTCATCAAGTTATGCAATGCCACTAATACGAGCTTGGAGAGTATTAACATTAGTAGTAAAGTGTTTCAACAACTTGTAAATAAAAAACCTAAAGTTAATTAGAAAAATCACATCCAAACCATCCTAGCTTCCTTTAGTTTTCTTGAATTAACAAATTGTAAGGATCATGGATGTTACAAATATTGTAGAATGTATCCTTGATATGCGTCTGGAATGGGAATTATAAGAGAATATGGTTTTCATCCTCTTAATATTACAAAGATTACAAATTATTTATGTCCATTGCATTTCAGGTCTTGTCCAATTCAAGATTCACTATGAATCTCGTGAGATTTTGTCTTATTTTAGCGATGCTAGTTTATTACTTAAGAAAGCCATAGAATAATCCTTGGAAGTAGTGACCTCAAACACTTGTATTAAAGTAGTGAGATCTAGAGTGACTTGTTCTCTTTCACTGTATTTGTACTATTTGTCTTGATCACCAAGGTTCTTGAGGAAATCCAAAAGAAGATTAGGGTCAAGGTGTTTTTCCCTAAGAATAGAAGGCGAGCTAGGGTTTGGGAGAAACCTTAGAGAACAAAGGGAGCGCTTGAGCTTGTATTTTTTGTGAGAGAAGAATACTAGGGTTTTTTGGCATGTGGAAACCCTATTATTAATTGTTTGATGTGGAGAATAGGGATATTATCTTGTACACATGTGTGATGAAAGTGAATGTGTTAATGATTACTTATTGGTGTGTATGCTAGCTCGTCGAAGATATTTGGTGGAGCAACCAAGTTTTTTTGGAAGTGATTCCTAACTAGGATTTATTGGCTAATGTTTTCTCATGGTTTCCTTAGCTATGGTTTGGAGAGCATGCCTTGTACCTGTTTTTATTAAGCTATCATACATACATACATACATAGAGACATGTGTGTGTGTGTTAAGGGTTCCCATTGTTCAAACTTTGTGTACGTGTAGATTTAGATTTAAAAGAATATTATCTTCATGATTGAGTAGTTTGTAGCATTGGTTATGCATGTTGATTTGGCATATAACATTGAATTTTTTTTGTTAAATGATGTAATGAACATCTTGAAGCTAAAGGGGTAGATTCAAAATTGTAATAATTTGTACTAAGTATTTTCAGATCTATTATATGCTTGGAAAGTGTGCCTTAAGAGTTGAAACATAGATGCATTGAAGTACACTTGTTTAATAATTGTTTTAATGGGTTGCATTGTGAATTGGGTTGAAAATAAGTGAAATATATGTTGTTGTAAATGATATAGGACCTTATTGATGCGATATTTTTGAATGTGGCATTTCAAATAATTTCTACATGGTACCAGAACTGATTTCAGTGAGATTTCTCTCTTGGTGAATAGGGAGATGGATGTTTCAGTGCTTTCATACATGGGATAGGTGTTTGAACTAGTAGATATTGATTGGGTATGAAACCCTAATGCACTCTGGAGAAGCACATGAACCCTATAAGGGTTGTTCTACTTTATTTATGTCAATTTTTTTGTGAGTTATGCTACATAGCATCAGGATGACTAATTTTGGTCGTAGAGAGTGTGTCAAGTTAGAAGGTGCTTCCGATTTATACCTTGGAACTACATGTAGTGAATACCTTTTAAGGAGGTTGAGCATTGGGAGCATATTGAGAAAAGGATTGTTGCACCTAGTGATCCAAAACTATTTGTTCCTCATGTTACAGAGGCTAGGGAAAATATAATCAATTATTGATTCGATGAAGGATCACTTGATTACACACATTGTATAGAATATTACTAATAAGTTGATGTATGAGGCTTTGGTTTGTTTATATAAGAGTTTCATTGTATCTAGATACATTCTCTTGAGAAGCAAGTCTTTATCCATGTAGGAATATATTAGGTTGGAGTCTTGTTTAGTGAAGCAAAAGGAAGTAGAAGACCTATCCCTTATTGGGAGGATGAGGAATGGAAGTGAGGAAGAATACAAGGATAAGAAAGAAGATTCAAGTATAGGAAATAAATAAGAGTAAGGTGAAATGTTTTAGGTGTCAACAGTTGCAATATTATGTCAAGAAATGCCTGGAAAAAACAAGGGGAAGGCCAAGAAATAGAAACATGTCGTGAAGATTTTAGGAACTATAACAAATGTGGGATAACTCTAATCTTGTGATTTCCTTCACTGTGGTATCTTGTTTATCTTCCAACACCGTGTTAAGGTGTTGGATGTTAAGTGGACAACTAGTAGTCCAACCATATACTTATGACAATAAAATCATCTAAGAGTGGAGTTTATGATGATGCCATTTATCTTATGAAAGGATAATGCTCCATTTCCTTTAGGAAGATACCACAATGATGTTTTTGTGTTAAATGTAATTTTGTTTGTTTGTGTTTTGAAGAAAAATATTTTTTTAATTTCTTATATGTTATATTGTCATTATAGAGTTTCATTTGAAATACAACGTTGCACTATTAATGATTGCAATCTAGAAATTCCAAGGACTTTGGTTAGAGGTGTAAGCATTGGTGGTTTTTACGAAGTTCTTGTTGATATTGAAATACTTATACATTCCAATAAGAAACTATACAACCTTCTGGATTTGAGGAGTATCAGGACATGCTTGTATGATTCTCTTGAAAAGAGGGGGTTGAAATTTGTGGGAATCTTGTTTAGCGACCAAAGAATTATCTCAAAAAGAGGGATTTGACCCTAATGAAGGTTTTGGGTAAATTTTTGAAGGATTTGTGATGCATGGGTGAGATACTCATGTTTATAATTTTTTGATAGCCCTACATGGGTTTTATACCATGAGATTGGTGTTTTAGGATCTATGAGATTTGTGCAAAGTTTTATCTTTAGGATTTTGATAGATTTGATCCCTTTGTTTAAGTACGATAAATTTGATTCAATTATTGGTATTGTATGGATATTTGTTAATATTTGCAGAGAATATTTAATAACATGATGTGGTATCAAAAGGTTTTGGATTGTGAAGTTGTTATAAAGGATCATTGAGGTGCTTCATTTGATGTGGGGTACAGGGTGTGTTAACTACCCTTGGTTGCATTGTGATGGATGCACACATTTAAGATAAATGTTGATGGATATATATGCATTGGTTAATGATTATGCAACACACTTCCTTGGAGGTTAGATACCTATGTAACTTGGTGACTTCTTCATGTGACATAAAAAATAAGGTTGGTTGGTTGCTTGGGAGGATGACCCACCTTGGATGAGGATTGATATGAATATTAAAGGAGGGAGTTTAGCCATAAATGGAAAGTGGACACTTAATTTCTTGTATGGAAGCTTGCACTTGACATGAGGTTGCTTGGGTTGATGAGTGTTCATGTAGGTGTGGTTGACCAAAAGGTACACATGGCTTAGGAAGGAACGTTAGAGAATTCAAGACCTTTGGAGTAGGAGAATTGGATACATATTATGAAGAGCCTAACCTTGGACACTTTATTGTTGAATGTACTATCTTGTAGCTTGATATGTGTCACAAGGAGTTGGAGTGATTCACATGTGTACCTATCAATTGTTTAGTTAGGTTGTGTTTCTTGGAATTGCTCCACTTTGTATTGTTGGCTTTTCTCACCTTTCGTATATATAGAGGAGAGATTCCTTTCATTCATTGTTGATGTAATTTACACATTTGAGTTAGAGATGTGAGAACTAGAGATAATTAGTCTCTTTTGTTATACTCTTCTTTACTTTATTTTCTCTTTTTGTCTACAACACTAAGGTTCTCGAGGAAATTCAAGGGAAGACTAGGGTTAGGATTATTCCCTAAGAAGACAAGAGAGGGTATGGTTTGGGATAAACCCTATAGGAGTGAAGGGATAACTTGATATTGTAGTTCTTGTGACATTAGAAGACTAGGGTTTTGTGGCATTTGGAAACCATAATACTACTTGGAGTGCTTGATGTTGAAAATATAGAGGGAGATTATTTTGTATAATTATGTAATGCAAGTGAATGTGACAAGGAATAATTGGTGTGTGTGTACCTTTTTGAGAATCTTTGGTGGACCAACTAAATTCGTTTGGGAGTGATTCCTATCTAGGAGGAGTTGATGGTTAGGGTTTTCTTATAGTTTCTATAGATATGTTTTATAGAACATGTATTGTACCATCGTGTATTAAACTATGTTATATACTTGTACATAATATTATATATATATATATTATATTGTTACACCAAAATCTCATCATCATCTTGATAATGAGTTATGTACCCTTGAATTTTCCCTAATCCCTGAAGTATTAGTGTCAAATGGTTTGGGAAAGAGGTCGCTCCTTTCATTTTTCCAATTTTGGTATAATTATGCACCCTGTCTCTTTACAACATGCGTCATACCTTTGCTGACACACCATGCACATTGACAAGTTGTGCCGGTGACACCTCCATCCTTTATACATCACGCGTCATACCTTACTGGTGCTGCTTGCTCTTTGAAAAAATGCATTCATTCTCGTTCAAAGGAAAAAAGAGAATATTCGATAGCCTTCTAGAAGAGAGCTCTCGTGGATGCTTATCACAACAGATCTACATAATGGCAGTCGAACCTCTAACCTCTTTGTATGATCCCTTAACCTTCTCCAAGGAATCCTCAACTCCCTTTATCTCCTTGGCCTATAAATACAAGCTCACCCCTCATGGTTAGAGGAGGAATAGGAACACACCCATATGATGCTAAAATATTCCTATAACTGAAGTTATATTAGAGGCAAGATTATACTTTTGAGGCAAAGGGATAGTTAGAAGAAGTGAAGCACCAAGGCACCATGGTTGTAATTTCTCCCTCTTTGTTATTAATACAATAATCACTTTAGTTTTCCACTAATGATGTATAATATAATTTATCGAATTTATCCTTGGTTATTTTCTTAGAGCTATCAAATTATATTGTAGTTTTATTTGTTTCGTGTTCTCCTTGAATACTTTGCAAGTTATTTCCTTCTCAACAAGTGGGACAACTAAAGCTTGGATATGACAAGGGATTTCTTCTAAAAAGAGGTATTAGATTCTATGTATCATCAAGTAATTTGATTGATCTAGGAAAGAGTTTGCATTTGTGTTGAGTTTTTGTTCTAGATCCAAACCGTTTGGACTAGAGAGATTTATCTTTGTTTGTATTGATGAAGTGCATTGAAACAAAATTAACAAAAATACTAGGGAGAATCCATAATCTTTGAGATGTTTCGTTCATAATTTTAATTTTCCTTTTGTCCTCTTAGAGCAAATAATTCACCTTGTTTATGTTGAAATCTACTTTCTAAGGTCACTAGGTGATCCAAGGAATTTTCAACTTGTTCTATGTCATCTCTTTATTTGGTAAATTTTACTTTTATGAATTTTTACTTGCGCTTGCGACACATAGGTTGTGTTTTTCCTATGTTTTTCGTTATCTAATGCACTCTGTCACTAGTCATAGAGCGCCACTGCTCCACTGGTTATTTGTGAAGGAAGTGCCACCGTCACACCCTGTTTTGGTGACAATGCGTCACTGATGCTCTTTATCTGTGTACAAACTGTGTCATCAAGCAAAATATGCACTGGTGCATATTAGCATCCCACATCACTCTAAGTGTTCATATACCTTTGGATCAGATTTTTTGTTTGGTATTGAATCCTATTTCTGGGTAGATGCATTATTTCTTACAGTTTGTAGGTAAATTGAGATTGGTATTTGCTTGATCTTTTATTTGATTTTTATTATTAGACTTCGATAAAGCTTCATGATTTTGTTGTCTTTGGGTATAAGTATATTGACTTGGGTTAATAGTTTGATTCCATAAGTCTCTAATTATTATTGATATTTACATAAAAGAAGAAAAACATTCCGTTCATATATAAACTTGTATAAAGATTTTTTGTTTTCATTATATCATTTGTAATATTTGTTAAAAAGATCAATTTTTTTTTTGCTTTAGCTAGTCCAGCGTTAGTTTAGATCTGACTCTTATATTAAAAAAAAACTTTTGATCCTTTTGCATTTTTGAAAGTTGTAAGTTTGGAAACATCGTATAGTTTTTCCCTTTCTCTTATTAGAGATTTATTTTTCATTGAAACGAAATGAACTTGTTTGTTTGTATTGTGGTCTCAAATCATTCAAGGATTTGGTTGAATTTAGTTTTAGGTTGAATGTTTGATTCTGTATTTTGGGAAAGAGTTGCTTATTCTCTCCCTAAATAGGGCATGTATTGAAAAGAAAAGAAAATACTTGCACACCATTATTGCATGGTTTATGAGTTGATTCCTCACGTCATCTTGTACAGTTAACCACATGTTAAGACTGAAAATTGTTCCTATCTTTGATGTGTTGTTTTTCAAAGATTTATTTCCTATTTACTTTACATTTTTGAGTTTGGTTTAATTTTAATAATGTTTAATGCATTTTATTTGGTTTTATAGGTTTTAGTTGCTTTAATTTAATTTATTTGATTTTATTAGGTTTTATTTGGTCTTAATAAGTATTATATATCCTTTGAAGTCTAAAAATGCTCGTATTAAAGTCTATTCCATGGTTTATATTTTAGGTCCAACCTTTTCCTTTGAGTTCTTTGTCAAAATTTTCATGAAAACATTCCTCTAGCATAAAATTCAAGGTTAGTGCAATAAGGCACTACAGGAATCCCGAATCATTGGAAAGAGTAGTGGTTGATCATGACCATTGTAACTTAAGACAGTCGAAGATAATGGAATTTTTTTAGCCACCTGTTGAAGACACCATGACACATTTCCATAGTTCGAGTTCCTAACCATGAAAGATGTATGAAGAGGTGTACGTATCATTGAGAAAATCATGGACTGACACATTTTCATGGTGTACAGGTCATTGAGAAAATTGTGGTCTTGATTTCCATGATTTCATTTTGGTTATGAGTTTACTGTTGCAGGGAAGGAGGTCGAAAAGCTTTGAAGCTTCCTAAAAAATATACAAGCCAAGTTACAGTGCAGAAATGAAGAAGAGTGGAAAGACTAACAGGTATAAACCTAGTGATACGAGTTGGGAAAATGATTTTCCAGAATGTGCAACATTATTTAAAAGGGCAGGCTGGTTCAATTTCTTTGAAAGGATCACAGGTTTGAACCTGGAGGTCTCATACCATTTTGCCCAGAAGTTTATTAAGGATACTGTAACATTCGATACTCTTAAGTTGAATTAATAGAGGAATTAATTGTTGAAGCTACATGTGTATCAAGAGAGGGAGAATTATGGTTTAAAAAGATCCCTTTCAGCTTTGACCCAAAGGATTTCTTGCTACCAGAGATCGAAGCCCTAGATTGGAGAAAAGGAGTTTAGTTGGACAAATTCAAACCTGAATGGAAGGAAGCTATTGGGATTGTGCAGAGCTATGTTAAATGTGAAGGAAGGTTTGTTGTAGTCTTTAAATACCATATTAGGTTTTTATAACATCTGAACTAGCAGTCAAAAATAAAATTTCCCCTTTTCCTCTTAAAGAGTCTCCAAAAGATGTCTAACAAAATTAAGGGGCATATTGACCATACACACCAGTCAGTCTTTCACCATGGATTTATTAAGTTAATTATTTGCATAGTCTTGCAGAGGAACAACAGGAGTTGGGAACATTTCCTATTCTGGTCAAGCTTTATTATTGAACAAGAGGACCAAGTAAAGAAAATCCTGATGAATAAGCAGTTTGGTTTTGTTAAGAGGTTCAAGAAAGAGTTAATTGATGATCTGGTGCAGGATAATGTTCAGGATAATAGTTTAGGACATGCATTCAAAGAAATTGTGGATGAAGATGGAAGAGAAACACTACATGGCGACCAGGAGCAAGTTTTGGAGAATCAGGAAAGGGAAAAGATAGTTGTTTCAAATCATGAGGAAGATGTGAGTTCAATAGAGAAAAAACAGAGTTCTACTTGTATACATCAAAGCTCAACCAAATTTTTTATTGAAGCTGATTTAAAAGATAAAGTTTTGCAAGGTTCATAAGTTAAAGGTTAGGAAAAATATCTTTTACAGATGAGAGAACTAAAGTGGAGGCCCAAGACCAGGGCTAAAATCAAACTCGGGTTAAATATGAAGAGGATCTTGAACCCTAAATTGAAGAAAGAAAAGATTACAGTGATCAAGGATTCTTCAACTGAAGAGGATATGGAGAGTGAAAAAGGTTTAAGCCCTCAGCAAGTCTACATTGAGGAAGAGCATTCAGTTTCATTAGAACCAATGCAAGTAGGACATAAAGCTTCAGAAATGGAAACTACTTTCAGTATTGAATAGGGTATGTCTTCAAAAGTTCCTTTTGTACAAGAAATAGTGAAAGATGGGAAAGAATATGACTTGATTTTTAATAAGTTTGACATCCCCTGATTGTCAAATCTAGGTTCTACATTACAGGGAGAAGGGCATATAGACTCAGAAATTGAGAACCTTAAGAAAACTCTAGAACAACACAAATCTCATATTTGTTTTCTAAATGAGACTAATGATAGATTGGTAATGACAAACAAAAGACTAAGAGAAGATTTGGATGATATCAACACACACTATCAAGAGCTGATAGTTGTTTCCAAAGAGGTATTGAAGAGGAAAAGGGAGATTCAGAATCAGGCTGAAGGTTTAAACCATGAAATTCAAAATCTAAGCCAACAGAATGAAGTGTTATTAAAGAGAATCAAAAGTATGGAGATAGAGCAGGAGAGAAGTAAGAAGCAATCGCATGCATTGGAGGGGATTGCTATGTTGGATGAAGCTGCTAAGAATTTATGAATGCCTTCTAGTGGCCAGGTGTCAAGTAGTTTAGTTTTTTATAGTTAAGAGTTTTTTTATTTTGGAAAATACAACCACTTTTGTAACTATTTCGAATTCATAGCTAAAAGTTAGTTATGACAGTTATGAAACTACTTAGTTGGAAAAGGATAAAAGTAGGAAAGAAAATGAAAGTAGGGTTCGAATTTTGTCCAAGAAGGGGATTTAGAGCTGAATGTATGAAAAGCTAAGACTCGTGACTCTCATTTAAGTTTGAAGACTGATACTGATATATAAATACTTATAAGCCATTTTTATCTTCCATGTTGGTTTTATTTATGGTCTGTCTGACCGCTCAATATATAATTTCACTTCTTAATTAATGTGTTTTTTCATGCAAGTGCTTATATGTTGTGGATGAAATCAGTGTTCTATTCATAATGCTTGTGGTTTTATGTGTTTTCATCCCAGTTCTTCATTTTAGTTCACGATTCAGTACTTGTTTTAGCTTGTTAATGATTTACCTTCCTGATTGATAAACTTTCAAACCAAAATCATAAAAAACCAGTTTCATTTTGCTGATATTTTTGAGATTGTTCTAGTTTCTTCCTGTAGTAGTCTGGGAACAATTTCTAGCAAAAACACCACAAAAGATAAAAAACAAGCAATAGTTAGGATACAAATTTTAGCAAGATTGTGTGTTAGCCTAGAGATGTGTTGCAATGTCTTAAAGCGTATGAGCTATCATTATTTTCCTACTATGCATGTCGGGGACTACGTGGTTCTTCCACGTACTAGTTGGTATATTGAATGGCCTTTCACATCCTTTTATGGTATATAGAAAGGTTCTTTCATGTACTCAACGATATATAGGAAGACCCCTTTCGAATGGTTGTGCATTAGAAAAAACTACTATGGATTTGAGCTCCCATGTACCTTGTGTATATTAGGAGACACCATTAGGATCCTAAGACAAACTGAGTAACCTATCGGCTGTAATTTTGAATCAATACACCGAGAATAGAACTCAAAGATCTACTACGCACGTATTATCCAGGTACGACCCCATTCCTCCTTGGTTCATATTACTATTGGAAGCTGTGGTATATCATGAGTTGTGATGACTTGACACTCCTATGAGGATCTATCATGTACATTCCACCCACCATAAGTTTTCTTGTTGCTATTGTATTGAGTAACGCTTGTTATGTGTGTGTAGTTAAGAGATTTTATATAGAGAGAGTTTTTCCTGACATATTGGCAAAGCAACCTTTAAGATGATCCCATTGAATATGAGGATTATTGCCTGAATATCCACAACATTAAGACCCTGCAACCCGACAATACATGGAGCAGGAAATGGATATAGATTTTGATGTTGAAATGAGAACTACACCAGACCAAGAAGGAATACCCATCACTAAAGGTGAGGGGGAGTTTTCTCCTACTAGAAACATCCCAATTAATATCTTATCAACACATTTGGTAGTAGAAGAACCTTTTTCTCGTAATAATTTTTCTGAAGGGCAATCCCTTTCTTCAGGTTTGGTGTTCAACCAACCATCACAAAGAGACCCATTTGTGACCATGTTCAATCCTTTTGCACCATTATGGGACTCGACTGTAGGCTAGTATATTTTCGAGTTTGGTTCTATGACTGCTACCCAAGCCCCTTCCTTGGAGTTCACTTGTCACTCAGGTACACCTACTAGAATACCTTTCCCTTATCTTCCACCAAGTGATATCCTTGGTTGTTCTTTTGGCATCCCTTCTAGTCAAACATTAAATGTGACCATTAATCCATCACCTACAATCATGAGGCTTAATACTCAGTCTACTCCACAAGTCAACACTATTGCACTTTCTCTACCTACTCAAACACCACCTTTTAGTGTTTCAGTGGCAGATTCATTTATGCATTCTATAAATATCCCAAGTAGGATTGGAAATCATTCTTCATCTTTAAGTCTACCTGTAGTGAGAGGCCAATATATACCTAACCTTTATAATATATCAAGTACAATGCCTTCAGTTGCAGGACCAAGTGGAGTTGGTTGTGAACCTAATGTTGTCCCACAAGAATCTATTGGCATTCAACAACCACCATCCATTTGGGGGAAACAACCATTACATGTTTGGGGACATCCACAACAACCTACTATAGGTACTCAATATT
Organism: Pseudotsuga menziesii; assembly: GCA_001517045.1. Classification (NCBI taxonomy): domain Eukaryota; kingdom Viridiplantae; phylum Streptophyta; class Pinopsida; order Pinales; family Pinaceae; genus Pseudotsuga; species Pseudotsuga menziesii. The sequence continues at coordinate 163,875 of LPNX011098365.1, forward strand.
CAACTAGGGGGGGGATTTTCCCAATTACTACTTAATCCCCCTGCTGCAAATCTATATAACAATGTACCTTATCTAGGGGTATGACTAATCAATGATCACAACTTGCTGTAGGTTATGCTACCCAACAATTGATTGTTTCTAATAAAATTTAGCTCATAATCCTCTAATTTACCACCAACCGTATGCAGGCATCCAATATGGCTACATCATGCAACCACAACCGTCTTATGGCCATGTTGGTACTCTTATGCCTTATCAATACTATAACTACCTGCAACCAAATTTGCAAATTTCCTTTTTTTAAACTTTAGATTTGACTGACTTTTCCAAACTAATTAATGATCCCATTCTACATGATCCTTTTTTTCCGCCTATATCGTCTAAACTATCGTCATGTATACCAAAATTTGATGGTAAACACAAAAAAATCCAAAAAATCACATTATGACTTTCCATATTTGGTGTTCATTGAAATCATTGATGGATGATTCTATACGATTGAAGATTTTCCAATGAACTCTTACCAAGACAATTACCAAATGGTACATTGAGCTTCTGCAACACTCTTTTGGTGATCTTAATTCCTTAGCAATGCCATTTCTTACACATTTCCAATTACCTATTATATATTAAACAGGTACAAATCTTTTAAATTCACTTCTCTCATTTACTTCCACTCATATTTCTGATCATATTCATGAGTGGAGAAGACGACATATATTAATCAAAGCTCATATTCCCAAACAATTATTATCAAATTGGTTTACTAAATCACTTCTTCCTCCCATTGCTAGAGATGCACTATGGGGGGTGCAATGACGGAAGAACAGACAATTAGTCGTGCACAATATTTGGACTTGGTTTATTCCCAGTCTAGAACTTTGTATGACTTAATTCCAAATGCTCCTTGTGCCACCACAGATCCTTTGAGGCCTTCTATGGAACTACCTGTTAATGTCATTGTGGGTTCTATGCAAACACAATCTATGATTAAATCAACAGAAAATCAAAGTGCTTCGACTTCACAAACTAATCAGACTATTTCAAATCCCAAGACTACTTCCACTCCTGTTACATCTAATAAAGCCAATGCACTGCAAACTTATAATCATATGGGAATAAGAAAAACAATAAAGGAAAATCCAAGAAACCCATTAGTCAGTAGGAAGACACCAAAACACATATCACTAATGTTGAATCAAAACCTACGAGAAAGGCTAAGTTCCCTTGCCTTACATGTGGAGGTCATCACTTTACAAAGGAATTTCCTCATAGTGAGGAGGTCAATAAATTTCTTAATAACGCATCCACACCGGCAATGTTAACTCACCCTTTCCCTACACAACAACAATCTGATTGATCATGAATATTTGCACGGGCCTTATTCTTCCACCAAGGAAATGAAAATGATGTCTAGTGAAATGATTCCCGTGACAACTTAAGTTGATCACAGAGTTATGAATTACCTCCAGGGAAAAAGAGTGAAGGATTTCCTATACATAAATCTTCCTCTTCCACTTTACCTCCAACTAATGGCCTCTAGATAGATCAACCAGTTCCTGACAAAGTGTTACATCCACTAGAGAGTACTATTCGAAGGTAAATTTTTAATACTAGTGTGGGTGCTGCTCAATATTAAAACATTGTTGAAGATATAGCTCAATCACCTTGCGCTATATCCACTCTCGAAGTACACCAAAATAGTCTGACACAACGTAAAAATCTATTTTCAGTACTTGAATCGATGGATTCAGAAACTTCCCATGTCATTACTTTTAATATGGAATATTTCAAGTCGACGCTTTCTCACTAGCTGGCTTTTAAAATTACTACAAAATTAGTTGGGAAAAGGATCCATCATATTGTAAGTTACCATTTGGACTCAAGAATTGTGGAGCTACATTCTAGCGATCCATGTCCTACGATTTCCATGATATAAAGATTATAGTGGAACCTTATCTTGACAATTTTCCTTCTCATTCGCAACGTCGAGAAGACCATATTGGACATATGAGAGCTATTTTCCTTAGATATCTCCATTATAACATTGGTTAAATCCACACAAATGTGTGTTTTGCATTGAAACCATGTGACTTCTTGGATTCATTGCCCCTAAGGATGGAATCCAAATTGGTCCTTTGAAAATAGAGGCTATTTTGGCCCTATTGCTACCAACAACAATAACTAAACTTCAAAGTTTGCAAGCAAAAGCAAACTTCTTGCGTCATTTTGTATGTAATTATGCGGAAAAGACAAATGGTTTTATGCGTTTGTCAAAAAAGGGAATCCCCTTTATTTGGGATGACCACGCTCAATGTGCATTTAATAATCTTGAACATGTTATTACACATGCACTTGTGTTACATCCCCCTGATTGTACAAATGATTATGTCCTTTATGTTGTTGCATCTACTTCTACTGGTGGTATGGTTTTATTACAAGAAGACAATAAAGACCAAGAATATGTGAGGTATTACCTTAATAAGTGTCTTTCCAACTCTGAAACCCGATATTCACATGTAGAGAAGTTGGCTTTGGCTATGGTTATTGCAGTCCAAATATTCCATCACTACATCTTGCTTCGTAAAACAACCGTCCTTGCAGAATTCAATCCCATGTACTAAATTTTGACTCGTCAAGTATTGGGGGGGAAGTAATCCCGCTGGATTGTTATTTTGCAAAAATTGACTTGGAATTTTCTAAATCCAGTTCAAAGAAATATTTAGTTTTTGTTGAGTTGACTTGTGACCTTCCCCATAATACTAAGGAGTTTGACCCCATTGAATCTTGATTGGATGAGTCCTTGTTTCTAATTAGTATGTTTGACCCTTCATATGGGGATATAATATTATATCTCCAAACGCAATGTTTTCATCCAGGATTATCTCGTGATGATCATCGTCGTATTCGCCACCCCACTAAATATTACCTTATCATTAATGATACTTTGCATCATCACAACATTGATTCTATATTGTGACATTGTGTAACTGATGAAGAAATTGAACATGTTTTGAATGACTGTCACTCTGGAGCATGTAACATACAACTTTTTGTGTTGGATGCAACATATAAAATTTTACGTGCATGCTGTTTCTAGCCTTCAATATTTAAATATTGTATCAAGGTTGTGAAAAATACCCACACTGTTAATTATTTCAGTTAAAAAAATGCACCCACCCTACTCCATTACACCCCATCATTGTTGTCAGTCCTTTTTCTAAATGGGGTATTTATTTTATGCATTGCAAGCCTACCTCGGCCTAGGGGCATGGTTATATCATCATCGTCATTTATTATTTTACCAAATGGGTTGAGGATATGCTTACATGTGCCAAGGATGGAAAAACTATCTCCCTATTTTTGTTTAACCACATTATCGCTAGGTTTGGGGTTCCTCAAGCCATCTTTACTCATCATGTTTCTCATTTAGAAACCAGATGATGTCAGAATTAAGTGCTAAGTTGGGTTATTTTCATGAAAACTCAACACCCTACTACCCTTAGGCCAACGACTAGGTTGAGGAAATCAATAAAGTTTTGAAAACACGCTTCAACGAATGGTAGGAGAACATAAGTCTAGTTGGCACTTAAAATTGTTTTCCGCATAATGGGATTATCGAACCATAGTAAAAATGAAAGCTGGTTTTACACCATTTTAATTAGTTTATGGATGGGAAGCAACCTTACCTATCGAATGTGAAATCCCATCATTAAAAATTGTCATCAAACTTCTAGCCAACACCACTACAGAGGAAGAACATTTCTTATATTTGGATAAGCTTAATGAAGTTGGTTGAGATGTAACCCTCGCAAATGAGGGAAATAATAAACGAATCAAGTCCCAATATGATAGATCTATTCAACCTTGTGTCTTTAATGAGGTGATTTGGTTTTGACTTATGACCAAAAACATGATAAGTTAGGAGGTGGAAAGCTCGAGTCTATGTGGCATAGCCCTTATATTGTTAACCGAGTTTTGTAAAAAGGAGCCTATGAATTGATTGATTATCATGGGATATCTTTGGGTGAACCCAGAAATGGGATCTACCTTGAAAGGTACTATGCTTAAGTAATTTTGCATGTGTACCTTGTACATTTTGTTTATAGAGTGTGTTTTGGTGTGGTTTGAATTTTGTGTGTGTTTAGGATCTCATCCTAGTCATAACTGTTTATATAATGTTATACTTGAATGTGTATATGGATTTCTATTCAAGATTCACATATAATTCCAGTTGACATACCATAATTCCTGCATTAGCGACGTGGGTACTTTATTCCCTTGTCGTTAAATTAGTAATATTGAGTGGAATTTGTCTAGGTCTCACAACTAATAATCTCACTGAATATCATGTGGTAATTGGATTATTGGCTGATGCTTCTGATTTGGGTGCCCAGGCACACTACGGGGTCAACAGTTTGACTAAATCAATTGAGTATTGTTATGGCATAAGAATATCAAGAATAAGCAAAGTAGGAAATACACTACACATAGAAAACATACATATAGCCAAAATGCATGAATTCGAACCAATCTCTATTACTTCATTACTGTTATATTATGCTACATACTCAACTTGTATATTACAATAGTGTACATGTGTATATAGAGTGTTGAGAACACTTGGGTGTATACCCATTACATTCAGTTACAAATAAGTTAGAATGGTTCAAAATTTCAACCGTTACAGATGATAAAAGACAGAGGGACGGTTTGTCGTAGTCGTGTCAAGATGTTGTGTCGATAATTCATGTAGGGGTGCTAAACCTATTGAGGTCATGTCAAGGTTCAAACTTGTCAAATTCGATGTTGAACATGTTGAGGATTTGGTTTCAAAACTTCAATGCTTTTCAACTTCTCGTTGTTCAGATTCCGTGTCGTTCGGTTGTGTCGATGAACTGATCAATTCGATAAGTGTTGAGGGTTGAAATCCATAACAGATATTGAATGGACTCTTTCCCATAGAGTTTTGTTGAGAACGATTGTGATGGTGTTATATGCATGGGAGAATTTCATCCCATGTCCGATGATGCTTTTGGTTGTACATGTGAAGTAGTTGCACAACAAAGTGATTCACAACTTCCATTTTCCCGTCTATCTAAGGATGGAAGGTTGTCGACAAAGAGAGTCTCATGTCGAGATATTGCTAGAGAGTCTTCCAAAAGATACTGAAAAATTTGGCATCTTTGTTGGAAATGATGGTTGTTGAAAGGCCATAATGTTTCTCTAGGATTTCTATGATACCATGTAGAGATAAAAAATCTAATTCTAAGAAGAATCACATGAAATAGATCTTGATACTAAGATAACTCTCACAAGCATACACAGGAAAAATAGAGAGAAGAATAGAGATTGAATTGCATGAATGAAGAGATGAATATTGGGGTGTATCCTTCCATTGAATAATGATGAATAATAGTGTACATAAATAGTACATCCCGCATAGATAAAATTGATTTGTATTGGAGACAACTCATCAAGATCAGAACGATAGACTTACTAAATATGATAAACCCCCATAGGTGGCTAAAGCACTTTCCTAATCAGTGAATGACCTCATGAATTAGCTAAAGCATGAGTGAGTTGTCAAGTATGATGGAAGAACATGCTAATCTTGTAATATCATGGAGAGAAAATAATGGAGGATGGATTGGCAACAAAAGATAGTAGTTTCCTAGTATACTAGCTTTACCTTATCCACTGAAAGGATGGAATAAAGCAATAAAAGACATAATCTGCAGGAAGGCGCAGTTACTAAATATGGCAGTAAATAAAGTGGGAAGGATCAAACTAGAATTATGATTAAAGCGCTCCTGGGGTATATATGGAAAGTGTTGACCATGTGGTGCAAGTGGATGCCAATTATCTAGTCTAGTGGGTAGGCAATTAATCAAAATTGATTAAATATTTTAACCTAATTTATGAAGTGGGTTTATTATATTCCCATGCCCCCATTTAAGTATGAATTTATGATGATATATAGATGCATATAGGGCTCAACAACAAGGCTATGGTCACCCTTTAACAATTATTCATGTCCATAAAAGTGAGGAAAGTGGCAAAAGCACATGGGGAAAATACTACCTCAATAAAGGACAAGGCACAAAATTTAAATAACATGACTTCAATAGGTATTTATATTCACTTGAATTAGCTGAATGTACTGCTTTTGGTGAAATAATTTGATGAAGAAATCATGAACACCATGATCATACACTAGAGTGTAGAATCTGCAAGAAAGAAGAGGAGAGATTCCTTGTATCTCATCATCCGATGAAGTAGGAGCACTATTTGAATGCTTCTTGGTGATAAAAAATATGATATGAAAACAAAATTTGAAATGTAAAAGATATCTGTGCATACTCCTTCCCAAAGCGCACAAAAATTAGGACAATTTGTTACGCAATCAGTTCCTTGTATATCTGCAAAATTGCGATGTGAATCACATATCATTCTTCGAATATGATGTAGCACCTTCTCATATATGATATGAGGCTGAAAAATATTTGAAATATAAAAAAAAATAGCATATGGAACAACAAAGACAAATGCTTCAATTTATCCATGAGGATATAGGGCTAGGCTAGGAAAAGTATGAGCAACTAGGGAAAACTTTGAGTGTAAAAACCAGAATGATGGATGGACTTGAGATATGAACAATAGGTGTTTAGAAAAGATCCAAACATGTGTAATATCAATCCAATGATGACTAATATGTCCAAGATTGTATAGCAAGGTATCATTCAAGAAGTAGTCAATAGTGGACGACGGGTCGGTTTGAAGCTATCGATATATTTCAAAAAAATCGCAGTCTATCGAATACAATTGAGGCCAAGTAGTGGTGTCACATCCCTGCATACTCATCATTGTGAAAATTAGAGTAATGGGTGGTCATATGAGACAATCGACCATGACATTGGCTTTACCTTTCCTATACTTACCAACTGAAATTGTTGTAGGTAATTAATCCACTTGAGTTGTCGATTTGTTTGTAACTTCGACTGGGACGGGGTGAACTGTAAGGGCTTGTGGTTAGTAAAGATGATTGTTTCCTTCCCAAGGATGTAATGTATCCATTTATTAAGGGCTTTCATGATGGAAGATAGTTCCTTTTTCTTATTGGAAATTCTCAATCAATGCATGCAAAGATTGTTTCCCTAGTCTACATGGGGAAAATCTGGAACAAAAAGTCACATCGATGTATCATTTCCCTGGATCATAGAACTACTTGAATGCAAATATTTCTTACCTCAACGATGAAAGTGATCCTTTCCTTGTAATTCTCGTGCGGCCAGTTCTACTTGCAAAAGAAGATGAAGAACAAGATACAATATTGAAAGCAACAAGACAATTCAACGATTTATACTAATAGTTAAGGATAAAAGTAATGAACAATCAATATTAACACAAATCATTCCTGTAAAAGGGGAACATGTTTCTATTAACAATATAAGAGAAGAAAAATACAACCAAAGCCTTGACGTTAAATCTTCGTTCTCACAATTCCTTTGACGTCACTTTCACACACACTCTACAAGCTTTACAAGCCTCACTCACAACTACACTCTTTGCCTCCTATACCAGGAGTGATTCCAACAGCATAAATATGCTCTCTTGGTTTTCTTGCCTCTCTCTATCCATGAAGGGAATTTCATATATATAGGCCAAATTAATCCGAAAGGGGTTTATATCTTTTGGGAGGAAGGTGGGGAATGATCCCTAGAGGCTAGGGTCATGATTTCCACCTACTCCAAGCAGTTGGGATAATACTCCATGAGGAATTTCGTCTAGAAGGTTCTCAAAATATTCTCTTCTTACCTTTTTGACAGTGTCAACACTCCTTGTACATGATCAATTTGCACCAACACTCTTTGTATTGAGACAACAAGTGTCATCGATGCACTCTGTCAGTGGGAAAGATGCGTCATGTAGGTCTGGCACCCTATGTCAAGAGGCAAGGTGCATCAAACCTCCTAGATTTGGGAAAAAAATATCTTCAAAAGATGTTGTTTCCATATTACTTCAAGGGATTGAGCATAGATACCAATTTTAGGTGTAACATAATGCCCCCCAAAGTATGAAGCTATAAGGATATGATAGGTGAAATGCTTTGCTAGATGTGATCTGGAATCAGAGGCAAACAAGTGGTGAGTGGAGACTTGTCATAAGACCAGTTAAAAATTATCTAACTCAAATCATGGATGTTGACCAATACACTGCAGACCCATGTATAATGACCATGTCATGGCTACCGACAATAAACTATAGATTCATGATTAATAAGTTTCAAATTGGGACATAGATACGGAATATACAATGTAGATCTATGTCATCTTTATCCAAACTTGAGCATAGCCACCGAACATACAATGTGGATCCATGCAATGACTCAAGAAATAATCCATCGCAACCTGAAGATAGGCACATATTTAAGCGAATACCTAACCATTCTGGGTCTTCATTCCAATCCCAAATAGTACTATTCTTTCCATATGAATAGATGTCTTGATGTCGAACATGGTAGAAACCACTTGATTATCGGGCATTTATGTATACCGTTAACAAGTGCAAGGGAAAGCACCGTTAATGATAATGATCCCCAAGGTACCCTAGTACATTCCTCCAAATTGAATATACAAGATGAAGTTGAACAATATACAGAATATCCCGATCAGAGGTCAATGATGAATGCCCACTGTCAAAAGTGAGGAAACCTTCCATTGAGGCATGCAGGATTTAAAGGTACTTAACTGGTTTTTAAGACTAATTCTGGGATGATGAGCCGATGTCGACAGGAATATAATTGCCGAAGGAGGGCCATGATTTCCCCCCCATCATTGACACAAAACTTGGAACAAAAGTGATAATGAAGAGAACATGATAAAGGAACAAGCATAGGACTGACTTAGATATGGTCATCTTGAAGGAAGGTAGAGTAATTGCAGAGGTGGATTGTAGTAAATACTCCATTTGAACAGTGAATGACACAACAAGTGACTTGGAAGCATTGACTCGATTGAAGTAGAGATCAGACATAATGCAAGGGTAGTATGATGCATTCTTTGAATTGACTCAAAGGAGTTAAATGACTCATGAAAATGGATCGAAGTTGATGATAAGCTGAATACCCATTTATTTGTATGAAAATGCAAATAGGTTCCATGTTCAAAGGTGTACGAAGATGCCACCAATACAAATGAAATATATTCCCCATTCCCTTAACTTCCCCATCATGATGGATGTGTATCTCTTTGCTTTTTAACGAGCTTGAAAAGGGTAACAAACGCTTGATATAGCTCATCGAATGATGAGTCCATCCTCATATGTTCTATGAATCTAAGAAAGGAGGGGTTTGCTCCCAAAAATGGTCCCTCAACATTTAATTTTATGAATCCAAAGAAGGTAAACTCACTCGTCATTTCTGTTAACAATAAAATTAACACACTTGAGAGTGTTGATCTAAAAATATATTTCTATTTCACTTGTGACACGAATATCATAATTTTGGAACAATTGAGAGCTTCAATCTCTCATTTCACCACTGCTTCCACAAAGGAAGAAATTTTTGAATACAAAGGTGGCTCTAAAGAGGCCAAATATTCCATGACTGCTTAAGGGCCAAAACCCACTTCTTATAACTCATACAGTGGAAAAAATGCCTAGCATGGGTATTAATTGTCTTGGAAATAATGAAAATAAAGTTTGATGCCTAAAAAACTAGGTAAAGTGGGTTTTTTGAAGAGAATAATAAAAAATATTCAAAAAGCTTAACCCCACATTCATGGTTAAGTGATTGGGTGCAAAATCCCCAATGCTATATAAGGAATGCATATGAGGTGAATTAGATGAGACACATTAGAGAGCAAAGGCATGTTGGAGGAATTGAGGGCTAGAAATCACTTTTCTACTACAAATTTTTTGGGCATCAAAGGCATGGATGGTAGAGGAGTAGGTCTAGTCTATGGAGAAGGAAGGCACTTGCAAGGGCTATAGGTATTTCTCCATGTTCATATATTACGAATCAATTCAATCTTCATCCTAATTCTTGTTCAATATTTTCCTTTCAAGTTTTATGTTGATGTAGAATTGGTAGGCAATTATATCTAACCCATATTTCTTAAAGATAGTTTGGTAGGATAATAGGAAGGATTTTGTGGTGAGATTTGTTGGTGTGAAGGAGATTCAAGGAGCTACAAGGAAAACCATCAAGGGAGTCCATCAAACAAAAAGGCTACAAAGAGGTATTCTCGTCTCTTCCTCCCCTTCTCAAACTCCATGAAAGAAGGTTTCACATCTTAGGATTATTGTGATAATTGATTTTTTTCTCTCAATTGGGATTCACCCACCCCATAGAAATAGGAGAGTATGATATAGCTTCAACTGTAGAATACTCCACTAACAGAATGGTGACTCCACTGGGGAGCTAAGAGTTTCTTCTCTTGAAACTAGTTTTCTTGAGTTTTTCCCCTTGTTTGAGTGTTTCTTAACTTTTGAATTCTCTTAATGCATGCTTGATCTTGTTCTCTGAAGGCTTTAATTCAACTATGGAGGTCAAAACTGGCATGATTCAACCTTTGATTTTCCATTTTTCAAGAAATTTGGCCCAGATCTAGTGTTTTTCCTCATTTGAGCATGGTAATGCCCTTTTCTGGAGTAGACAAAGTGTTACCACCCCAGAAAAGCCCTTTTTTGGCTTACCTATGTGCAGTGCCATTGCTCTGTGCTTCAATACAGTAGTGTGGTACCCACAATGAGGTATAGTCATGGATCTTAATTTTTTTATGGTTGGATCTTCAATTTTGGATCATTCAATTTGATTTTTATGTTGTAGTTGTATAAGGAATATTCGAATAGTGGTTTTAGACAGTATTTACCTCTCTTTTACCAGGATTTAGGGATTTCTGAAGGATTTTAAAGTTTTGTGTGCTTTTGGCTTGAGATTGAAAATTTATGAGATCATTGATTTTGGCTTTGGATTAAGTTCATTTTAGAGCTTGCAGAACCTTAGTTGACATCTAAAACACTTGTTGAATCCTATTATGACATTTTAGGGGAATTTTTGAATGATTTAGGGACATTTTCTCTCGAATTTGGAAGGCTTGGAAACCTCCTTAAAAAACTAGGAAAAATCACTTTGAGAAATAGTTTTTTTTAGTGTTGTTCAAAGTTTTCTTTAAAAGAATGCTCGGATCTGAAAGTTTATGACATGTTTACCATTTAGGTCCTTTATTTCATTCTTGAAAGTCTGAAATTTTGTCTAAATTTGGTCATTTTAATCACATATTCGCATAAGAAAGTTGTTGAAAAACTAAAGAACATGACACATTGTTTCAAATTATGAACCTTTAGGCCATGAATTTTGAAGTCACATGAACTAGCTGATATGCCACAAAACTTGAAATCACAACTAAGACAATTTTAATACCAGCATTTAAATTCAAATTCACATAAATTCTCAAAAATATAGACCTATCACTTAAGATCAGTTCAAACACAATGAGAGGACCTTGTTCATTATTTGCAAAATTCTTGATATAAATTGTGTTTGAGCCCTATGTATACTCTTCACTCGCACCTTAGGGCTATTTTGTGAAAGGGAAATAGGGATCTCAAGTGTAGTAGTCTAGGTTTATTTCTAAGCAAAAATCGGAGTCCTCTGTATCCTCTTCACTTGTGCCTTCGGGTGGTCCTGTGAAGGAGAAACACGGATCTCAAGTGTAATAGGAATATTTGGAAGTTTTAAAGCATATTGTCGAGCCACAAGTATCCTCTTCACTTGCGCTTTCAGGAACTCCTGCGAAAGAGAAAGTGGATCTCAAGTGTAAATGGTTGTCATTTTTAGAATTTTGAAAGATATTTAGAATTTTACATTGATTTTCAAACCATCAATTTGGAACATTAAATTCAACATTCAGAAAGAAAACATAATGCAATTGAAAAATAAAAATTGAATCATGATCCTACATTTAAACATCAGTTTAAGAGACTAATTAGAAACATGAAAAACATTGAACATTCAAACATTTTTCATTTCCAATTAGTGATAGTTGAAGCAAATTGAACACATCTTATGTTTGAATCCAACCTCTTGAACCCTTGCTAAAAAAATGAAAACTTCTTTTTTCAATTTTGTAGAAGTGATTTTATTTTGCAATATGCATGTTCGAAGGATCTCAAAGAACCTCTTACTCTTCCATAGTATATAAGTTCAATGAAATAAAGGAAAGAGTAGTGAGAATTTTGCATTTGATTTGTTCAGCATTTTGAATCACAAACACCACTAGTTTCACCATCTCTCCTCGAAATTGAGAAAACTACCCTAAAATTAACGCTTAATCTAAAATCTATTAAGATTATGTTTTATATCACCAACCTATATTAGGATAGGGCCTTGGAATATGATTGGAGAGTTAACACTTCAAGGCCACAAAACTATGAAACTAGTATTGATTAAAGAGAATCAAATCCATTAGTAGCAAAGAGTGGATGCCAGGAAAGCGCTTCTAACACATGCGTTAAGCACGAGGTCTTTCTGAACTAGTAAGGGTGGTACCTACCCTCTTACTTATTTGGTGGGATATGAGCACATTACAATATTTCAGTGAAATAACAAGTCCTTGGGGTGACATCACTTTCATGAGATATCTAGTCTATGTGATTTATCCTATATGGGCAACTGTCCTACCTGGCCACCGATTGTGAAGTGGTAACCATTGTTTCTTTTCCTAGGGAAGCACACATGATGTTGTGAGTGGGGGACACTTGCAATACCTGAGACATGAACAATATTGTTTCAGGTCCTTGGGAGGGTGAGTAGCCAAGAGATAACACTTGCACCCTTGGTGATTAAAGAACGATGTAACTGTTTCTCATACCTTCACTATTTGGTAATTTTTGAGGCATGATGTCCCTTAGGAGCTACTTGTTTTGAAAGGCCCTCTAAATCCATCCATAAATATTTGAATGTTTGTATTTCATGATGTTTTTGTTATAAATTATAATGCTAGAATTATAATTGCATTAATTTATGACACGTTTGTTATAATGTTTGCAAATTATTCTGAATAGAGAAAAAGACAAAAAAATGACTTTTAAAGACGAAGGTGTAGGTATGGAATCTTCTTTAGGAGAAAAAAATGGCTATAAGTAAATATGTTATTTTAATTATGTTGGATTGAATTTCCACATCTCTATATTTCTATGAGGTTACACTTCATCTTATAATTGGTTAAGACGATAAGGATTTTATATGAAGCAATTAACAACTTAGGACTATGATTAATATTTTTCACCTTATTTTATTGTTTGTAAATAGGTATATATATTTTATTTGTAAAGTAAAGTCATGGTTATATATTTCACTAAAAATAGTTGATATATGTATCAATATATAATAATTGATTTAGATTTTATTAATTAATGTAGATTTATAAGAACATAATCATATGTTAATCTGATAATTTATATAGTTAATATGGATCTATACTATTTTAGAAATTAGATATATTCATTCACAAACTCAAATTACATGGATATTTGATATCTTAAATCTTGCATAGTCTTGAAATTATTATTCAATTAAAAAATATTCTAATGTTATTAAATAAAATTTGCAAAAATATAATATTAGCAAAGTAATACACCAATCCATTAAAAATAATAACATTATTACATCAATAATTAATTGTAATTTTTTTAACACTATTTAGTTTTAAACCTTATTGTTAGAGGGTATAAAATGTGTTCCTTGAATGTGGACTAAAGTTTTATTATATAGTAAATATCTTCATGTTTAACAATAATTAATAAGTTTGAAGAATGCAACTTTTGGGTTTACAATTAAGAGAAAATGTTGTTGTTTTTACTAAATATTTATCTTTCTTTCGTTTAGAGATTTAATATTTGTCATTGAAAGGGAATGATTGTCAAAAAAAAATTAAAATGTTCAATGATAAATTGAAAGGTCATATTGATGTTCATATTTACATTTTTTGTCATATTCATATTCTTATATTATAATAATATTACATGGTGATACTTGACTTTTTGTTATGATGTTCGTCAATTAGAGTTATAAATTAAACAATATTCATTTATGTTTATCATTTGAATATCTAATTAAGTTATACACAACATTATACAATGAAGAGTTAATTTCCTTATTACACATCATGTTATAAATATAGTATTTCGTATTGTTTAGCATATAGTTGTAACAAAACAAAGATATTATTATATATGTATAATACTATGAAAAATATTTTAAATTATTAGGAAAATTTACAATAAATTATAATATCCATAGAAATTAGATAAGAACATTATGCACTCCAAATATAAAAAAATATTAGATAAGCATAATACTATGAAAAACCATTAAAAAATTATAAGCATGATACTATGACAAGTTATGAAACAATTATAAATCATAGAGTTGCCACTAATCCATCCATAATTTACAATGCAATTTGTGATGTTTTTGCCAACTAAACAAACACTCAGTGATTTAAAGACCCACATGATTTTGAATAGTACACAGTTCTTTAAGTACATAAGTATATAATCATCATCATTTTCAACACCTAACAAACATAAACATCATGATCATGCCATCACAAACATAAACATAAACATCACCAATATACTAACATCAATATAACCATAAGTTTTAACAAAAAACATAAATGCATCATTATTATTTTCACAACATAAACATAAACATACCATTATTATCATTGTTGACATCTAAGAAACATAAAAATAAACACCATCATCTATATCATCATACCATCATTAACATAAAACCGAAAAATAAGCATGGGCATACCATCATAAACATTACGTCACATATTCATGCAACATCAACATAAACATGAAAAATGAAGTATATATATATAACATCAAAGTCATGATACAATATGTCAAATATAATATTTTATCTCTAGTGCAATAACTACTACAATATATCTACTACACCTCCGCCATTAGAGGAATCATTGGTATGTCTCCTACCATAGATAGATGCATCATCACATCCACAAATAGAGCCAAAGGCAATATCAACACCTCTTCCAGCAGATCAAGAGGCATCAATAGCCATACCAGAAAGAAAAAGAGGTCTAAGAGAAGGAAGGATGGGTCCATTAAGATGAAGTGTACAACTCTCTTTGAGCATCTCTAAAATATAAATGGGTGCAGTAGGAGCTGGTGGATGGTCGGACTGATGAGTTGGACTAAAGGGTCAGTTGCACACAAGTAGAGGAGATGATGGTGACGTAGGATCAGATGGAAGGTTGGGTAGAAGTATAGGACTAGTTGATGACAATGGTGGAGGAGGAGGTGGATGAGATGTTGAAGGTGGAGGTTGAGGAGGACGTGAAAAGGAGGAAACCAACTGAATTCATGCACCAACAACATGTTGCATCAATAACCACATATGATGATGAATAATCCTCCATATCTTTGCAATATTAGGGTCATCACAAATATCATGCGCCCACACAAGATGTACACCTACATTATCCAACAATTTGGCCAACTTGTCTGCCACATACTAAATATATCTATCCTACGGCCTACATGGACAGTGTCCACGATGTCTACCATCCACCTTAGGTGGGTCGGCCTGATCATGATACGCCATATCCTCATCATAGAGAGCGGGAGGAGGTAGCCTGACCTCTACATCAAATATGCCAACATCTACAAAATATATAATATAGAATAATAATTATACAATTTCATTAAAAAAACTAATATTTATAACATATTTCATTTGCGATAAGTACAAACAGAATAAAATGAATCTATAGTAATTTAAACATAACATCAGTATTACCTCTCTCGTCAGGTGGCTCATCCTATGTGAAGAAGATCTCTGGGAACCCTCTCCAATCCATGTTGGCATATGGATATGGCACCATGTCAAGTGCATGGTCATCATCATTGGCCAACATCTATAGCACATCTTAGTTGATCCTAGTAGGGAACTCAGGTTTCCCCCTCTTGGGCATCATCTCCCCCCACATGCACATACACACCTCAGTCATCAGCGTAGTAGGTAGGCACTCAAATTATGGCCTAGTGGTCAGAAACCTCTCAATAAAAAAAATAGAAAAAATCTGAACCAAAAGGGAAGTTATACCTCCCATCAATGACTGCACGACATCTATCCAAAGCATAAGAAAACTGCCACAAACAAATTCTAGACCACCTAATGCATCTAGGTCTTTGCACTAAAGAGTCAACATAATACGGTAAGGGGAAGCTAATGCACCTCCCACCAGAAGTGAAGTGCACCAATGTTATAAGGATAAGAGAGAGGCACCTAACATCCTCTCGACCAAAATCAGAGATTTGAAGCTTCCCACCGCTCACCTGAAAATTAGATGGATGGATGACTACATGACTGATATATCTCAGAGAGTAAGCTAGCCGACTCTCTATTGCAGCTCCATTGCAGCACCAACTGGGACATCGAGGAGTTGGGGAAAATCCTCCCCTCTCCTAGATATCCCAATGATGAAATAAATATCCTCCTTAGTGGGCGAGAACCACTAACCACTAGCAACATGAAATGTCTGCCTTTGTTGATCCCAATGTCAGATGAACTGACATAATAATGTAGATTTTCCCTTAAGGGATGTATCCTTCTAATAGAACTTCTAGAGGCCAACAATCCTCAAGAGCTCTTTGGTTTGAGTAGTAATGGGGCAAGGGTATAAATCCCTCTCCCTCTCCCTAGCTTCCCATTGTTTGACCATCTTATATTGGTCAAGTTGATCATGGTCTTGTTGAGAAACACATTGCTGCTCATGTATTTGTTTCACATATTTCATACAATTAAAATAATATTTAGTAACATCAATAATAATTTTTTCCGAAAAAAATAAAAACTTACTACCATTGTGCCATAATAATATAAGTGCACCATCTACGATGCTTGATGTTCACAAATTAATTGCTTATGGTTCTCTACTACAATCATGACTTACCGATACTATATTTTAACATACTTAAAATTAATCTAAATGGTGCGTCAAATATCCGACGCACCGACACAACTTGTAAAACAGACATAACAGTGCCCCAAAATCATATTAGCACACCGATGTTTCCAATTTTATGAATGAATCGTTAACCATTTGAGAAAAATGTAATTTTGGTGCGCCAATGACACATCATAACATTGACACTAGTGTACTGACGTGGAATGGGTGCAACGGCATTAAAATTTTCTAAAATGGTTTATTAATACATTATAACTTGCAGTCAGTTCAAGTAAGTGCAATGTTAATGATGCGTTTACTTCAACCAAACACATCGTTTATTCACAATTGTTATTAAAATTTAAAAAATCTTGACGGTGCGCTTATGAAAGGTAATGACACCACTAATGATGTGCTTAAATTTACTAGACACACTGTATAATTAATATGTCCGTTTATTATATAATGTTAATTGGTGTGTTAGTTATATTAAAGCGCATAGTGAAACCAGTGCTCTAAAACATTGAACACATCGATTACCATTTTAATGTTAATTTTTAATTCTTATGTTTTGGTGCGTATTTTATCAGTGCGTCTAGGCCATGTTAGAGAACCAAAATCGGTGATGTAAGTAACATGACATAGGTGCACCGCATAATTAAGTTTTTTTTAAATATTTTATGTTTTTTCATTTACAAATTTTAGATTTTAGATTATATATTTATAGTTGTGCAATGCGTTCGTTCTGTTCGTCCCGCATTGTTGTTGGTGCAGCTTATAAAAATTTATAGGGTGCACTGAAGTTCGGTGCAAGCCGAACTGCTCGAATGCACTGCACATCATTTTTTAATTTTTTTTAAAACTACAAAAAATTAAGGTTTCAATAAAAAAACTAATCCATTTAAAAATTAAATTATGATGTAAGCAACAACTTACTTGTTCAACGACCCTTCATGGAGGCATTGTGGCAATGTATGTAAAATTTGAATTTTGACCATTGTATGTCAAAATCTAAACTAACAATACTAGCCAGTACATATGACTATTGTGTCCATGTGGACCATAGATATCTGGGCGTCCAAGTGGGTAAGGTTTCACACTAGTGCTTTTGGGAGAAAACACATTGAGAAGAGGTAAAAATGAATTTTAGGCTCTTTTTTTTATTAGAACTTGTTCTGGTGCATTTCAAGGAAAGAAAACTAGTGTGGGTGGAAAACCTGATGCACTGGATAATAGGGTTTTTAAAAAAATTGACAAGTTTTTCGGTGATTTTTTTAATGTTTTACAACTGGTGTTGCGTTTGGTAAAAACAAACGCATCAGTGCTTATATATTATACATGCACACTGTTAATCAGGGTTTGTAATTGCAATTTAAACGAATTATGTAATGAAATTCTTTATAGTAGAATACATTGTGTTTAGTTATTAAACACGTACCGATGCGTTTATTGTTATCATGTGCATCGGGATAATATTTCTTATTAAAAATATAAATTGAAAAAACAATAAATTATAACGACAATTGCTTCCCATTGTAGTACATCTGATTTACTGGTAAATTATGCCATTATATTCTAGAAAGTGCCATCAAAGAACACGATGAGCAACACTGGCCATAAAATCAACATCTTTAGGAGTGAAAAATTGTATTGTACTATGAGATAGCATCTCCAGAGGATCCAAAATCCCCTCTTGAATGGGGATGTTGGGATACAAATATTCCACATCAAAAGTCACCAAAAGAGAATAGGCTAGAAACATTTCAACTTTGATAACTTGAAGAAGAGTGAGAGAATACAAAAGATGATTTGGATGAGCCATAAGAGTGTCTAAAATCCTATGATGCATATATTCTTACAAAGGTTCCAGCATAAACCCATTTTACGAGCAGATGGGTCTTCCATTAGGAGCGTTCTTTAGCACTTTCCAAATAAAGTAAAGTGCACAGGCTCGAGTGTACTATATGTCAACCAGTAGAATATATTTCCAATGGTTCGCTAAAATCATATTTATGTATATGGAATGAAGCTGATGCGAAGCTCTCAAAGAGGCCTAGAGGACTTCGACAACTAGAGTGATTTAGTGAATCGGGGTTTACTGTGGAAATAAGTTGCATTAAGCCTATCATGTAAAGTTCTCAAACTCGAATCTAGAGCATGATCTAGTTCAGGGGCATGGAGAGGTGGTTCCCAATTGAGGTTAGTCAATCTAAAAGGATCATAGGATTCCTCATTAAAGAATCTGAAATACCTTCTCAATCCACATATTTTGAAAAAAACACCATATTCTTTGAAGACATCTGATTTGGACATTGAAGGAGGATGAGGAATGTAGTTATGCCCGAGCCCCCAAAACTTAATCTATTTATAAGAAAAATGAACACAAGAAATATTATGGATAGGATTATTACTAATTCAATGATCTAACTAAGAAGGAGTCATTTTACCTAGGAGATGCAATAGGTTAGAGGACATATCAATTATAGACAACCAATAAAAATTCATTTTTCTGCTTACATTTTTTCTTTCCCTCTGTTCTACTGAGGGGAGGATGAGATTTGACACTAGACAAGGTTGATTCTAATTTTGAGGAGCACTTGGCTACTGTGGAACAAATGGGGTAGCCACCGGATCTAATCCAAAGCTTTGGAAATTTCGGCTTGGATTTGAGCATGACTTCCCACCTGCAGATGATGTGTTATGATTATGAATATGGTTATTCCTTCCTCTTTTGTTTCGACGATGGCCTTGTCCATTTTTTGGCTGCTGACAAGGAGTAGCGATGGTGTAGAAGAGAGAAACAAGGCTAGGAATAGATGCAACAACACCCAATTGGGTGTAGGTATTGGACTACAATCTAATAAGCTAAGCCATTTCATCTTGAGTCGGTTTAATGGTTTCATTCAAGTGTTTCTCTTGGGCATTAACAGATTTAGAAACTTCTCTTTGCACTTAAAGAGAGATGGCTTCTTCCTAAGGAATATCATTGACCTATCTTTTAGCTTCAATCCGAGCTTCAGAACAGGAATATATGGAAGCAACACACAAGGATTTCCTCTCTATAAGTTCAACATTAAGCTAATTGACCCAATGATTATGAGTAGCAATGACAAATTTGTCCCATTAGCTGCTAGGGCCTTTCCTATAACTTTTCCCGCATAACAAGTATACTCAACTTTCACAAAAGGAGAAGCTAGCTCACAAAGCTTGTCATCAAAGCCTTTGGTTGTGGTGAGTAATGTTTTCTCTTTCATGCTAAATATAGAAGGCATGATATTCTTTTCTGAAATGAATGGTGATATCCTCCAGTCCAGCTCTAAGAGCTGGTGTTGTGTCTGGATCGAAAGATTCTAAACTAAGGACCTTCACCATAAGGATCTGGATGACTTCATTATATTCTTGTAGAGAGACAAGCTTGTCGAAAAGAGACAAAGAGTAATGATAAACTTTGATGGCTTTCTAGAACTCATTCACAACACACTGGATAACCTCTTCCCATGATTTGGCCATCAGAGGAAGTTCATCCAGTGTCATTTCTTCTCTCACATTCGATGACTTTGGAGTATATGGGTGAGGAGCTTCCCTACGAGGGATCTTAGGATGAGGTCAACTAGAAGTTTCTCTACTGGCTAAATAAACATTTAGAAGCGCCTAGAGATTAGGGCGTTCAAGCGTTTCTGTAGATTTCACAGAATGAGTAAAAGGACAAATTGGAATACTTGCTTCATTAAACATGTGGTGGTTAACCCTGCCATTAGTGGTATGCGCCATGGATTTGGTCTAGGGTTTACAAATAAATGTTTAAAAGACTAGCGATACTAAATAAAGTAAACAAATAGATAGATGAAAAGCAAAGGAAAAGAAATTATAACGACAATTCAATTATTATGTGAAAGGACACACAAAAAATATAATATTTTGGAAAAAAATTATTGTATTATCAAACTAGTTTCAAACCAAAAAAGGTCTCATCAGCGATACAAAAAAATATTTACAAAGAGGTCTTTATAAGGACTACGTTGAGGCACAAGAACAATTCAGAGTTCATTCCGTTCGCAAAGTCTTAAAAGGGCCAGTTTCAGGGTGAACCACAGTAGCGCCCCATTTCCCCATTTCTTGGAACCTTTTTATGTGTAATTATATTATCAATCTATATAGAGAATTATAATTTATATTCTATATGTAACCATCTAATACTATTTTACAATGGGGTTGACCACCATATTTCTCGAGAGCACTGCAATTGTCAAATTGATTCTTTAGAGCCTGAGATCGAGGTGCATTTTGTATTTATAGACTCCCCTCCCCCTGTTATGAGATCAAAGGGTGGCTCTACTATCTTTTAAGGGACAATTGGTTCATGGTAATGTCCCATGGTGTTACAATACGAAACCCGAGGTGTTACATGAAAATTGAGGCATCACAAAAATCAAGGCACCCAAAAATAAATTTAAAGGGATCCCGAATAAGGATAAAATCAGTGGCCACTCTCTGGTTCCACTAGCTCAAAACAATTAATCTAGATTGAACAAAGTAATCTGGTTTTCTCAATATGAATTTGATATAGAATGGATACCAGGCAATACTAATCATTTGGCTGATGCATTGACCAGAGAAATGGCAAAAGCTTACAGGATTGTGAAGATCAAGTTATTAGATCCAGATTTCAGAATCTTCCCTTCCACAGATGAACCAGATACCATGGAAACTCTTGCAGAAAGATTGATAAAACTTGAAGAATATATGCCCATGGTTGTGAAAGAAATTAAGAAAATTGTTGGATTGCGAATGAGAAGAAATTCTATTATCAGCAGTTATCAAGCTTGGAGAAGCAGGAATATTGGTCCTCAGTTGGGATTTGCAGAAGATTTGGTTAAGGTTTATCCTTTGCCAAACAGAAAGGTAAAGCTTTATTTCATCAGCTTGTCTGATTTATGGATGATTAAGTGGACTGAGCAGATGATTCATCAATTGAATATATTGAATTATTATAATCTGATTGGAGCAGTAGATTTTGCATTATCAATCTACATGCATGCTAAAATCAACAGTCTGCCCATAATTGAAGTTCATAGACAGGTTGGATATTTTCTGCTAGCCTTAAGAATTCCTGATTTACTTGGAGAATTGGAAGCAGCATACTTACAGAGTAATATTGATCATTACTCTAGTCATCATACATTCCCTCAGTATGAGATGTTTGAAGAATTTTGTGATTGGGAAATTTCTAATACAGTATGCATCAAAAGGGCTACAAGAAGAGGTTCTCAATGTGTTGAAAGAACCACAGCTTACATCAAAAACTATGGTGCTCCTTGGGATATCTTGCTTACTGATGTGCCTGAAATCAAGTATAAAGATCCTTTGAAGCAAATCTTAATTGAAGCCACAGAAAGCAGGTTAAAATTGGCTGATAATAAAGAAGAAATTGAGAAGTTATGGCAATGGTGTCATGACTATCCTAGAAGTAATCTCCATGACAAAAGACAATTCATTGTTCAATTAGGACATTATTTACCATCTCAGAGTCCCATTAAATTCATCATCAACAACAAGGCTTATGTTTCAATTATCATTTCTGCAGGTAATTGGAATAATGATGTATTTCAGATTGTCATCACTCTATTGTCTGCTAGGGTTTGCTCCTCAGTTATTTTTGAATTAGGTTGGCAGAAAGTTACATATTTGTCTGATCAATGTTTAAGATGGATTAAACATTCTATAGAAGCAGAAACCACAGCTATGCAGAGATTTTCTATGGAACAGCTTGATGGTATTGAATTATTGGTAGAAACAGTTCCAAGATTTGTTAAGGCGGTTCGAGATTCTTTCCTTGATATTGAGATAGATCCGATTGCATTTCCAACTGTCATAGATCCAATGGACTATCGAAAAAGGAATAAAGGCATAGCACTAAGAGCTCCAAAAAATCAAGATGAAGCATCTTCTTCAAAGGTGATACAGATGGATATAGATGAAAATACTTTTGAGTCACCAACATTGTACATTGATGTTCCTCCAGATGCTCAAAATGATCCATATGATGATGTTGAAGATTGGACATATTACATGAATTTAAGAGAAAGTGATAGTGATGATATGAATTCTGATGGCTGGGACCCATCTGACAGAAGTCCAAAAGGATCTTGGTAGACCCAAGGTCACTATTCAAAACTTTTTGTACAAAGTTAGTCTGCAATAATTGTACTCTAAAGTTTATGAGTAGACACCGTCGTGCCTTAGTGCTTATACGACAGGACCCTCATAATTTTAGATTCCTATCTTTTTAAGATTTGGTTTGATTGCTTGTCCTTAGATAGTTTGAAAGGTCGAACTAGTCGCTCCCGGTTTCCCCGGTTGAGTCGGTTAAGTTTTTGTATAAATAAGCATCACTTGGCTCATTCGAATCAGAGTGAAATCGTGAATTCGATCGTGAATTCAGGGAATTCTCAAGAAGTCGAAGTAAGAGCAAGTGTTTTGTAATCTCTTTGTAATTTGAGTGTTTTTATTAATATTGAAGTCGTTAGGCCACCAATCGTCACATGACTGTTCTATAAGAGAATTATTGCAAAAGAAGCCAAAGGATCAGGAGGAAGCCAGGAAGCCGTTGAGTAAGGCGCAGAAGGGATTGTAAGTCGCCGTTGATATCCGGTGTGGGTGTGCTTGATCAATGCTGTGAGCAAAGATTCGTGCTTGTGGAATATATTGTGACAACAGCGTCAATTTGGTCAGTGTTATAACATCACTCTGTTGCTATCTTTAAAATGCTCTTGTTCGCCATTGTTCCCTGCATTATTGCTATCTGTATAGTCCTCATCTATGTAATAAGCCGAATATTGTTAAAAGAAGTTGTAGAAATCGTAAGAGCTAGTTCCGAGTCTGTTTAATAGTTTCTGTTTCCTTTTTAGAGCTTTCCTTTCTTAAAATTGGTATCAGAGCTTTCCTCCCTAAACCCTAAACCCTAAACCCGAAACCCGAAACCCGAAACCCGAAACCCGAAACCCTAAACCCGAAACCCTAAACCCTAAACCCTAACGACTAAACCCTAAACCCTAAACCCTCTCAGTTCTCGAACGACTAAACCCTAAACCCTAACCCCTAAACCCTAAACCCCTAAATCCTAAACCCTAAACCCCAAACCCCAAACCCCAAACCCCAAACCCCAAACCCCAAACAAGAGATCAACACCATGCATGAAAATGGTGTTAGAGGAAAGATGATACCCTGCACTCCTCAGGATGAAGAGGAGATGAGAAAACAAATAAATGAATTATTAGAGATGAAGCTGATCGAGCCAAGCAATTCACATTATTGTTGTTCTGCAATGATCGTGAGAAATCATGCTGAAGTGGTAAGAGGAAAAGCTAGAATGGTAATTAACTATTCTCCTCTTAATGCAATCACTTATGATTTTAAATATCCACTTCCTAGAATTGATACAATACTGCAGAAAATTCATGATAGCTGCATCTATAGTAAATTTGATATGAAATCAGGGTATTATCAGATTCAAATTGAAGAAAGGGATAGACATAAAACTGCATTCACTTGCCCGGCTGGATTTTATCAATGGAATGTAGTTCCCTTTGGTTTAAAGAATGCTCCTAGTTATTTTCAAAAGAGAATGGATAGCATCTTTGGACAGTATGATTTTATTGTCTCATATATTGATGATATCTTGATTTATAGCAAGTCAATGGAGCAGCATATAAAACATTTGAAGATCTTTCTGGATGAAGTTCGAAAGCATGGAATTGTGCTATCTGAAAAGAAGATGAAACTTTTTCAGACTGGCATTGAATTCCTTGGCATTTATATTGAAAGAGGCAAAATCCAAATGCAGCCTCATGTCTTGACCAAGATAGTTGATTTTCCTGATCAGCTATCTGATGTAAAATCTGTACAAAGATTTCTTGGTGTGTTAAATTATGTACATAAGTATATACCTAGATTATCAGAAAAGACTTCTCCCATAAGACAACATTTAAAAGGAGGATGGTCTACAGAGGCCACAGGAGCTGTCAAAGCTTTAAAAGCAGAATGTCAGAATTTGCCCCAGCTCAAGCCACCAGGAGAAGGTTTATTAATTTTGCAAACAGATGCTAGTGATAATTTTTGGTCTGCTGTATTATTAGAACTTGTAGATATTGGTCAAGAAGAATTATGTGGTTATGCATCAGGTGAATTCAATTCACATCAGAAAAATTATTTTACTGCAGAGAAAGAAACTTTAGCTATCTTTAATGGTATTCAGAGATTTGAATTATATCTTGCTCCAAGAAGGTTTTTAATCAGAACAGATTCAAAAAACTTCCAATACTTCTTGAAAGCTAAGCTGAATAGACAGATGGCTACAGGAAGATTACTTTCATGGCAGGTCTGGTTTTCTCAATATGAATTTGAAATAGAATGGATACCAGGCAATACTAATCATTTGGCTGATGCATTGACCAGAGAAATGGCAAAAGCTTACAGGATTGTGAAGATCAAGTTATTAGATCCAGATTTCAGAATCTTCCCTTCCACAGATGAACCAGATACCATGGAAACTCTTGCAGAAAGATTGATAAAACTTGAAGAATATATGCCCATGGTTGTGAAAGAAATTAAGAAAATTGTTGGATTAAGAATAAGAAGAAATTCTATTATCAGCAGTTATCAAGCTTGGAGAAGCAGGAATATTAGTCCTCAATTGGGATTTGCAGAAGATTTGGTTAAGGTTTATCCTTTGCCAAACAGAAAGGTAAAGCTTTATTTCATCAGCTTGTCTGATTTATGGATGATTAAGTGGACTGATTAGATGATTCATCAATTGAATATATTGAATTATTATAATCTGATTGGAGCAGTAGATTTTGCATTATCAATCTACATGCATGCTAAAATCAACAGTCTGCCCATAATTGAAGTTCATAGACAGGTTGGATATTTTCTGCTAGCCTTAAGAATTCCTGATTTACTTGGAGAATTGGAAGCAGCATACTTACAGAGTAATACTGATCATTACTCTAGTCATCATACATTCCCTCAGTATGAGATGTTTGAAGAATTTTGTGATTGGGAAATTACTAATACAGTATGCATCAAAAGGGCTACAAGAAGAGGTTCTCAATGTGTTGAAAGAACCATGGCTTACATCAGGAACTATGGTGCTCCTTGGGATATTTTACTCACTGATGTTCCTGAGATCCAATATAAAGATCCTCTGAAGCAGATCTTATTTGAGACCATAGAAAGCAAGTTAAAATTGGCTGATAATAAGGAAGACATTGAAAAGTTATGGCAATGGTGTCATGACTATCCTAGAAGTAATCTCCATAATAAAAGACAATTCATAATTCATCTTGGAGATTATTTACCATCTCAGAGTCCCATTAAATTCATCATTAACAACAAAGCTTATGTTTCAATTATCGTTTCTGCAGGTAATTCGAATAATGATGTATTTCAAATTGTTATCACTCTACTGTCTGCCAGAGTGTGTTCCTCAGTTATATTTGAGTTAGGATGGCAGAAGGTTACTTATATGTCTGATCAATGTTTAAGATGGATTAAACATGCCATAGAAGCAGAATCCACAGCTATGCAAAGATTTTCTATGGAGCAGCTTGATGGAATAGAACTATTGGTGGAAACTGTTCCAAGGTTTTGTAAGGCTATAAGAGATTCCTTTCTTGATCTTGAGATAGATCCTCTTGCCTTTCCAACTGTCATAGATCCAATGGATTATCGAAAAAGAAACAAAGGAATCGCACTAAGAGCTCCAGCAAATCAAGATGAAGCATCTTCTTCCAAGGTGATACAGATGGATATAGATAAAACTACTTTTGAGTCACCAACATTGTACATTGATGTTCCTCCAGATGCTCAAAACGATCCATATGATGACGTAGAAGATTGGACATATTACATGAATCTAAGAGAAAGTGATAATGATGACATGAATTCTGATGGTTGGGACCCATCTGACAGAAGTCCTAAAGGACCTTGGTA
>LPNX011098385.1:0-67175 GCA_001517045.1 Pseudotsuga menziesii
ACAGGTGGCTGTGCAAGTGCAGGAAAAACAGAGGTAAATCAGCTAGGTTTCTGCGTGGCAACAAGGGAAAAAACTGGGCGCGGATCGCGGGTTGCTAAATGGCAGCGGTCGGTCGAAACCGCGGGTTCAAGGAGAACAGGCGCGGTCTAGGCCGCGGGTTCGGGGAGAACAGGTGCGGTCGAGGCCGCGGGTTCGAGGAAAACAGGTGCGGTCGAGGCCGCGAGTTTGGGGCGAACAGGTGCGGTCGGGGCCGTGGGTTCAGGGCGAACAGGTGCGGTCGGGGCCGCGGGTTCGAGGCGAACAGGTGCGGTCGGGGCCGCGGGTTCGAGGTGAACAGGCGCGGTCGGGGCCGCGGGTTCGGGGTAAACAGCGGCGATCAGAGCGCGCCTGTGTAATGAACAGGGGCGGTCGGATCGTGACTGTGGGTGGAAAAACCGCGGTCGGGATGCAGGCAAAAGGGACTGACAACGGCGGGTTGGTCGCGGCTTAAGGCCTGAAATGTGCGGTCGGGGCCGCGGCTGCGGAAGAAAACGGCGCGGTTTCCGGCGGCCGAAAACAGCAAACTGAAAATGCAGTACGAAAATAAAACTAACAATAAAACAGACAGCGGAGTCGCCAAAACTGTAGCTAGGTTTTTCACCCTAGCTTGTGCTAATGAGCACCTACTAAGGAATCTGGATTCCTTAGTAGCAGTTCGATTAATGTAAATGGAAATAAATTAACCTAAAACAGAAAGTAAATGACAGAAAGTAAAAATGACAGGAAGATGTATAAAAAATATTTTGTATTTGTATTACCTCTGATGAAGAGGTTGGTGGAGTCTGTTGCGCTGATCCGATGTCGGTGGCTCCGAGCTCCGAGCTGCTCCTTCTCCTTCTCCGATGGTGGAAAATAGGCCAAAGATGGGTTCTCAGCAGTGAAAATAGCTTGATGGTAAGCTAGGGTTTCATGAGACGTTTTAGCAGAGTAAGGGTGCTATGACTGTGGATTGTGAAATGAGGGGTCTCCATCACTTATTTATAGTTTTTTAGTGGTGGAGTGCTTGCCCATGGTTTTGGGAAACCATGTGGTTTAGGGCAGCTTGTTTAGGGTTTTTGCTGTTTTAGGGTTTTCCTCCTTTTTCCTCATTATTTTTATTCCTTTTCTTCCCTTTTGGGGATTTTTGCTATTTTTAGAGGAATTTTGGCTATTTTTGGAGGAAAAATGGGTTTTTGGGCCTTTTTGGAGGCATTTCAGGCCTTTTGGAGGCTTTTTAGATGGTTTTGTGGCCTTTTAGAGGCATTTTATGCCTTTTGGAGGCTTTTTGTGGGATTTTCAGGGAAATATGGTAGGTAAATGGACAAATGAGCCATGTAGTAAGGTAGATGAGGTAGTTAACCATTTTTGGGTGTTAACACACCCTAATGGGTGCGTTATGAACAATAGCCCCAAAGACTCCATTTCATCCCACATATTCCTTGCGGGTAGCCGTGTAGGTTTAGTTTTGGACATACTCCAAGTACTCTCGGGTATATCTAGAGTCCCCCCTTTGCCTAATTTAATCAACTCATACTTCACATTTAACTTAAAACATACCAAGAGGCAATCGCAAAACATTCACTCCAAGCACATGCAAGCATATTGATTCTATTTTTGACTCCATTCTAAGGCACTGGTTAATTTCTTGCTTTATATATATATTGTGTATCAGTATTGTGCTTTCGTGTGTTCATCTTTTACATCTTGCCATCTTTTATTTTCTATAGTTAAATTGTAAACTCCTAAATAACTCAGTCAGTTTAAACATCACAACACTAAGTAATTCTCCTTAGTAACTTAATAGGATCTACCCCCCTTGGCTTCGTTAGGAGTTGAGCCTAAATGGAGGAGTCAAGAACAAGGTGACAACCTTGACTCGAGACTTGCCCCCAAGGACACACCAAGTGGCTTGAATATTTCTGCCACGTGACCCAAGTGTATGAAAGGTGGCAACACTTTTTGGCGCCGTTGCCGGGGATAAATATTTTTATTCCCAAGTACGACTTTTGTTTTCTTCCTTTTTGTTTTTGCTTTGTTTGATGAATTCTTAGAGTAGATCTTTAATTTTCATCTGGCGACTCCACTGACATTTTTCCAGTTTTATTTTTACAAAGAAAAGCAAAAAATAATTTTTGTGAAAAGATTTATAAATGCTTATTTTTCTTTTTCACATGGCGACTCCATTGAAGGGATAAAACCCTGTTATCTCATAAACTTGTGAAGTTTTGTTGTGTGTATATGAGCCCATGCGACATGTTAAAACCTTTAAAGCTCATCACTTGATAGCTCCACCTTTTCAGTACAAGGTTTAATCATTATATCAAATGGATACTATTTTGGATGAATTAAAGGAGAAATATGGTGCCCAGTTAACCTTAATGTTTCAACCTATCGATTTCTCAAACATCTCGGGTTTTCCTAACTATGGTGATGGTTTGCGGGATGCATATAACTGGCTTCCAACATTTCATGGAAATTATGGTGATTCGGCCATCTGGCATGTCAAATCTTTCCTTCAGTTGATTGTTGACTTCAATATTCTTTATGAAGACAATATGATGGAAATGTTTGCTAGTACTTTTCAGGGTGAGGCTTGTTGTTGGTTCTATCAAGGCCTTCCTAATAAATGTATAACTTCTTTTCCAAACTTCCTTTGGATGTTTCACGGGGTCTTCACTTAGTGAAACCATGCCATAGCACGTTCATTCGTGGCATATGAAACAATACCCCTATTTTCAAAAAATATTGGAAAATACCTCCCAAAATCATTTTTTTTAACCCCCTCCCAATATGCCTTGCCGATTTTAAAAAAACCCTATTTTCCCTATATATTGCATGTATCCATTTTTTCATTTACATTTTTTATACCCCTTTATATTTCTACCTAAGGAAAAAAAAACTAAACACAAGAAAGGGCAACACTTGATAGGCGCCCTTAGGCAAATCACTTTATTAGGAATTAAAATGTATCACATGATGTCAAAACAAATAAGAGAGGGTTTATTTGTACCAATCTCAAACAGCAGTGTGTTTTCCCCAAGAAGGGTTCAAAAATGAAACTTACACCATTTATAACTGCTTCTTTCCATCACAGACATTTTATCCAAGCACCATTTTGGTATCTAGGAGATTGTACAACTTCATAAACAAAATTGATTTGGAATCTTCAATGCATACTGTTAATCTTTTTAGATTAAAAGATTAACTATATTAGTAGTAACTATACACTATATTTTTATTATTTCTATTATACAATAGATCCTTTGAAGTCACAAAAGACATTGCATATTCTTTCCCATCACTGCAAATATAAGACTAAGACTCCTAAGTAATTTGATACAAAATAGTAGTGTGAGATGAATTTTTAAAACCTTAATAATTCCTACTCTTTGAAATTATCAATTAAGAGGCCAAGCATTCTTTTGGAATAAAGATATATTATGCATCAAAGGCTCTTGGTTTCTTTGGGATCTTTCTTACATGAGGCATATCAAGATGAATCAGTTCTTGAGGTAACATGTATCTTCTTGCATTGTCAAACTTTTAGATTTAGTCCATAAAAAAGGGTAATCTTACTCTATTGGAAATAAGTAGGGAAGAATCTCTTTACTTATTACATGTTCTAGTCTTGTATATTGCTTGTGATCGTCATATAAGGAGGGTTACAAGTTTAAGTGTGCATAGGCTAGGGTATGAGCTAAGATCTAGATATTAAAGGTGTATGCTTTAGGGTGACACTTCCTTGGAAGGAATTGCCTGAAACCCCAAAGGCTTGGAGAAAATTTGTCATGTTTTGCAGGTGTTCCAGCCAAGCAATTTCAAATTGTTACAGCAAGAACTAGCAAATAAAATTAAAGTCCCAAAGAACATGGCTAGACCAAGTGCAATCTAAAGGAGTATCTGGAGATTGTTTTGTGACCTGTTTCAAATTACGAGGTGAAAATTATCCCCTGGCATTTTGACATGTTCAGGAATTTCATCTAATTAATCTAACACGTTTGAATAACACCTTGCTTCAGAAAATATTCTCAAGCAAGGCCTCACCTTGGGCCATAACTTCATATAATCTAAGAAATTAATTGGACAACTTATTCCACCTTTAATTTCAGTTTTTGATGTATTTATATTGCATCAAATGAACCCACTATTTAACCATATTTGGCATTAATTTATCATGAGTTATTTTCTGCAAAAGATCATTTAAAATTCCAGAATTAATGGTCTTGCATTGTTCATATTGATATCTTGTATCCTTGAGTATTTCAATTTCAAGTGTTTATCTTGTTTAGCAACTTAATAATCTTACATGATCAAACACTCTTTCGAAGATTAAATTGGTAATTCACTTGCACAATTCTAATTAATTTTTCATCATTTCCCCCTAAGCTCTCTCTATAATTTACCAAGTCAACCCTAGGGAATCCCCACTTGACCTTGAGAGTTAGTCAAAAGCAAGGGAAGTTAACACTGAGGTAACAATGATGTTGCTTTCTTCCGAAGTTGCTTCTCGATAGCACTAGTGGATTGGGACTTTTCCACCCAAGTGCTAAATAAGGAAAAATTTAGCCCATGGGCTAATTTTCGGTATTTTTTTCGAAGAAAAAAAATCGTCAATTTCCATTTTCATCTAAAACTATTCACTCAAATTCCATATGATAAATTTTTTACTCTAAACATCACCAAAATTGTCTAGAAACTATATAAAATCCCTATAAATTTAAATATTTTTACAAAAATATCACCGAACACTTCAGGAAATTATAGATCCCTAAAATTTTCCCTGGTGCTAAATCAAGCTGTAACATAGTACAATAAAAATTGCGGCATATGTAAAAGCATTTTGTAATCTGTTATGACAAACTGTCCAATGGAATATCCATGGCAATTTACAAATCAGAGGTAGATCCATAACACATTGTATATTCTATGGTGTCACCTTAATACAAGATGCAAGGAGATGCAATTATCAACCACTGTTGATCCATTCATGCTTGCATTACATGACATGATTACAAGAAATTTTAAAAACATAGAAAGGGAAAAGAGTGAGCTCCATTATGCATCTTATGTTGCCGAACAAACTGTAAGAAAAAAATGACCATGATTGCTTTAAATCCCAATAGGTTCATATTTGATTCTCACATTTAGTGTCCTCATCATTGTGTCATTCATGCAAACAAGATAACCCCAACCTCTAAAGAGGGATTAAGTTCTATATGTCATAATCAAGCTAAAACAACAGCCAACGAACTGAGACAATAATAGAAAACTAAGACAATCAGTTCAACAAGCTGAAACCAAGATATGGAACCACATAAAAATAATCTCTATCCATGAGACAATTACCACATGAACCCTTACAGCAAGGTATAAAAGCTTCAAATTTTAAATTTATAGCAGATTGAGTGAGCTTATAACAACATATTCCCTACATAACTATTTAAGGATGAATAAATATCTCAATCAATTCATATGAATAATAATCAACAGACTACAACTTATAGAACAAAATTGCTGATTGTGGAAGAAATCCCCATCTTGTCACTGATCGTACCAGAAATACAACTGAGAGAATTCTTTGATGCCTTATTAAGCCAGAAATGTTTAGCTTTTGTCATGTAGTACTAGTAGGTTCTTGGCTTTGCTGCACAATTTCTGTAGGCCTTCTCCTCAAACCATATAACGATTCCGAAAATGAAGCATCTATAAAATAAGAAAAATGAAAAGGCCATTCTTAGAAATGCTTCAAAATATCAGTAAAACTGAATGCTAAAAAAAAGAAATTTTCATTCCAATAGATCTCTGATTCTCTCACCATAATTCAGCTCAGAGAATACTTTTTCTTGCTAATTAGAAGATCTGTTTTGCGGTATCACTCTTTCAAAATCAAAGGCCTTTAGAAGTGAAGATTGTGTTCTTCCATTTGGCTGAAAAAGTTACGATCATTCATCTTTTTTACTTTAAATATTCAATGTGATGCAATAAATACTAGTGTTTCTTAGTGATACATACATGCATTTTTTACTTGCAAAAGATGTGAACATATAGAATGATCAGTATGCAACTGCTGTCATTCAAGATAAGTTCTCCAACTCTTAAATCAGCATCTCCTTGTAGATAGTAAGATATGTAAAGAGGTTGCAAGGACCAATATCAAATGAAAAACAAAGTGTATGTACTATGGGCATAGACAGGCAAATGCATACACATTTTTCATTAATAAATTAAGCACCATACTAATTCCATCCATGTCTGATAAATTATAAGCATCCATCCAAATTTGAGAAAATGAATAAAATCTAACAGATACCAAAATTTCAATATCTACAGGCTCTCCCTAATTCAAAATTTTCATACTAATTAAAAGGATCTCAATGTCAGCAAATAAAATCAATTTACTATAGTTATTTAGATAATGTAAGAGACGGCTACCAAGGTAACTGTGAACAGCCATAAACACAGTTTGCTAACCATCAACCTCCTCATAGTTTGTTTTGTTAAACACTACAAATCTCAATAGAAAAGACATAGCAAATATGGCAAACAAACTTAATCAAAATAGAATTAGAAAAATGAATTAACTCCCCAAAAAAATCCAATGAGTTTACAGTATTTCATATGTTTTAAAAACAAGTTGAAACCATTTTTCATAGCCAAATCCTCCACTTGCCAATATACCCTCTCAATACATGTTAGTACCCAGTTGTAAGAATATACATGATCACCTAGACATGTTCATAACTCTCTGAAGTTGAAGAAAATCCACCCTCAATAGACTGGGGGGGACAGGCATTAACTCCCCACAAACATCCAATGAGTTTACCATATTTCATATGTTTAGAAAACAAGTTGAAACCATTTTCTATACCAATTTGAATTTTATGCCTCGATTTACTAAAAATATTAAAATACTAAAATTTTCATGAAAAAATATTATAAAGATTCCAAACCATTAGAGACAAAATATGCACAGTTTTCTCATTTATATACCATGTAAGGGTGAATATATCAAAATGGCGCTGAGTGCATTATATATCTGAAACAAAATATATAATCAACAAGGCTCTAAATGGCCTCTAGAATCCCAAACACAACATGCTACAAGGTAGTAAGGTACTAGCCTACTACATATCACTGATCAACATGATGAATCACCAAACCCATCACCTCTGTTGGAAATGGGATCCTCAGCATGAACTACAGGACCATACTCTGGCTCGAACTAATCAAACTCCTCAAGGACATCTGCTGCTACAGTAGTAGTACTAATAGAAGCACAGCTACTACTAGTGGATCCAACTCCAAACCAATCCACCCCAAGTCATCAATATCAGGATAAAACTCTGCCAGGTGAGTCTCCTCTACCCATTGTGAGCCTTTAGGTTGGATCAATATCATCCAACACAGTGTAATCTATTAGGTCTTTTGTTCAATACCTGTAGCAGTTATTTTCATTTCTAGAACTCTTATTTTTTAGGAATTGGAACTGCTATTTTTGGCATGTCTTTTTTTAGTAGGTCTATATTTATCAGGTGGCATGTAGCCGAAGAGTAGGGTGACATGTGGAGCCATTATGGGAAACTAACTTATGTTAGTTTCCAAACTCATTCCTTACTCTTATACTTAAAAGTGAACCCCTAACCCTTAAAAGTGAAGAAAGACCATTGACCATGGCTAGTTGGATCGCAAGGTAATTGATACAATTTCTGATGTCAAGTTTCTTTAAGGCTCAATATTGATTTCAATATTGACATTTCAGGCATATTAGGCTCTCAAAAGTGAAGAAAGGCCATTGACCATGGCTAGTGGGATCACAAGGTCCTTGATACAATTTCTCATGTCCAGTTACTTTGAGGCTCAATATTGACATTTCAGGCCTATTAGGCTAGTGTTAAGTTCTAACCAGACTTGACACAATGGCAGGTTCAAATGTGGTGTTCTCCTGGTGTATGACTCTCTTTTATTATTCATTGTTGATTTTACTTCAAAACATGCACTGGGGTGGTGCAAAAAAAATAACATTGCATTAAGTCTTGTAAGTCAATCTACATCCTTGATTCTGTATTTGACGATCTTTGGCCATTTGATAAGTCAAAATGTTGTTCATTAATTGAAAGCCTAAACATTTCTCTAATACTTCATTATGTTATTTTGTAGAAATAAGACATTTTATAGGACAAGATTTACCCGTAGATTGTAAACTGTGGGCTTCAAGAACAAACATAAGCAGTGCAAAGAACTCGTCGCTATGATCTAACACCTTATGCAGAGCTGGTCTTCGCTGTGCCATTACCTGAAGCATAAATCATTATCAACCATCATTTTTTCCTACAACCGAACAGAATTTTGCATACAGACTGCACATATGCATACCGATGGACTATACTGAAGAATAAATTGTTGCAGATTGGAGTTTATCTGCATCATTAGGCACCTTAGTTCTCGTTGTGGCTTGATAGGTCTACACCAGCAGCTTATGAAATTTCAATCATGATAGTTCATCAACTTATGGTTTTGCTCAATCCTGGGCACAATCTAAGTCACCTTTCTATAAAGGAAGAGGGATGAATGCTAAAAGCTGATCATTTTGTCTTCCTGTGCCCTGAAGTGAAGGAAGACCCTAACCATATATGGATCAAGTTATTGAAATATGAGAATGGCAATTGAGAATGCATAAATGCTTTTATACCTGTTTGAGGATGGTAACGGCAGTCGTCCCACTGCAGAAGAAATCCAAAATGGGATGCAGCTTGAGTTCCTTATCCATTACCTGGAAAGCTCATAGATGAGATTACTTCCATGCTGCAAACATCTTGGACTCTTCTTTATGCACATCCCTATCTGAATCATTACACAATTTTTTTGAATCAACGACCTCAAAATCGTTACTATTTGCAGGACCAGGCCAATTAGCTAAAATCAGTTCTTCCCACTGGTTCATAAGCAAGCTAGGCAGAGAGTCTCTAACCCTTTTGCTAACCAGGTGTACATATGGTCCATGACCCTCGAAAACCCCAAGGAAGCTTATGTTCTCATCTGACCCAAAATGCCCCTGTGACCCAAAATTATGATGGAAACAAAAACAATATTAAATTACCGAAACTCTCATTATTCTCAAAGATATTTATAGATATATGTAGTTCACCATGTAATTTTTCCATTTAATGAATTCATGAAAAGTAAGAAAATAAAGGAAACATGCTTAAAAGGGTTTTATTTTTTATTCAATTCTATATTTGTTTTAGGAGTTGTATAAGCTAATGACTCAAATATAAGTCTCCTTAGGGAGATCCATACTGGTCACTTGTGAATCTTCAATCTGTCAATCACTTGCTTAAGATTTTACTCATAGCTATCACGGTGACTGGGAATACTCTTCAAATCATCCATCCCATAGGAGGGATGAATCAATACTCTTCAAATCATCTACGCCACAGGAGGGATGAATCATAAAATCATAGTTGGACTCTGTATGAGCATCCACACAATTCCTCGCAGGTAATCATTAATTGCAAACTCAATACAAAGTTGTAGGGATGAATCAATACTCTTCAAATCATCTAC
Organism: Pseudotsuga menziesii; assembly: GCA_001517045.1. Taxonomy (NCBI): domain Eukaryota; kingdom Viridiplantae; phylum Streptophyta; class Pinopsida; order Pinales; family Pinaceae; genus Pseudotsuga; species Pseudotsuga menziesii. Next base: position 9,583 of record LPNX011098385.1, read on the forward strand.
ACCAGAAGAGGGATGAATCATACACCACAGGAGGGATGAATCATAAAAGTATAGTTGGACTCTGTATGAGCATCCACACAATTCCACAGGTAATCATTAATTGCAAACTTAATACAAAGTTGCAGGCATGAATCAATACTCTTTAAATCATCTATACCACAGGAGGGATGAATACTAAAAGCATAGTTGGACTCTATATGAGCATCCACACAATTCCTCATAGGTAATCATTAATTGCAAGCTCAATACAAAGTTGCAGGGATGAATCAATACTATTCAAATCATCTACATCACAGGAGGGATGAATCATAAAAGCATAGTTGGACTCTGTATGAGCATCCACACAATTCCTCTGTTTGTCTACAAACCAGCAAACCCATCCATTTGGTAATCTCAGGGTTGCATATTTAGACTTTTCATATTTGATATGTAGGTTATTTGTGTTAATTGTATATATACATCTTTGAACCTTTTTAAATTTCAAAGGGTATATCAAACCTAAAATTTGATGAATCTGTGCCAATGTTCATATCCAATACACCCTATGCAACATATGATAGATCAACCCAACAAATTGTACTGGCAGAATCAACTCCCTAACTTCACACCCAGTCACCCCAGCTAGTAATAAAAAGTAAGACAGTCTGACAATAAGCCTCAGATCCTTTCGTAGGACCTGTTCTATACTTGGAAAAGAAATGGGTCCATGAGACTTTGAGATCACTAATTGCCATGGATCAATTGTTTCATAATAGCTTGTTGGTCCAACTTAGCAATATCACATTATCAACTATGTTACTCCTCTATACTATCCAACATAGCACTATCTAGTTTGTTACTCCCCAAATTCTCTGCCATTGCTGAAGAGCATTCCATACTTAAGTTTTCATAAAGTTAGTCCAGAGATACAAGACCTCAAATGAAACACCATGTAGACAAAATTCTTGAGATCTCATCAAAATTATCTGATCAGTAGAGCAATAATGAAAACTTGAAACCTCTGAGTCCAATTCCAAATTTGATATTTTTCAAGCGAGATCCCCATGATCAATAAGTCCTGTACATTGAAGCTTACTCCATGGTGTCTCTGCCAATATTTACGTGCAATTAAGGATTTTAATCAAACTTACCAACATATTCAAAATCTTCTAGTCTGGACTTGGTTTCAGTAGCTGCCTCAGTGTCCTCATCTAACACCATAACCGTGAGGCCTTTATGAAAATCCTTAGGAGATTACAATAAATAGGTGGAATAACCCCCAAATATTGAATAGCAATATTTTGCTTATACATTGCACATCATTGAAATAATGGGATGTGTACATGTGCCCATTATGAACTATTCAAGTGAAGCTTGGAACACTTGAATACAATTCTATACCTCGAAGAAATGATCAAACCAACTGGATTTCGAAGCTTCAATAGCATAACATGATTTTACAGTGAGTGCTTAGGCCGAGCTCTTCCATATGTTTTATTTGCAGGGCTTGTATTTTCTTCAACTTGATGCATTCTTCAATGACTCCCTTGAGAAAAAGATGGACCATGTGAGATGTAGATAATCTCTATGAGGAAAAATGAGCCCTTTTTGCAGGGGGTAAAGAGTAGCACAAGCACTAGAAAGGACTCATTCTGATCTGACAAGGGATACTTGTTGCTAGTCAAATTCCCATTGCATTCTAAACTTTTTGACTTTCCAACTGCATTCTAATGGCTGTTTATGAAGCAGGGGGTGGAATTTTACTAATTCCTTGTCTCTGGAGCTCTGCCATAACACTCTCCATTGATGGAGGTTTGAGGCCTAGAGGAAGAGTTGTCCAAGGGTTATTTAAAGCCTCTTTAAAAGATTCATCGATTACCTATTTTGGCTACACAAAGATAATTCCATCAATTAGTGAAATCAGTATATTGCCATTTCATTTTTTTCTAGAACACAACAGACTGAATCATTAACCAATCTGAAAAAAAATTCAAGAGCAAGATGTAATGCAATGATGCGTATAACATTGCTATATCGTCAAATATTAGGTTGATAATAGCATTACCGGGTGACCATTAAAGGACTTTTCCCATAAAGGAGATCCATTATTGTTAAGTGGATCAGAGATTGGAGTATGTTGAACTGAAACACCCTGTATTGTTGAATTTGGATTTGGGGTTGATCTGTGACCATGATTTGCAGGTAGCGTCTGTTCCATACAAGCAACCATTACTATCAACTATGCATGCAAATAGTTCTAAATTTTCACAATTACACACCAAGTACAAGTACCTACAATCATGGGTTGGGGGTAGATTGGCATCCCAAGTGTGGGGCAACCCCAAGCATCAAGGCATACCTACAAGAAGTTGTATCAGATGCTATTTTGTATCAACGCATAAATAATATGACAAAATATACCGTATTCAACATGAAATAGAAGAAAAGAATAAAAAGCAATCTGGTTCAAATTTGCAACTATACCCCTGGATGTTTCCAAAAAGAGCCATCCTGTGATTGCCATGTAGTAGGAGTCCCCATAGGAAGTTGCTGCGACATGTGACTATGTGATTGATCTATAGTGGGATTTCCCCAAACATGAAGAGGTTGGCCCACAGGAGTCCCATGTGGTGTAGGATGTAGCTGAACTGGTGAATATCCAAGAATTGGTCCAGCAGCAGGATTCCCTTTAAGACTCCAAGCTTCATCTAGCTTAGTTCTAGTCCATGCAGGATCAAAATGCTGCCAATATTGTCTACTTGCAAATTCATCCTCCCTTGGAAAAATGCGCCTTCTGTGAGAACGATATACCAACACCGCTACGATTTGAAAAAACGCCCTTGGATAATGCATATGAAATAGCTTTCACTACCGCTGAATATGCCAATTTCTCACTGCCGATCAAATGGATGGAAATAGATAAAGTATGCAATGGTATCCAAATGCAATGGTATATCTCACTAGAAGGAAAGCACCAAACCTGCAACCAAAAGAGGAAAGCACCGAATCTGTTTTCTCAAAAGGAGAAGGAAAGCAATAAAGTCTATATGAGGAGCCCAACAAGCTGGACAAGCCTGATAATCCCGAAAAACCAGAAAATCCATCATCATAGAAGAATCCGAATAAGCCAACCAAAAAACACGATCAAGAAAACCCACAGAAAACTCAAGGACCAACACTGCTACAATTTGAAAAAAAACCCTCTTTATCCAGAAAATAGGATGGAGAAAACCCAGAAAAATGATGGAGAAAACCACAGGAAAAATCTATGCAGCATACGTAGGGTGCATGCAGGCTTGGAGCACTGGTGAAGGGCACGGGAAGAAAACCACAAAGTAACCACAACCACCAATGGCAGTAGTACCAGCACCAGGCCTATCTAGCTATTGATTCCGTTGACCAAGATGCTATGCTCCAGTCGATGAACTAGTTTAAGCTCCAGTACCAAAACTAGTTTTTGCACCAGTAATAGTAATAGCTTCCCTTCTCTCTATTTTAATACCACCATCGGTAGCTTCGGTAGCAAATATTAGATAATATAATACCATAGTCAGAGCATCCAAGCTAGAAAGCCCGCCATCTACTACATACTACCACACTGAGACTAGCTATTACTGTCCAGATTTTGATTCTTCATACTTAAAGGACAAAAGCAATTCCTAGTCTCAAATCCTAAAAGCATAACTATTCTAATTATTTGGGGGCATTATAAAAAAGAAGTATCTTCGTGATTATGCCTTGTCTCATAGTTTGGAAGCCAAATAGATTCTTCCTCTTCTTCAAAACCAAAAGTAAAGAAATAGGAGCCGAGAAATCAATAACAAATAAAAAGAGAATATTACCAGCTACGCTTATGGAAGCTGCTTTACACTCTATTCGATTGCTGAAGTCTCAATGTGTCATGAGGGCCAGAGGATTAATCTAGAGCACCCTCCGTGGAACCCCCGGACGCTCAGTGAATCTCGTGTGCTTACTCTAGTCTCTCGAGATGAAATGGAAAGATTTGCAATTGTCTGTTCCACATTTCTGGTCTTGGAAGAAAGAAGAGTCTTCAGGGTGCACGCAGGCTTGGAGCTCTGGTGAAGGGTGCGGGCAGAAAACCACAGGAAAACCTATGCAACATACGTAGGGGTGCAGGTAGGCTTGGAGGACTGGTGAAGGGCATGGGCAGGATTTTGGAATAAAATATCCCTCAACATATTGGATATTTATATAGTTAAAAAAAAACCCTTTTTACCCCTAATATACCACCAATATATTAACTTTTAATTTTTTAATTTTAACCCCCCCAATATGAACGGATGTGATATCATATTGGTCCCTAGGTGATGCCCCCGTGGGATGTTTTTAGAGCAGTGGCATGATGGTAGGGGTAGTATGAATGGTTTAAAAAAGTTCCTTGAAAAGATCTGTACCTTCTACCTATCTGGGATAGAGTATCACACGGAAGCATATGATGGACCTTTTTCCATGATACAGAGTATTGAAGACTTGGAATCACTTCTTGAACATTTAAGTAAAGAGGAATTCCATGATACTCCCATCAAAAAGCATCCTAGAAGTTATTTAAGAAAGGAAGAAATTAAGCGTCTTCTTAAAGAATATGAGGTATCTCCCAATACACAGCAAGATTTCGAGGAAGGGAAAATCCAAGATGATCCTATTGAAGAGATTCAGGAGGAGCCCATGATGGAACACATTGTTGAAGACTCTCCTCATGTCACCATCATTGAAAACATTGAATATTTGAGGTATTCTCAAGTGTGTTGCAATGCTGATATTTTTCTAGAAATCCCTCTAGAGAAATCCACTGAGCAACACATACCAAGTGATCCCATTGAATATGTCCAAAAAAGTTCCTTGATTGAAGATAATATTGAAGATCCTCTTCATGATATCATAACAGAAGCCTATAAAGAAACCTATGATAAGATCACTATAGTGTGTGGTGACACTAGACCTTGTTCTCCTCATGTTGATGAAGGTTTGGAAAGTCTATTTCCTTATAACATTTTATCTGAAGAAGATTGTTATGAATACAAGGAAGACATGGGTAGGCAGGAGTATGATGCCATGGATGAAGAGTCCCCCACATATGACATGGATGGGAGTGATGACTATTGGAATTTCATAGATGAAGAGTCAAAAAATGGTGTCGCAGCTGCCAGAAAACGGTGTCACAGTTGTCAAAAAAAGGTGTCATAGCCACCGGAAAAAGGGTGTTACAGCTTCTGGAAAAAGGTGTTGCAACTGCTGGAGAAAGGTGTTGCAGTTGCTGGAAAATAGGTGTCACAGATTCCAGAAAAAGGTGTTGCAGCTGTCAAAAAAAGGTGTCGTAGCTGCCGAAAAATGGGTGTCACAGCTGTGATAAATTTATTTAAGGGAAAAAAATTGTTGCAGGAAGTCACAAAAAAATGAATTTTGGTTGACAGGCCCGATTTGACCATCATCTTTGGGTGCTTCCCTACACATTTTGGAAAAACAAAAAAAATAGATCAAGTGCAAAAGAAAAGATAACATAACGAAAAAAAGAAACAATTATTTATGTACAATGATTCATACGCGATTTACAGTGATCAATTAAGGATTGACACAGGCAGAGAAAAATTCCTGCCCTTGTGCTATCTGGTAATCGGATCAGTGGCAATTTGCAAGATAAATGCATCCTTTGAAATTGGTTTACGGTATAGTCATAGCCTATGACCATTGGAAAATAATGGTGCATGATTTTCATCGATAGTTACCAAGCGGACTGTGCCGTTATCAAATACCATGTCTAATAATTATGGACCCAGCCATCTTGTGCGTAATTTTCCCTTGAAATCTCTTTTGAATTTGGAATCGTATAATAGTGCCCAGTATCCCTCACAGAAGAAATTATTTTTTATGAATCGGTCATGATAATTGGATCTCTGTTGTTGAATTAACATTGTCCGGTCCACTGCAGCTAACCGATTCTCATCCAGTTCATTCAATTGGTTCAATCTTATTTTCTGGGCTTCAGTTACATCCAGGTTTACTTCTGTGGCCGTCTTCAAGGTCTTGATTTCAAATTCAATTGGGAATATGGCACTTTTTCCATACACTAAGTCATAAGGAGAGAAACCTGTGGTGTTACACCAAGTGGTGCGATATGCCCAAAGTGCTTTCGGAAACTTATCAACCCAATCTCTATGATGGCTCTTGATTTTCTTGGTAAGGATAGCTTCAATAACTTTATTAGTGCTTTCCACCTGGCCATTAGCTTGGGGATGGTAAGGTGAAGCTACCCTATGTTGAACATGATACTTCTGTAGCAGAGCTTCAAATGGATGTGACATAAACTGCAGTCCTCCATCAGTAACTACTTCCTTAGGTACCCCAAAATGGGTAAATATTTCACTCTATAGGAAGTCAATCACATCCTAGTCATTAGCTTTTTCCAGAGCTACAACTTCTACCCATTTTGTCATATAATTGGTACATACCAAGATGTAGGCTTCCTAATTGGAATGAGTGTTGATAGGGCCAACGAAATCCAAAGCCCATCTATCAAAGGGTTCAATTACTGATTGTGGTTGCAGAGGAATTTGATCTAATCTGTTGACCTGACCCATCCTTTGGTAGCTATCACAAGACTGGACATATATTTTTGCATCCCTGAAAAGAGTTAGCCAATAGTATCCCATTCTCAATGCTGTGTCTCCTATCCTTCTATCTACAAAATATCCCCCACAAGGTTCATCATGGTAGGCCTTCAATATATGAAAGATTTCATATTCCCTTACACATCTTCTGATTTCAAGATTAGGACCTGTGTAAAAGAGGTGACCATTTACCCAACAATACCTGGCACTTTGCTGGATGATTTTTCTCTTTTCTCTTTTGGACATATGTGCTGGAATCTTTCCTACAACCAAGTAATTAGCGACATCTACATACCAAGGAGAATCAGCTGAAACTACAAATAGATGTTCACCTGGGAAAGAGTCCTCAATAGGCAAATTATCATCATTGTTAGTGAAACGAGATAAAAAATCAGCGACAACATTTTCTTTTCCAGTTTTATATGTGATGGTAATATCAAATTCCTATAATAATAAGAGCCATCTAGTCACTCTGGCATTAGTGATGGGTTTGTTCATTAGATATTTAATGGCAAAGTGGGGTCAGTGTGCACAAATGTAGGATATCTAGTAATGTAGTGTGGAAATTTGTTAATGGAGTAGACAATAGCTAAGAACTCCTTCTCAGTGATAGTATAATTAAGTTCAGCAGGGGCTAAGTTTTTACTAATATAATAAATTGCATAAGGTACTTGACTATCCTGTTGTCCTAAAACTGCTCCAATAGTGATATTGGAAGCATCTGAAGAAATGTGGAAGGGTAGGGTCCAATTGGGCCCTCTTAAGATAGGAGCTGTGGACGGCTTCTCCTTAAGATTAACAAACGCTATCTGGCATGCTTCATTCCAAACAAACTAGAAATCCTTCATTAACAATGAAAACAAAGGAGAAGCAAGTTTGGAAAAATTTTCTATAAAACTTCGGTAGTCTCCAGCATGTCCTAGGAAACTTCGCACCTCTTCTTGAGTTGCAGTAGCAGGTATATTTTTTATTACCCTGACTTTTTAGGGATCCACCTGAATGCCATCAGCAGAGATGAAGTGCCCCAATACCACTCCTTCACTCATCATCATATGGCACTTTTCAGTGCTTAAAGAGAGCCGGGTCTGTTCATAGCGAGTTAAAACGCTTTTCAAATTTTCCAGTGCTTCTTCAAAATCCTTGCAATAAGGGGTGAAATCATCCATAAAAATTCCCATACTATCATTAACTAATTCTGAAAATATGTCAATTAAAGCTCTTTGAAATGTTTCTGGTGCATTACATAAACTAAAGGGGAGCACTCTATAAGCAAACGTTCCCCAGGGACAAGTGAAGGTAGTTTTATATTGGTCTTCAGGAGCAATCTGAATCTGATTGTACCCACTAAACCCATCCAGGAAGGAGAAGAACTTCTTCCCTGATAGGGTGTCGAGTATTTAATCGATAAAGGGCAAGGGGAAGTGGTCATTTTGTGTGGCTTTGTTCAGCTCCCTATAGTCGACACAGACTCTCCATTTACCATTTTTATTGGGTACAATTACGAGTGGGGAGACCCACTCACTGTCTGAAATAGGATATATGAATCCTGCTTCCAAGAGTTTCTGAATTTCTTCCTTCACTATGTTCCTAAGATTGGGGTTCATTCATCATTGAGGCTGGCACATAGGCTGAGAGTCACTTTTAATATAAATATGATGGGTGCACAGGTTAGAGGGAATACCCCTCATGTCTGTATACTCCCAGGAAAATTCCCCCTTGTGTTCTTTCAAGAGACTAATCAAGCGCTTCTGTTCATCTAAGGAGAGGTTGGGGTTAATATTCAGGGTTTTTCTAGACTCTACCTCAATGGGAATACTTTTCAAATTTTTCAATACTGGGATTATGTGCATGTCATCGACTAGTGCTTCTTCTGTGAGATTTTCTTTTTCTTCCTTACCCAGAGTAATGTTCAAGATTTGATAAACTTCTTTATTGACTGAGGTGGGTTCACTGATGAATTTCTTAACGGCATCATCTTCAGTTTCATATTTAAAGGTCAAGGCTTTCCCTATAGTTAATAATGGTTGAATGCCCTCTTCTTCCTCTGGCTCCATCCATAAAGAAGTTTCAGCTTCTAGACTCAGCCGAGCTGGAGGATAGAGAGTGAGATTCTTAGTCTCGGTGCCATCTGATATGGTCATAGACCCACATCAATAGCTGATGCAAGCATTAGTTATGGCTAACCAAGACCTTCCTAGGATCAATGGGTGTCCTCCCAGCTATGAATTAGGTTGTAAAACCAAGAAGTCAACAGGATACTCCCAAGAGTCAACTAAGATGATGGGATCATCCAGAATTCCTTCAGGTTTAATGGTGGATCTATCTACCAGTTCTAAAATAGTGGGGGTTGGCCTAAGATTAGTGAGCCCAAGTTTTCTTACAGTTTCGATTGTCATGACATTAATCATTGCTCCTAAATCTACCAGTACATTGGGTATATGTGTATGCCCAATCTGCACAATGACAGTGGGGTTCCTAGGATCATCATATTTGGCTAGCTGGGTTTTTCCTGTTATTAATGCAAATAATTTCCCTATGACATGGACAGTGGGAGGATCTCTGGGTTTCCTCCCTAGTTTCTTTGTACACAGGTCTTGAATAGTTCTAGCATAGATAGGTACATCTTGAAGAGCTTGAAGGAGGGGAATTTTAACATAAAGATTCTTTAACTATCCTAAGAGGTTAAACTAAGATTGTCCCCCTACCCTTGGTAGCATTAATCTCCCAGGATACGATGGTTTCCTAATCAGCTGGGTAGGTTGTGTATTTCTAGATTTATCATTCTGTGTTTCAGTCGTCCCATTAGTGGGATGTTCAACATCTTCAATGATGGGGTTCGCATCAGATAGATGTTGTGGATTCATCCCTTCTTCATGTACAGAGGGTGGAACATCTTCTATGATTATAGGCTCTACTATTTTTCCTGACCGTAAGCAAATATCATTGCAAGGCACAAGAGAAAGGGAGTAGGCAGGCATGTTGATAGTCTCAAATTGATATACTATTTTATTGTTTGGGTTAGGATTAGGTTGAGTAGGAAGCTGAGGTCGTACTGGTATATTAGGGGCAGAATTTTTCTGCAACTGGAGCTGCGACTACTGATGAGGGTATTAAGGATATTGAGGATATTGAGGAGGGTACGATTGCTGTTGATGTGGAGGTTGTTGAGGAAACTGGCTCCCTAGATGGAAATTCCTCCATCCAGAGACCAAGAAGTTGGTTGGTGTGGTGGCTGTGGTAGCTGAACCCAGGGATTCCATGAGTTATAATTTTGCATTGAAGGTTGAGAAGGGTTCCAGTGAGAATAATATGAATGGAATTGTGTATTCTCATTTTGCATATTATTCCAATTAATCATGTTATTCAAAAATGGAAATGAGTTTGGGGTCATACCTTGGTTTCGAGGCCGCCAAGGATTCTTTTGTGCAATGAAGTAGGCCAGTTCCACCTCTGGAGTTGATGCCTGCAAAATAGCCTTCACTTGGGGAAGTGAGGGGCATTCTTTTGTGTCATGGTTCATCTTGCACAGCTGACACACTTCTACCTTGTCAAGCAGGCACTCCTTCAAAGGGTGGTTCTTTCTACATTGACGACAGAACACACCTAGTTTGAGATCCTCTACTACCTATTTTTGCTTTGCCCTCAAGACATCAATTTTCGAGGAGATAGAGCTCATCATTTTTTTTTTGAAATTTTCAAGGAGGCTTCCTATCTCTACATGGGTGGCTCCTCAATTAGATGAATTCTAAGTTCTGTTGAAGACATCGCAATCTAGCTTATCCCATTTGTCCCACCTGTTATTCCTGGAAGATCCCCTGCAGTACCTTTTGCATAATTCCATAATATTATCAAAAGACTCCTTGGAGATATCCCCCTTTCCTAATAGGTTTAACATATCTACACAATCATCCCTAATCCCGCAAAGTAGGATTATCTTGACCACATTTAACCCCATGTTCATCTGTCTAGCTCTTTGCACATTGTATAAAAGCCTCTCTACAAAATCTTCCAGACTTTCATCTTCCTTCTGCACCATTTTGAAAAATTCTTCTCTCTTGTCCTTGGTGTTGCAATATTCCTGATATTTCTCCAGGAACACCTGTTTCATCCTTTCCCAATTAGTGACAGTTCCACCTCCTAGCCTCATGAACCAGTGTAATGCATTGTCCTTCAGAGTGGCAGGGAAGAAATTCAACTTTTGTGCATCGATGATATAGTCATAGCTACGACAGAGGATATCAAACTTGAAAATAAATTCATCTGGATCCTCTGCCACTTTTCCATGGAAGCAAGGAAACACCAATGGTGATATATTTTTCATAGGGGTTGTTCTTTCCGGCTGCTAAATTGGGAATTGAAGTGTAGCCACCATTCCTTCAGGCAGGGAATGATCTTCATGATGATGGTTTTCCCCCATTGCCTCTTCCTCATCAAATTCATGTCTATTACTCATTCCTTATTATGTTTTCTCCTATTTGTTCCTCTCTTTGTTCTTTTCTTCATTCCTCTCCTCGTTATTCTCTTCGTTCCTCTCTTCATTCCTCTCCTCGTTCTTCTCTTCATTCCTCTCCTCGTTCTTCCACTGATCAACAATCTTCTGATGGAACTGTGTCCACTCTTCTTCAGTTACAACCTTCCTGTAAATGTGGTATATTGGAATTCTATCAGCAGATCTTATTGTACCAACTTTGTCCTCCTCTGTAGGGATATTTGAGGATGTCGCGGCTGCTCGTGTGTTCTACATTATGGATCCTGACGCTGGCACCCCAGGATTGGTAGGGCTTATTCTGATAGGTGTTTCCTGATGGAAAGCCCTGGTGGATGAATCAATTTTGTCAACAAGATTGTCAATGAATGTTCTTCTGCCCAATTGTGGACCTCGACCACAACCTCGACCACCTGCACTATTAGTATTTTGTGGGGTTTTGGGAGTTGGAATATGATCATGCTTTACCCTTCTTGTATTCATACAACCCAAATCATTACAACAAAAAATAAATGAGACTGAATAGAAACAATTACAGGATGCAACTAATGATGGTGTTTAATTTTTATCCTCCCCGGCAACAGTGCCAAAATGTTTGGCACCCAATATGCAAGTTAATTACAACTAACATACAGAGTGTGCAATATTTATTGTCAACCCAGGGAAGTCTTGTATTTCAAGGATAACATGCACAATATATGCTTAAACACTAAATTACTATAATTGAACAATCCTATCCTATGTTCGGCTATGCTCATCCCAAGAATCTACTTAATCTAGTTACCTTCTAAGGAATACAGTCACAATTACCTTCTATTGTTCTTGATCTAAGAATGGAAAGATGAAAGTCACATCTAGATTACATTTGTAGAAAAAGGGAAATTTTGTTTCAAACCACTTAATGATTAACCCAACTACCTTAATCTGATTATTCTAGAAATCCAAAGACATAAATTGAATATTAATCTACAGATTCAAAATACAGAAATTGAGTTCAGCTGTTCTATGAATTCGAAGTACAGGAATGAAATTCTGCAATCATAAAAACAAGAGACAAGCTGCAAGGATTCATGGAAACAACAACTACAAGATCTAAGGATGAACAGAGCTATTATAGTTACCACACAAATTGCATAAGGAATAATTACCTACTCAGTCGACTGTCACACCATGCCACTACAAGTATCCAGGAGATGCAATCAACAACACACTGTAAATCCACAACTTGTTACATCTTCCTACGAAGAAATAAAATTTACATAACATCACACAACAAAATAATTGAAATGCCTAATTTAACTCAGCAATCCCTGTGGAAGGTGGGCCCAGCCTTCACACAGAGATGCTGGATGAGCACACGTTAAAACCCTTAGATCTGAAGTAACTCCTTGTATTAAAAAGGTAGATTGATTACACAATTCCTTGTTACAGCTAATACAATGAATTGATTATATTTTCAACAACCCCTAGTTCAAAACAATTCTCCATATTTATACAATGTAAATCATAACATCCTATCCCTATTATGGGGAAGCCATGAAGATCTCTGATCTTCAGGTGCCTAAATGACAACAGTTGTTACAAACGTGGCAGGATGAAAGATAGGAAATATAGGGAAATTGTTAATTGACCCAGGAGTAATGATATCTTCAGATCACAGCTATACACGAGCAGAAATGCATCGTTGACCTCCAAATCTGGTGCATTTTGTTACAGCTATCCTTGTATAGCTTTGCCTAGGATAATACAATGGGACCGCATTCCTTGGGCAATGGTAGGATGGATGGTGATCATCTTGAGCGATGAATGCCCATCCTTTTCATAGCATGTTCAGCCCAATCTTCCTGCAGTCTATATATCTCAAAATACCTTTATAAACCATCATATGCTAGCATATTGAGAGATATGAAGCCTTAATTATCACAATCATAAGTATTAATAAAATAAAACAATAACCAATCATACCTTGGTGTATTGAAGAGTAGAGTGAGGGTAAAACATTTATTTGGCATGCTCAATGGGGTAGGATAGGACAAAAAGAGGTAATTAAGGATTGTCAAAAAGGGCCATTTCTGGGCCCAACATGGCACATACCTGAGCAGACTTGAAAGTTTACTATTTAGTTCTTTCAAATTCATTGTTCCTAGTTTTATCTTGTAAAATTCTTTAGCCCTTTCCTCATAATAATGTTTAGATAAAAATTTCTTCTTGAAATATGTCTTAAATGTACTCCATTAATATTTTTCTCACTTATACCTTTTACTCTTTTTAGGTCTTGCCACCAAATGTCTGCTTTCTCGGTAAGATTATAAATAGCCATCTTGGCCTTCAGTTGATTAGAGTAGTTATAAATTTGAAAGTATTTCTTCATCCTGGACAGCCAATATTCTGCTTCTTCCTCCTTCTCAGTTTCTCAATTAAAGGTTGGTGGCTTGATCTTCTTGAATTCCCTAAAGATTTCTTCGTAAAGTTTAAACTTTCTCTTCCTAGTATGGTGATTATCTTCACTACTGTCACTAGTATAATGGAAGTTTTGTTTATGTGAATCACCATATACTTCAGAAGATGAGATAATTTTGTTTTTAACTTGTTTAGTCTTTTTATCTTTATGTTGATAACCCATATTTTTAGACTAGGTTCTTTTATCTTTTTCCTCAGTATGAAATATTTCCATTAAAATCTGATTTAGCTCCTCCTGAGCTCTCAGAATCCTCTCATTTTCTTTCTTAACCGATTCCATCTCTGTTTTTAGTTCCTTAACTATTTGTAGTAGTTCGGAAGAATTATTAGTTATCTCTTCTTGTATAGGTTCTTTTTGAAAATTATTTCGTTCAGTGTAAGGAGACTCCTCATCTGCATATTCTTCCAATCTATCCATACCTATGATTAACTCAGAAAACAAAATTCTCTAGAAATATCATTCAAAGAAAAATAGCATCAATATGTTTGTTTAAATTTACTGCTCCACATATGCAAGTTGAGCAACATTCAGGCCCAGTATCTGAACCTTGTGCTCTGATACCACATGTAATAACTCAAAAAATCGTAAAAATTTAAAAATTTTCATGTGACATAAAATGTCAAATTTCAATGCTAATGTACCACTAACTGATTACAGATAATCAAATAGTTTGTAAGAGAAACAAGGATTACTTTTTTATTATATTATGTATAACTTGAAGGCTTATCTTAACAAGTTGTGTTAGCACTATTTCAACCTAGCAGTTGTAATCTTTTTCCAGAAAGTAGAAAAGATATTCTGTCATTTACTAATGCTAAGTTTATTATTGTTTTTCTTTTGTTAAGTAGGGGAAAGTTTCTTAGGGATGATAGGGGCTTACTTAGCTTATAGCTAACACAGTGGGACTGATGGTTCTTTGCAGGTTTTAATAGGTAAGCGTAAGTTCTAGTAAAGTAATAAATATATATATATACAGGTCAGGAAGATCCTTCTCTAACATGAATATGATGCTATAATTAGAATGTTTAAATGCAGCTTGTCTCCATAAGAGGTAATATTGGTTTTAATTTTGTTGTCAAAACTCCGTAAGGACATTAATACAAAACTGTATATGCATGGGTTATATTGCATGATCAATTACTATCAACATGACATCCAATCATCAGTATGATTAAGATTCTAATGAATACTTGTATTCTTGCTTACAGTACTTGTAATCTAGAGTTTAGTTAGGAAGAAACAAAATTCGTAGCTTCAAACTTAGATCACTCAATGACATTAGATGTATATCACATTTACCCTTATCTTAGGGTTTTCTAAATAGATGTTTTTCTCAAAAATATAAACAAAACTGTACTGACTCTTAACTGTATATTCATTGTTAGGTGTTTAGAGTTACAAATGAAACTCCTATATAAATTATGAAAACTACACTTACTTAAGCTGCAATAAAAGAATTGGATCAAGAATCTCTTCCTAGTTGAAAGAATTCATATTTATTACTTTTACAGTCCTTTACTTTGAATTCTTATTACTTGTATCTTATGCTTTCATTCCTAGTGTACCCTTCAGCTATAAATTACACCTTATGCAAAGTTTCTTAGTAAATATTTGGAAATGAGGTTGTTGGTTTTAAAAAAACTAGTGAGAGATATGATATTGCTCTAGTCCTAGTTAAAAATTTACTCTCCAACTCTAACGAATCAAGTGGCTACGAATATATCTTTTAACTCTGTTTTATCAAACATAGTTAACAAAATAACTATCTTATCTTGATCTATAAATAAAATACTAGAAGAATATCCATTTCTTAATCCTATAGTTAATATACTAATCATTGAAATAATTCAAGGTAATATATTATTGGCACTTCAAGCAGTTTGTTTCGTTTAATGATTATAGGTTTTGATTGAAATCATTTTAATGCAGATTGGAACTGCACTCGACTATTGACTTGCACCCATGCTTGTGAAATAATTTAGGTGGGCACGTGGAGTTGTTTTCTCCACAGGTTGGTTTGACTTATAACTAAACCCTAACCCTATCCTTTCGCATTGCAACAATCTTTTCGACTGCTGCAGCTGAGCTACAAGCTCATGGATGCCATGACCCTGCAAACACCTCCAATTGTAAATTTTCTTCGAACAACCACTGAGAGCTTGACTCTATAAAGAAAAAATGTTGGTTTTTATGTATTAAAGGTTACTGTGGGTAATACGCATGGGAAAATGTCTTGTACCAGTCTGAGGACTACGAGTTCATTCTACATAACACATAGGACAGAGTTTAAGTTATGAGTGTTTCTCATTCAGGTTGGAGTATTGCTTATTTCCTTAGAAGTTGTGACTCGGGGTTTTACAAATGCATTCGGCGTAGTAACTTTTGAGGCAACGCTCTCCAAGGTGCCATATTAATTGCCCAAGGTATTTGCATTTTAGGTTTCTACCAAAATAAAAAGCTAGCAGGTAACAGCATGTCCTGTTTTTCTTTTTAGAAAGGAAATTTTATTATTTACATTAAAATATTTTAACCAGTGGATGATTGCTCCATGTAGGTTCTCTTCACAACTTCAGATGTTGGAAGCGAGCTCGTTCTTTCAAGCTTCAAAATGTAGACCCTAGTAAGCCCCGGTTTTACTAAGGGTTTTCTCCTACATTGGGATGTGGTGGTTGGAAAGATAAGAAACTTCACTGTTGGTTATGGCATGGACTTGGTTTACATGTTAGGTTGTTACTTATTGTTCTTTGTTTTTATATGACTTTGAAACCCTGGAGGATATTATGGCAATAAAATTTGAATGCTATACTAGCCGTGACCTGGGATTTTCTTGAAGGTGCCTTATGGCCTGGAAGATGTAAAGGATTTTGTTTTACCAACTCGGCTTAAAGCCATGACCATGCTGTTTCGAACACTATCTGGATACTTCATTTTTAAGTAGTATTTGTGGGTAATGATAACATTGTTCAATCAGAAAAACTTGTAATTAGATACAGGGTTTTTACTTATGAAAAGAATGGTTTTAAATTTTGTATAGTTTATTTTGAGCAGGCTTAAGCCTTGACCGATATTTATAAAAGGCCATAGGTCATTACCCTTATTTTTATTTTGTTTCTATCAATTTGTTTACAATGTCATTAACTTTTAAAATATCATTTAATGCAAATAATTTACAGTAATTTATACTAATTAAATTTTTACAGTGTTCTTAGGTGAATACAGTGCTCTATTTCTCTCTCAGATTGGTTATTATTTTGGATACCCTACAGTTCTGTAATAAGATAGATTCTACAGAAATAAAATTCAGTTTTGTTTCTATTTTTACTTTTAATAATTGTTATTTACAGCTATTAAAATTTTGTGTTAAGAGTAAGAATATGCAAGTCTGTTCACCGAGATAACACCTATCTTTCGTAAACCCTAGGTAAATTGCTTTGAGGTTTACAGTAAAACATCGGTTTCCAATACAGAATGTAATTATGAACTTGGAAATTATTATAAAGACCTATGAAGTACTAGCTAGGTTAAAACCCTAAGTACTATTTTTACTGTTCCTATATTTGTTTATTTAACTTTATTTATTTTGTTTAGAATAAATATTAGTACTAGTACTAGTTCTGTGATTAATATGACTACCAGTGACTAATGTATACTATATTATTCTCCTGTAATTAGATATTACAAATACTTTCAGTAGATAGAGTAAGTATTGCTAGTTTTCTGTAAATGAATCACATAAAAACTATGTAAGTAATCATTTGCATTTTTCATAGAGAGTAATAAACAAATCTACTTATTTAACTTAAACAACCAGCTGTAATAGAGTACTGCCTTATAAAAGGCATGGAAAAATACGGTGTGGTAATTTATTTCTATTCATGCTTCATTTAATAATATTCCTACTGTTTTAAATATAATCTACTAATCACTAATATTATCAATAAACAATGCTCTTTTTTCATAAACGCTAATGTAACAATAACATACATATCTTGAAAAACTAGTAATCATTTTCTGAAGATAGTAAATAAATTATAAATAAAACTGAACAAATAAAAAACTATCAAATGATGAGGCAACAACAGCTTAAGGAGGTTGTTCCTCTCAACCAACTACTGGAAAAATATTAGTCTGCACTTCCTCAGGACCCCTGGCCCTGTTTCTTGATCCTCCTAGTAGAGTACTGGGTGAAGGATGTATCCTTAAGACCTTATGTCACTTGGCTGGTCAAATTTCAGCAGTAACTCAACCCTGATTACAGCAGTAAGAACTTCAGCCTAATAGTTGCACCAGTTCAGTCCTCAGCAATTAACCCCTCAAACTCACTTCCATAAGTCCCCTCCATCGAATTTCTCATGTGCACTTCATTCACACTAAATGATCACCCTTCCAGAATGAGCATCCTCAACTGTCTTCAATGGGAAGTTTTATAACAATGCCTAGGTCTTCTGGGTCAATTTTTACTTAATGAGCCACCTGCTCCAATTCCACTTTCTTGGGGAATCATGACCATAAATATAGGGAATTTTCCACCTGCAACAGTTAGAAGTAGTTTGAGGGTGCTGCCACTTGTCAGTATACTCTCAACCCAGTCTCCTCCACCAAGTGACATGTTAACACTCTTTTAACAGCTTCCCTAAGTTGTTGTCTCATCATTTATTTATTTATTAATAAAATATTCTGAAATACATTAATTATCCTTGACCCCACTTGCTCATCAATTATAAACTTAAAATAAAATATAACATAATGTTCCTCAATAACATTAAATTGTTTTGCAAATTGGGGCATGTGACATTGTCCTCATGCTTAGTGCTTGGGGTCCTCTTATCCAGGAGGTCACTAAAAAATGAAATTTATCAAAATAAAAAACTGACCTTACTAGGAGATCCATTTGACTTGGGAAAGTTGATTGGTACACTTTATTTCTGGAGATTCCAAGTCTTCACCTTTCAAAATTTACTTGCAAGATTATAATCTACAATTTTTGCAGTTTTCTAGTTCTCTGGTTTTCTGCAATTTTTTCGTCCAAATCCAAACTAGGGTTTGACTTTCCCATAGATCTACCCACTCAAAAATTTCAATCCAAGGCTCAATAGATGAGATCTAGGAAGGAACAACTTTATATGCAATCAAATATTCAAAATTCCAAATTTGACAGAAACACTAATTTCTTGTCGAAGGGAGAGGAGAGAGAGTTTCACCTTATGAAAGTTGTTATATTCATGATAGCTCTGATACCGTGTTAATATTCCATATTCTTAGCTATATATAATTAGTATTCAATTAAATTTCACAACAATAGCATATGCAAGATCACTGAAAGAAACAAAACACAAGATAGCCACATATTTATCTTGGGAAACCCTCAAGGGAACAGAACCAAACAAAAATTCCTCTATATAGATGTATCAAAAGTACAAAGAGAAAACCAAAAACAAGTGTTATTCCTTATTGCATCTCTCTCTCTCTCTCTCTCCCCCCCCCCGCCCCCCATCTCTCTCTCTCTCTCTCTCTCTCTCTCTCTTATGCACTATACAGAAGTGAGTGTGTGTGTTCAAATGAGGAACACACCTCCTCTATTTATACTCTTTCTTACAGTTATTTTTTTACCCTAACAAGTCGGCCCCAACAAACTTACTGGGTCAACTTCACCTAGGAAGTCACAAAACAATATTATATTATATTTAGGAGGGTTCTATTGAACCGACTTACAATGGAGTTTTTACCTCATGACTCTGTGATGACCAAACAATAGTAACATCCCAACAAAGGAATAAAACATCTCCCATAGGTTATATCAGTAAAATACACTTAGAATATTCTTTAAGTTACAATATTTCAACAAAAATGTTGATGATGACTTCTGAAGTGAGTAACTAGTAGGTGACACATAAGGACTTGATTTTAGACAAACAATATATACATCCCTGTGTCTATGAAATCCCAAAATCATATCAAACTGAATGACAGTAAAAGAAGACAAAGGGATCGACTCTAAAAACTATTGGATGTAGGGATGAATTTGTCTTCAATGTTGACATGAGTAAATGTGCTTCGTACTATAATGATGCTAAGGATGCCAAAGGAGAGGAAATTTTTGTGATTGTGAAAAACTCACTAATATGGGGAGCTATAATAATAATGAAGATGCCAAGTGAGAATCCTATTTATGTCACATGGACAAATGTCTTCAATCATAATTGTAAACACTGCAACCACCAAAAAAAAACTACAAAATTTCCTCTAATCCACTAAATTAGTTGGTGTTAAGCATAGGGGACACTACAAAGGAAAGTAAAATTTATGACTCTTTTTCTCAGTCTAAGCTAAACCTTTGTTTTGATGAGAAGGGATTCCATGGTACAATCCATGTTGCCGTAACTCTTATAATGAAGTGAACTAAAGTTGAGTTAAAGATGGAAGTAAGGTGGTGATATTACCATGAGAAACAAGAAGGTGATAAGGTGGTAAGAGTATTCACCCTTCTCATCATGTGGATTGATCCATCATTTATCATTACCACATAATAAACTTTGTCGATTGAGTTCCCTCAACCTATTTTATTTGATAGTGTGCAAAACTTTCCAACATTAGGACGGTGGAAATTAGGAAATCAAATGTAGTGATGCAAGTGTTAAGGTCTTGGATGCCAAAGTCAATGTGACTCTAAGAAAATGGTAGTGACTTCAAATCTTAAATATGGAGTTAAGGAGGTAATTTCATCCATCTTTCTCATCATATGCATTGATCCATCATTTATCATTACCAGATAATCAACTTTGATTCTTGAGTTCTATCAAGCTATTTGATGGTGTGAAAAAGGTTTCAACATTAGGAAAATGTTAAATCAGAAAATCAAATGTAGTGATGCAAGTCTCAGGGTATTGTACGCCTAAATCAATGCGACTCTAAAAAGGTTGTAGTGAATTCAACTCTTATACAAAGGATAAGTAATAGGTAAAACTTTTTCAAATAAAAATGACAATGCTTGGAAGATTCTAACAAAGCAAAGAAGATAATCGTAGTGTGAGTCCCATGTAAACTATAATAATATATGACATAGTGCAAGTCCCATGCATTAGTTAAGAACATAGTGTGATTCCCATGCATGACTCAAGGACATAGTGCATGTCACATGAAAGGAATCCTACTATTAGGATTAACTATAATCCTCCCTTGACCACCATAGTCTAAAAGTCATTTCCTAGCTTAGGATTCTATTTTCACTTCACTAGAGCCATGGGGAACTCATCTAGGTCCCACCTGCCACTTGATGCACAAATTTCATGATTTTAGGAGCTCTAGATGCCAATCCCTATAATTTAGGATCCCACACTGAGTCATGGGAGTCCCATCATCAATTCACCCTAGTCTGTGTTAAGTTACACTCCGATGGACATTTGTTAATTTATCTTCAGTTATCCTAGCACCACATTTTCTAATTCAAGGAGGTTAGTCTCCTTTTCCTATCTACCTTGTTCAATTAACTGATTGATAACTAATTTAGTTGTCCTGAGATACATTAGTGAGCTTCTAGTGGTGATTTTACCACATTCATTTAGCATTGGATTCAGTCCAAGTTGGTGAATCTAAATCATACCTAGTGGATTTGAATTCTCCCTATTGTATTATCATTGTATTACATTGAGATTAATGATAATGAAAGTAATGTTATGATGACCATTTTTTGTCTCTTGGTTGTTCAATTTTCACCATGATTGCTTGATCATTGTACTTAATTTCTTCTTCCTCTTTCAACCTTATTTCATAGTGAATTTCATTCTAGATTGAAGATTCTGAAGCTTTTCTAAATTAAACATGATATGAGAGGAGGTTATCAAACCAACTTCAATCCTCAGAAACTTGCATTGGTGCACCAAAAGCAGCTGGGTTCTAGATAATTCCTAGTACCTTTGCCTTTCTCCCTCTAGATTTTGTGCAAATAAGTCTATCCAAGTGTGATGCACCCACATAATGTGCACATGTCAAAGTAGAGAGTGATTGGATTGGTTTTCATTTGAAATGAAGTGTCTTTTTAGGTAAATTGAAGAATTCAGAAGAAATGTGTTGCTCCTTGAAGCTGCAAGATGGAGAATTTAGCAGCCTTGACACTCAAGATCCTCACACCTTTAAACTATCTTGATTTCATGGTTGGCATGTATATTGTGTTGCACAAAAAAGGTCTATGTAGGGTTACCATGGGTAAGGAGTTCAAACCTCAACAACCACTTGAGAAATTGAATTATTTGAACAAGTTGGATGAAGTATTTGGATAAATGTGCATTCATATATCTAGGGAGTTACTATTCCATATTGATGGATTAAAAACTCCAAATGAAGTATGGAAGAAGCTCAAATCACTATTTGACAAAAAGGATGAGTTGAGAGGCCAAATTTTGGATTATGGCATGATTTCTCTTCAGCCTAGCAACTTTGAAACCATCAAAACATTCTTATCCAAATTCAAATCACTATTCATGTAGTGCAATCAGTGTGGGATTGACATGAAGGATGAGCAATTGGTTCTCTTAATTCTGGGCAAACTTGGCCTAGAATTCTTAGTGTTCGTATCCACCTTTCACTCTAGGAGACTGAAAAATATAAATTGGAAAATGTCATCACTTGATTCCTTCATGGAATCTATTATTCAGGAACAAGATAAGTTGATACATATGGGAACCATCAAATCCTCCAAAAATAAATCTCTCTTGGATAGGGAGACAAAGAATGCAAAATCAAATAGGAAGCAGAAAGGCAGTGATAAAAGGAACACTGAATTCGAACCAAAAGGAGGAGTTTGATCCATCAGATGAAGCCTTAGTCTCTAAGAAGGACAAAAATCATAGTTTTGACAAGGGAAAGTGCTCCTACTATAAGAAAGGAAACCTTATAGAGAAAGGTTGTATGAACAATACCATAGATCATATGTCAAGACTCCTTAAACAACATAATATTTCCCTCCTTGAAGGAGTAAGGAAGCCTAATTCTAGAGATAAGAATGAAGAGCATTAGAGATTCCATGCACTAAAGGTTGTATTTTCAAAACATCATGCCTTACTCATTAAATCAAGAGCCTCCAATCACATCGTTGCATCCAAATAATAATTCTCTTCAATAAAACTTATTGATGGTATAGGTATTCACATGGGATATGACACTCAAATCCAAGCTAAAGGGAAGGGTTCAATCAAATTTGAGCATAGAGTGTTGAACAATGACCTCTATGTTCCCTCATTAGCATAAAATTTGTTTTTTGTATGTCAAATGACTCATACAGGCTCACCAAAGCAAGTTGTATTTGATCCTGACTCGGTGGAAATATCAAATATCTCTACTTGGAAGATGATAGCGAAAGGTGTTGAAAACCATGCCTCTAAGGCATATGAATTCTCACATTTTCTACCATACTCAGATACAATGAAAACTCAACTGCCATTTGAAAGGGAAGGTAAAACCATTCTACCTACAACTCTTCCATATGATAATGTTTTAGATTCAAAATCTGAAGTAGAGGACCAAGTTGAATCAGTTTTGAGAATTGAAGATAAAGTTCAAACTGATTCATTTTATACAGATTCAGTCCCTACTCCCAATCCTAGGCCTAAATGGGCTCAAAAGGTCATTGAGGATGCCGGTAACATGTCTAGAGAGTCATATAACAAAAAGAGCACTAGATTTTAGTTTCAAAGTGAGATCCTTGCGCTATGTCATGCAAATTCACTTCTCCCATAGAGATGCTACAAACTCCCAGAGATATGCTTCATGATGGTGAGGTCTAATCAACAGTTTCTTAAAGTGTATTTTCTTGATTCACCAAAACAAGAATACATGGATATGGAATATGAGTCATTGAATAACAATGAGACATTGGATCAAGTATCTCTTCCTTTAGAAAGAAGAGAGAAAAAGTATTTTTCTACATGACAAATTGGAAGAAAAAATATATATGGAAAGGCGTAAGGGGTACACTGATGATTTTCTATTGATAGGTAAACTGAGGAAACAATTTTATGGGATCAAGAAACTCCCCAAGGCATTGAATCCCAAGTTCAACTCTTCCATATTGTCAAAGAGGTTCGAAAGATGCAAATTTGGTTGTAAATGCAGAAACATTTCTTCTCCTATGTGTCATCAAATTGGAAGAAGGTGGAGATGTTCACATGCACAGTTCTAGGGAGCTTATGCACACAAGGACCATCACACTGCATTACTTCTCCACATATATGCAGACTGCAAAACAATTTCACAAGTTTCTTACTTAGGAGGAAATTTCCTCTTGGTGTGAAAGCTTGATGTTGGGGTACGCACCTTAACGGTCCTTAATCTTGGTAACTCTGCAGTTTTTGTGGAAGCTTGTAAGTGGAGTTGTGACTCAAAATAGTCTTAGGGGTGTCAGTTTGAGTCAAAGCCCTCTTTTTGTAATTAACCCATGGTTTAAGTCCAGGGTTTATGGTTTCGGGG
This sequence comes from Pseudotsuga menziesii, assembly GCA_001517045.1. Lineage (NCBI taxonomy): Eukaryota > Viridiplantae > Streptophyta > Pinopsida > Pinales > Pinaceae > Pseudotsuga > Pseudotsuga menziesii. Next base: position 33,596 of record LPNX011098385.1, read on the forward strand.
TGCCCATGGTTTAAGCCCATGGTTTTGTAATAAGTGCACTTGTATAAATAGGCACTTTTGTAAAGGAGTCAGGTTAGGCTTTTGATGTATAATGAATTGATGCAAAGCTAAGGCTTAGTTTGGAAAGAAAGGTTAAGTCCCAGCTGTGTGCATGGATGACCTATGCAGCTTTGTGCACAGAGGGTTTTTGGGTAATCTGCAGCTATGTGCGCAGAGATCTGCGGTTAAGTGCGCATCTTTGGGGAATTGAAGGGATCTGCAGCTGAGTGCGCAGATCAAAACTGTGGTTTTTGTAAAGAGTTGAATAAAAACACAGTTCTGTGGACGTAGCCCCTACACTAGGGGTGAATGACGTTATATCTTGTGTTGTGGTTGTTTTGTGTTGTTTATGTTATGTTCTTTTATGCATTGATAAGTAGATAACTAATAAAGTAAGATCACTACTAAAATATTAACTTTGTTGTGAATTCCTAGTTAAGGGTTAAGTAAGACACTGTTTGTTTATCTAACTGCGAAGCTATATAAGTGAATGTCGAAGCTCCATATTGTATGAATATTATTTGTTAAAGGCTAAAGGTACAGTAATATCCCTCTTCTGCTTGCAGAAACCTGATTCTGCAGCACCCCGTAGCTGTTTCGGGTGAGACTGCAACCTGTTTGCAGGTTGTTGCCAAAAGGGCCAAAACTGTGGGTCTTTTGTTGGTGCGAAGACAAAAGTATAGAACCTAGGTCTGCCCTAAGCCCAACAAATTGGTTCCGTTCAGAAGTAAATGTCCTAACTAAGCAGACATGGGAACAAATGGGAAAACCTACCCTTGAATGGTCCCCTATACAGTTGAGATTAGCCAATCAGTAGAATATTGTGCCCCTAGGAAGATTCCCTCGTGTCCCAGTAGATATTGATGGAGTCAGTACCTTAGCAGACTTTGAATACATTGAAATAATTGATGGTAGCAACCCCTACCCAGCCTTGCTAGGAATTGAGTGGGCAATAGCCAATGATGCAGTCATTAACCTTAAGAAGAGACAGATGAATTTTGAAGGGAAAGGTTTGAGATTCATAGTACCATTGGACCCTTCTCAAGGAGAAAGGTACACAAAACCACTCAGAGATGAAGATCATGATGTTTTGGATCATATCTACAACATCACAGCCAAGGAAGCATATTATGTTGATTTTACTGCCGAAGGTATAATGGATTGGTAGTGTGACAACTCCTGCATGACTGCTTCAGACGATGGTCTAGAGAATTGGTAGAATAGACTCTATGAGCTACATGGACATCAATGTGCCAGAATTACCAAGTCTCTTAGATGGTTTAGCTCGTAAATAAGAGACTTGCCTACCTTTGATGGCTTGACAGACCTATAAGATTTTATTATCCAATTCTCAGAGCAGGTACCAAATTCACGGAAAATGGAGACTCTAGATTCAGCATTCAGAGCCACAGCAACCAGATGGTGGAATGGTCATAAAAAGTACATTCATAGTTGGGAAGCTTGTCAAAAGTCCCTTTTCCTGAGATTCATGGATCAACATCAGGAGGTGCAAAGCAGGTTTAATGGTAAGACTAGCCCTTAGGAACATTTGGAACAATGCTACGAAGCATGGAAGCATGTACCTCATGAAGAATGGGTACATAGGTTTGTGTACACCCTGGAACCTATAGCAAAAAACTGGTATGCAGAGGTCGAGCTTCACCATGGTACTGTAATTTGGGATAGTCTTGTTGATAGTTTTGTGCTGACATTTTCTATTAATGAGGTTTTCCCTGCTTTGGATGCAACTGTTAGGTTGATCCATACTAAAGTGTTTGATGATCAAGAAATAGCAGAATACCAACCTGATTGGAAGGAACAAGAAGCTAATGTAGTAGAATGTTATAGCCTCGCAATTGACAAGGATGATGATCTATGTAACATTAACATTCCTGAGTCAGAAGGACACTGCGAAGTACACGGACCAGCAGTCGAAGCACCTGAAGTGACTCGGCCCTTGAAGACAAGGACAGTAAACATTGGATTAGAAGAAAAACCTAAGTACACTACCATTGGAGATTATTGGGATGAAGAAATGGTGAGCAAAGTGACCCAACTTATCCATGAGTATCAGGACCTATTTCTGATAAATTTCTCAGAACTGAAAGGAATCATTGAGGTGGTGGAAGACATTCTGTCATGGATTGAATCTCGAAGCCATGTTGAAGCTGGTATCAGGAAGTGTCGAATTCCCTTATTATGGCACAGCCAGAGTTACTGCCTATGCTGAAGAAAGAAATATCTGTCGGAGCTTAAAATATGACCATTGGAAGAAATCAAATTTGGCGGCGCCGGTACGTTACCTGTATTAACTACCTGTATTAATGAGATCTTGGGAAATCTACCGCCATTTGGACAAGATTTCTGTCAAATTTGGTGTCTTCAATGCACAGTTATGACAGATTTCGTTGAGGGATTCTATAATAAGATACCCCCACCCATGAAGTTCGCATTTCGCATTTTCTTGAGTTTTAAGATTGAGTCCATGTCAGCTGATCGCGAGCTTCAGGAACTGTTGAGAGAATTTGAAGAGACGGGTCTGCAAAACATTTTTAGCCACCCACCTACCTCTATACCCCATGAAGAGACTCCCCCAGCACCGACTCAGCCAATGCAGACACGATCTACCAGTAAAAATTTTAAGCCTGAAGTTTGTTCTAAGAGAAACGAAGACAGACACAAGCAATCAGTGAAAACACCGGAGGATCCCGAGATGAATCCGTCTGGTTCAGCAGAGGTTCCACCTGAAGGGGATGAGAATATTGCACCGCAGCATCCACCATATCTTTTTCCAGTTTGACCAGGAGTTCAGCTACCTCAGTGGACGAAGAATTTCACATTATGCACCCCTTCGCTGCCACCGGGTGTGCAGTTGGTTGGGATAATGACAGGGAAAGTAGACCGACTCAAGTACGCCAACCATGATACCAATGATCGTGGGAAATTTCCACAGTTCACACCTGGGACATCTTTACACTTTGTCTACTATCCAGAGACTGGAGCGACATTATTAGAAGTAAAACAGTGGGCTGCTGGCTTGGACAAAGCTGGTTTGTAGAAGATGATCAAGGTAAAGCAAAGTAATGAACTCTAGCAGGAAATCGAGTCGTACAAAATGAAAGCAACACTGTTGGAAAATTATATGCAGCCCCTTATCAATGAGGCCTTGGAGTTGAGTATTGCTACAGACATCCAGCTTAAAGTTCTGAAAGAGTATGATGAATTTGCACAGAAAAAGGCCAGCGAACATCAGCAACAGCATTGCAGGAGTTGGTGGAGAAGGAGAAAGTAGCCGACGATATCATGCGCAGCCTCAACAAGTAGTTTATTATCTTTTCCAACAAGATCTTCCCTCCAGAGAAGCAGTAGAGTGTCCCAGGACGGGACACTGGTGAGTCTTAGGGACCTATTAGGGAGCGCACCTTAACAGTCCTTAATATTGGTATTTCCGCGGTTTTTGTGGAAGCTTGTAAGCGGAGTTGCAACTCAAAATAGTCTTAGGGGTGTCGGGGATGAGTCAAAGCCCTCTTTTTAAGTCCAGGGTTTATTGTTTCGGGGTGCCCATGGTTTAATCCCATGGTTTTGTAATAAGTGCACTTGTATAAATAGGCACTTTTGTAAAGGAGTTAGGTTAGGCTTTTGATGTATAATGAATTGATGCGAAGCTAAGGCCTAGTTTGGCAAGAAAGGTTAAGTCCCAGCTATGTGTGTGGATGACCTTTACAGCTGTGTGCGCAGAGGGTTTTTGGGTGATTGAGAAGATCTGCAACTGTGTGCACAGAGATCTGCAGCTAAGTGTGCAACTTTGGGGAATTGAAGGGATCTGTAGCTGAGTGCGTAGATCAGAACTGTGGTTTTTGTAAAGAGTTGAATAAAAACATAGTTCTGTGGATATAGCCCCTACACTGGGGGTGAACCACATTATATCTTGTGTTATGGTTCTTTTTTGTTGTGTCTGTTATGTTCTTTTATGCATTGATAAGTAGCTAACTGATAAAGTAAGATCACTGCTAAAATATTAACTTTGCTGTGAATTCCCAGTTAAGGGTTAAGCAAGACATTGTTTGTTTATCTAACTGTGAAGCTATATAAGTGAATGTCGAAGCTCTGTATTATATGAATATTATTTGTTAAATGCTAAAGGTACAGTAATATCCCTCTTCTGCTTGCAGAAACCTGATTCTGCGGCACCCCATAGCTGTTTCGGGTGAGACTGCAACCTGTTCTCAGGTTGTTGCCGAAAGGGCCAAAACTGTGGGTCTTTTTTTGGTGCGAAGACAAAAGTATAGAACCCGGGTCTTCCCTAAGCCCAACACTTGATCCTGTTTCTATTGTTCATTTTGAGGGGGGGAGTTTCCCATGAGGTTTTCCCATTTCCTTGGTTTATTGACCAATTACTTTTTGCAAAAGATTTTATGGGTGACCTTTGGTCTTAGTTTCCAAGGCCTAGGTTGTCCAATTTTGGATTAAGGGTAGGTGTTAGGATTAATTATGATCCTCCCTTGACCACCATAACACCATAGTCTAAAATTAATTTCATAGCTTAGTATTTTGTTTCCACTTCACTAGTGCCATGGGGAACTCATTTGGGGCCCACCTACCTCTTGATGCACCAATTTCCAAGGGTTTAGGAGCTCTAGAGGCCAATCCATATAATTTAGGAGCCCACACTAAGCCATGGAAGTCCCATCATTAGTTCAACCTATTCTATGTCGAGTTACCCTCCAATGGACATCAATTAGTTTTTCTTCAGTTATCCTTGCGCTACATTTACTTGATTTAAGGAGGTTAGGCACCTTTCCCTACCTACCTTATTCAGTTAACTGAGAGATAACTAATTTAGTTGTCCTGAGTTACATTAGTGAGCTTCTAGTGGTTATTTCCCACATTGAGTTAGCACTGGAGTCCGTCCAAGTTGGTGAATTTGAATCATACCTAGTGGATTCAATCTATCCATTTTTTATATCATTGTATCGCACTAATATTAATTATAATGAAAGTAATGTTATGCTGACCAATTTTTGTCTCTTGGTTGTTCAATTTTCACCATGATTTCTTGATCATTGTACTGAATTGCTTATTCCTCCTTCAACCTTGTTTCATGGTGAGATTCATTCCAACTTGAAGATCCTGAAACTTTGCTAAATTAAACATGGTATAAGATTTGAGGTCTTAGGTTCAATTCCCCTGAGCTACACCAAAGGGGGGTGTTGGAGTATCAGAACAATGACATGGTATAACCATTGCACCTCTGGGAATATAAAAATGTGGACTAATAACCACTTCTAATTATAGGGCAGTGTACTTGGTTTCATATGTTCATCAACATCTATAGCTTTTGGCGTAATGGAAAACCTTAAATGGATCATCTAAGGACATACCAAACATGAGAAAAGGACGCCACATATATCAATCGGTCTAAGTTGTATGGAACTATCATGCCATGTTTGTTGAGTTCATTCCATGGATTGTTAGCATGTGTCTTACTTTACATTACTTGTTGTATTCTTTCACTGTCTAGGAATAAAAATATCATGGGTTTTTGGACCAATTAAGCTCTTTGTTATGTAATTTTCAGGATCCATAGTATTTTGGGTATTTTGTTGAATGTGTGTATAAAAATAATTGACTTCATTGTGAAATTAAGTACAAACAAAATGAAATAAAGGAATAGAGATATTCTACATCACAATGAACCAAAAATATTGATAGAAAAACAAATAAGTTCTAAAAATATGGATTTGTTTCTTTAAATGACATAATTTCAACACAATTATTTTACAAAATAATAAAGGACTTATTATGCCAATGGAAAATCAATATAACAACTTACCATAAACGATTAGGAAGAGTTGTTGTAGCATGAGAGGGTATTTTTCCTCCTTGAATGCTCAATATGATGCTTTATGATAGTAGAAAGAATATCCCTTATGGTTTTCCACAATGCAATGGGTAAATATCATAACAAACAATAGGAAATGGAAGAGGAGTTACAATGGTTTCCTTAACTATATATTGGCATTCCAAAAACATAACTTTAATTTATCTTATTAGTCCTTGTCGAAGGCCAGGGTACTATTGTTTTCGATAGTGGTTCACTAAGTAAATTAGATTAAGTTGAATCAAATCCATGTAGCCTTTTAACCAAAGTTTCATGTTTCCCATTAATTAATATAAAAATTGAATTTTTCTCCATGTTAATTGGATTATAGTTTGAACCGTCATTGCAGAGGCGACGACGTAAGCATTGGGAATATCTTAGGACATCTGACAATGTTTTAACTCCTTGCATTGTTTATTACCCTTATTTGGAGTCTCATTAAATTATAAATTTTGAAAATGGACTTACTAATTCTCACCTATAGCACGTATTCCACCACCCGTGAACTATCTCATCTGTAACTGCACCGCTTCATCCATATCTCTATCTACATTGAGATACTTTCTTCATCTATATTGCTATATGGATTGAGATATTCATTAAAGGACATCTATGCTACTCAATTACCATGCAAGGATTTCACCCTTTAGACTACCATCCTGCACATTCCTGAATAGCCATGGATCATAACTTTTAATGCAGAGCATAAACCTTTTACATTAGGTGGAATTCCTACATCTTCCTAAAATTCCAGGTCATCTCATCGCATTGAATAATACCTTAACCACCGCCTTACTAAAATTCCTTCTTGAACTGCCTTGTTTCTCTTTACAAACCATTACATTGCCATGGCCATTATAGACTATAGTTCCTACAAACTAGTAGGGAAGTACGATCGAAGGTGTAAGTGAAGTTGGAGGGGTGCTTACTCTCAATTTGTTTCCAGATGTTGATGCTACTCAATTCCATTTCCATCGCGATGCTTGGAACTGCAAATCTCCTGTGCTTGCGCCATGTATTTCATTTTCATAATATTTTAGTTTTCTACCCCACAAAATGGATGAATCATGAAATCATAGTTCAAATATGTGTATGAGCATCCAAACATTTATTCGCAATTAATTATTAGAGATAATTATTAGTAGCAAACTCAATACAAAGTTGCGGGAGTTTGATATGAATAATAACTTTTTGCTTCCTTACCTTCCATATGATCATGGGATCCTGATTGATTCTTTTATTTCTTTGTTCCGTGTGAATGTTTGCAAGGCTTCTAGCACAATTTTTGCAAAGTATTCCTTCCACTTCTACAAGTTGTGCATCCTTCGCCCTCCCTTGCAAAATCCTTAGCTTCTACATCATCGGATGTCCCTCTTCCATGGTTGCTTATCTACATTCTAAAACATAATGCCCAAGGTAACTTGTTGCTGCAACAACAACTCCATAGCAAATTTTCATATCCTGGGGCCCCCCTTTTTTATTTCTAGTATTTCGTGTGTCTTAAAGTTGCTTTTTTTCTTCTTTTTAACTTAGTCTTTCTTTTGCAATTCAAAATTTGTTTAAAGAAAAACCCATTTTTTCTACTCGACGTATCGGATGAACTCACGGAGTTTATACGATACGTTGAAGGTTCTATTGGGTCTACTTGCCAATATTTATGCCCTTTACCTTTTTGGAAACTCACGTAAGTTTACCAATGAACCAGTTAAACTCTGATATCCACAATCGATGTATCAAAAGGCTTTTTGATATATTTTCCGACGAAGAAGATTGAATTAGCAGAAGGAGTTATGTTCTCTCCTGATCGGGGTTTCGAAAGACTCAAATGATTTCTCCGGTAAAGCCCAGCCGCTATTTTGGATGACCTTTTTGATTTGTGCCAGATGTTTTCCAAAATTCCAGTCGATACTAGGATTAAACATGAGTGTTTTCTGGAATAAGAGTTTCCTGGCAGTCGATGTGCATTAGATCACTTCAAGATTTCCACCTGAAAATATCGGAGATGCTTGTCTCTTTCTACCTGATTGTCTTCGGAGGTTTCACCCGATACCCTATGGTTAGAAGCTTTGGAATCATCCAATAGGTTTCCACAAGGAAGATAGTTTTCCACCTGATGAACATCGGCTACCTCTTCGTTTGTCATCTGATGCTATCGTTTTATTTTAAGTTGGTGCCAATGCGCAGTCCGGATTTAATGCCATAAATTCACACATATGGACCATTTATTGACCCTTTGGTCGAGTCTTTTTAAGCTCTATGGTCACTTTTCACGATTCTTCGTTGCCCGTTGAAGTGTTGTATTTTCTAAGTAAGATGTTAGTCACATTGCAGATCTAGTCAGTCATGTAAATACTAAACGCGTTCCGTCCCGTCAGTTCTCCCTGCTAGGTAGGATCTCATTTACCCTGCCCAGTCATCATGCTCAGTATCAGGGTTGTTGGTTTTAGGTTTTTTTCCTTAGTTTTTTTTAATACCCAGGGATTAGCGGGGTTTTTCCTTTGCGATTTTCGTATGTTAGTTTTTGAGGCTCCTCCACTCATGGATCGCAAGGCGTTGAGTTTTTCCACCTGCCTCGCACTAGTCATCAGCTTTGCCCTTGCCATGGGGGTTTCATTGGCAGTAGGTTGCAGAGGGGTGGGTGTGTGCAGACTCGCGTTTCACTATCTGCACCACCCCATTTCTTGTCTAGAGGATTGTGGGAAGGGTGGTAATTATCGTTGGATTTGTAGAGAGGTTTCTTGTCTGTGTCTTCTTAAACCGCCATAATCTTTTTCTTGGTTGTGATGCTCATATATTGGCAGGAATATTTTTTGTTGATGGTATTTTTGGCCTAGGGGTGGAGGTTTTTCTTTCCTAGGGTTTTTCTGAGCTTGATGTTTTAAATGCCAGCTGTGTAGAAAATGGGGGAGAATCTTAAGCCTATGCCCAGCTCTCGCTATAGCATTTCTTTATTAGTGGTTGAAATGTTTCAGGATGATGTGGTAACGATTGTTGTTTTATATGAGTTTATGTTGTTTTTGGTTATATATATCCATCTAATACTTTTTTTTATGGTTTTGATAGCCTCAATATTTATTTAGCACCATGCCCAAAAAAGGGAAGAAGAAGGCGCAAGCTGTGGAAGATGATCCATAAGTGGAAATCATCACGAAGGTAGAAATAATATATGAAGATACTAAACCAGTGACTGGAGTCAAACTAGAGTTCATATGGGGCCAAGTATATCAAATGATCAAATACCACACTATCCCAGGGGCAGGTTTAGAATATATACCAATCTACATAAACATAAAGAGGTCATCCATCATGAAGGAATCCACTCCTAAAAATTTTCCATGTTCTGAAGTCATTGGCTGGATACTTCCAAGAGTAGATGTAGCCAAGATGATCCTGGCAGATGTAGATGGGAAAGGTTTTGCTGCTTATAGTCCGGCATATGTAGCTCAGGTGTGTAGGCTACCCATAGTTCAGATGTATTTAATAGATAAATGGTTGAAGGAGTTCAACCTGGATATTTTCGATTGTATTAGGAAGATGATGATCCATGGGAAGTAGTTTCATACAAATCCTACCGGGGAGTATGAAAATGTGAATTTACGAACCTCATATAGGATTATAGCTATGATGTTGAACTGAATCTTTGGTTGAGCACATGGAAACTTTTATAACATAGGCTGGGTACCAGTGATTTACTTTGTATCCACCAGGGAAACTATTTTCAACATGGATGATATAGTCTCACATAGCTTATCTTCATGCATCATCACAGCACTTGGAGGTATGTCCCAAAATAAATCACAATTCTACATGAGCTCTTTCCTAATTGATTGCATTTTATGCACTCACCAATTCCCAGTGCTAAACTGCAAATGGAATAAGACAAAGACCCCTGTGTATTCTATGTACATATCTTCTAGGCCTATAAATATCATAGTTCTTACAAGAACATCTGTGAAGACTTCATCATGCCACTCTAAAATCTAATATTCCTCACAGAGTGCGATTGCATGTAACATTAGAAGTAGTGGAGGAGTGTTATAGCTGATTTTACCACACATGGTGAATCACATTTTTATGGCCTTCCCTGTCCCTCTGTAGACTCCTTAGACCCCATGGACCATTTTTGTTCCTTTGATGTTTCCAAGATCATCCCTCAAAACATGCAAAAATTTCCATACGTGGATTTTAAACCCTTTCTCATGTATATGCGCAGGTTTGACCCCTAAAACCGCGTACATCAGGATGTGCACAAAAGGCCAGATTCTTTTGGAGTTTTCCTTGATGTGGATCCAACTCACTTGTCTCATGGCCTTCCCTATGCCTTGAGATCGCTCAGATTCGACCTTTCATTACCCCATTGAAGAGATATATAAGGAACCCTTTGGATACATTGAAGGCATGAGGAATTGAGAGAAAGAGAACTATAGTCCATTGTTGTCGAAACTTGTGCTTGAGTGTGCATCCCTTTGTCCCTTGGAGCACTTTTGTGTTCTTCCCAAGCTTTCCCTTTGCTTGTGAGCTTTCTATAGAGAGATGGAGGATTGAAGTGGTGTAGTCCCAAGTGGGGGACTTAGTTTCTCCGATTCATAGATGTGCCAATAGAGGTTGTCCTCATTGTAATCTCTGATTTTATATTAATAGAAATATATTTTCATGTCCAATAATGTGTATTTGAATGAATATTTGATCCATGGATGATTTCAAATGCTTATATGTTATTGATTATGTATGCTAGAGTAGGTCTAACACGATTATATATAGCATTCTTGTCTTGTTTATTGAATGTTGAGGAAGCAATTTATCAATTCAACCTAGAGTTGGAAAGCTCAATGGGGATCTACATCAACCATCTAGAATAAGCTACGAATCAAGATCCTTTAGTGTTAGATATTTGGTTTCTCTTGCATATAGGAAAGGATTGATTTTTGGAGTCAATTTGTCTATTGTGGTACCCAAAAACATAGGAATTTCTCTCCGTAATAGAATTAGCGACTCCACTAGGGAGTTTCTAGTAGTTTTCCTTTGGGGGTCTTTATCGGCATTCAATGTTCTTGAATTGCTCTTATTTCTCTGTTTCTGAGTCGAGTATGGGGGCATGTTTTCCTGGTAGTGTCTGATTGGTGTGAATTTTGTCTCAGTTTATCTGTTTTCCTTTCTTTTTATACATTTTTCTTCCTATACGCGAGTTTTTAACTCATAGTCGCGTATATATGTGGCTTTGACTGCTATATCGGCGTACATATGTGGGTCCACTACGAACAGTCACGTATGCACTGATTTTTTCCTTTTAGAGGAAGATGGATTGTTGCTGGGTGAATTTTGATATTTACTAAGTCTCCTTTGATACTACTAGAGTATGTATACACCTCTATTTCTGACCAGAGACACTATTTTTTAGGGTAAATTTCTTTTTTAAGAATGTTCTTGTCATTGCATTTTCAATTTTTTGTTTTGGGATTAGTGCATTAGATTTATTTTACCTTAGTACTTTGCGTGAGTGTTGTTTGATTGTGCTTGCAGAGTCTGGGGGTGGTAGAATCATTCTCTTGCTTTAGTATCTCATTTTTATTCAAAAAATCCAAAAATATTTACTTCTTTGCATCATTATGCATTTCACTTTGCACTTTGTATGGTACTTGCACTAGGTTTTCTTAGAGAAGTATTAGTTAGGATTTCATATAGGAATGACTACATTTGTCATTTGAATAAAATTTTGCATTTCACGTAGTAGCATGCCCTATTTTTCATTCGACACAATGCATTTGCATTGAATTTTAGGTGTGCATTTTACTTCGGGTTCCGTCATAACACCATTGGTTGTACGGTCATCTACCCTTTTTGAGTAATAAATCCAAATAAAATCAACACTTAATTAAAATGGATTACACTATTCTCTTTGATAGGGTACACCAACAAGATTAGGTTTTAGGGTCTTGGAATAGTTCATTGTGAGTAAATTCTCCAAGACCACTAAATAACAACATGTATGTGTCTGTCCAGGTGAGAGTATGAAATTCCTTGGTATAATTAGTATTTCTCAGGATCCTCCTCTTACAAGGGAGTTAAGCATGAGGCAATGTGAGTGGCTATTTATTGGGATGACCCCTAGTCATAACTGAGTAGCACCGAAGATATTTCTAGGATTGTATTCATATCTGGAGGCTCTTTCAAGAGTTTTACACTTTACTACCCTGCCCATATGGTCAATCTCACCTGCGACTATCCACCTAAGCATTGATTATATTCAGGTGACCTTAGTTTCCTTACCTAAGTTATCGAGGGGGTACTTTGCAGGGGTTATTCTGTGAGTGTCTCGACCAGGTTGGGGTTAGATAGCATAGTCACTATATGCATTGAAGCTGAGGGCCACAATAATTGGTTACGAACCTCTGCTTGTTGTGTATGAGAGTCTCAAGCCTCTCCTAGGCAAGACATACCTACTTCATTCGAGAGCTCACATATCCTACCCTTGTTTGCTTATGATTGGATTTATATTATATTGGTGTATGCCCTATACACATTGGCTTTCCTAGGGTTTGCGTAATTAGAGAGTCCTTTTCATTTTTTGATTCTTTGTGGATTCAAGTGCGGCACCTCACCATTCTCTTCATGTAGTAGGACTTCCGCCTTCTACATCTCCTCCTCCTTTGGGAGAGGGTAGCAGATGGTCCAAGTGGACTACCTCTCACATTGATTCACACACGATGGGAGATCATGAAGATGAAATTCCTGAGCTACCTTCTTCACTTCATGAGGTTGAAGAAGAAGAACCTACCCCTACATATGACCCTTCACCTGATATACCTACACACTCTGGGTATGATCCTTCACATGATATACCTACACACTTTGGGTATGATCCCTCATTCAGAGGTCGTCGATATTGGATGCCGGGTGACAAGACTCATCATGAACCTGCGAGCACTAGTTATGGTAGTTATGATATGTCTGGTATTCCTAGACATGATTTGGTACCGCATACCAAGTCATAGTTTGAACCTAACACTATGCCTGGGGGCATTCCTAGTCACTTCCATGTGGAGAGATTTGGGAACTGAAGTCACATTGCACCCTCCATCCCGGTGGTGGAGGTCACATCACATGTTCATCCTAGACCTAGTGCTAGTAGTCCTATATGGATACCAAAGCCAAGACGAGTGACTATAGGAAATACCACTTACATGATTTCACATGTCCCTTCATCCTCTATTCCTAGTTCTTTGAATTCTATTCCTCCTCCACATTCACGTGGTCCTTCAGGCTAGAATGTTGCTATGAGTCATGTGCGTACTGCTACTACTCGTGTAGTTGTGTCTCAAAGCCAAGTACCTCCTATTGTGTCGGGAGGTTGTATTCCTACTTCTGGAGGTCATATTCTTACTTATAGAACGTCTATTCCTACTTATGGAGTTTCTCATGGGACATCTCATGGGACTTCTTATGGACAATATTATGGACCGTAGTATGCACAAAGTTATTCACCTTATGGGTATGGGTATAAACAACCCGCTTACTCCCTAAATTATGGCTTTGTAGCCCCAAATAGTCAAGGTACACCACATTATGGTGCTTCCATGCCACCCTACATGGGTCAAATGGGAGGCGGATACCATGGCCATGGCCATGGTGGTTATGGTAATCAATCCTATGTGAACCAAAATTATCAAGGAGTGCCTCATAGACCTATTCAACCTAGGCTCCCTTTCCTCACAACATTAAATTTTCCTAACTTGTCGAGACTAACAAACGATCTGGTATCTTATGACCCGGCTTGGCTGGCTGTCCCTATGAAGCTTCCCTCGGACATTCCCAAGTTTGAGGGAAAACTAGGAGAAGATACAAGTGAACATGTTACTATATTTCACCTGTGGTGCTCTTATAACTCCTTACATGAATATTCGATCAGTTTAAGGCTATTTCAATGCACCCTCACCTAGCCTGCCACGAAATGGTACATAGAGCTACCTATGGGGGCATTCACTGTGTTTGATGACATAGATATGAATTTTCTCAACCACTTCCAGTTACCAGTGCGTTACGATATTGGTACAGAATTCTTTTCAACATTTCAGCAAGATAAAGTCACGCATATCTCAGACCATATCCAAGAGTGGCATAGACGGAAGAGATTGATTAAAGCCTTCATACCACCGGAGTTTCTCCTCGAGTGGTTCCTTAAGTCGTTACTACCTTATATAGCGAAGGATGCTTCTACATCCGGAGTTCAGAATGAGGAACAAGCCATTTTTAGGGAACAAGAATTGGACTTGATTTATGCTCAATCCATTTTGTTATATGAGATCATTCCTAATGCTCTACGTTCTAATTTTGACCCTAAGGTCAAACCTAGACCACATCTCGATGGCATTGTTGGTTGTACAAGTACCAAACCTATGGATTTGGTTGTGAAATAGGTTAGTCAATTATCTATCAACCAATCTACTTTGGGACAAGCCACGACTTCATCTCAACCCACCCAAATGGTGAGTTTGCTTTCGGTACAATCGTCGGACTAGAAGGGTAACCAACAACTCGGAAGGAATAAGAAGAAGGTTAAAAACAATTGTAAGGGTGGGAATAAGAATGGAAATGCCAATTATAATGACAAGAATGCCCAAAATGCTGGGGGGGACAAGCAACCTAAACATAATTTTAAGTTTCCTTGCAAGTTATGTAAGGAATACCACGTCACTCACTTGTGCCCTCGGATAGAAGAACCCTCGAGGTTCATAGCATAGGGCCCAGTTCTGCTAGCTAATCCTTTACCTCATAATCAAAATATGAACTCAAGGACCCATGATCAATCTGGTGGGGATCAATATCTGTCGAAATCTTGTAGTGGTCATGGTTGCAGCAACATGGTGCGTGCTGCTAAGGTTGTGACTCATGCGAAGGACTATGGTTCATCACAACCAGACCTTGGAAAGGAACCTGCTCCACTCAAGAGTCCTTTCCGTATTGAAAAACCTATGGATAAACCTAAAGTTGTTCCTCGCATTCCTAAGGGAGTCCTTAAGCATTCAAGGCACAATTATAATGCCCGAGCTGCCCAGAACTATTTTGTTGTCAAGGATTTGGGCCACACTCCTTGTGCAATGTCTGCACTCGAAGTACTTCAGAGTTGTCCTTCACAAAGGAAATCTTTTCTTTCTGCTCTTGGTTTTAATGATGATAATTCTTCCTCTGTCATCAAATTTGAAACTATAGGACTATAGCCTCGCTTTCCTTACTATGTGTCTCTCTTGATTCATGTAGAATGTCTTAATAAGATCATCAAACGCACTATGATTAATGAAGGCACTACTGCTTTCGTGATGTGTTTGGAATGTTGGAAGGGTTTGGGTTCCCTAGAGTTGTCTAAATCCACTACCATGTTGACTGCATTCAATGGTAGATCATTTTGGCTGCAAGGCATTCTTCCTTGTCTTAAGGTCTGTTTGGGAGGGAAGACCATCATGATCGAGGTCGAGGTGGTTGATGCGCCCCTTGACTACAATCTGTTACTGGGTAGGAATTGGATGTACAGTATACAAGCTGTAGCTTCTTCTCTATTCATATTTTTATGCTTTCCACTTAATGGGAAGATAGTTACAATTGATCAAATGTAATTCAAGAATTCATGTGTTACCGCATCTTTGGGAGCTTCTGTCTCGATTGTTGAGCACTCTCAGCCGGTAGCTGGGAGTGTGGGTGTGGGCATGTACCCATCCCTTATGGGATCATTTAGTTTTCCTACACCTATTCTCATGATCGGGTATACCTCCGGTGAGACTTCATCGTCATTGCGTTCAATGCCTTTTCGCACCACTCATATGGAAGATCCTTGGATTCTTCCTACACCAAGTCCTTCGCATGAGCCCATCAGAACAAATGTGCCATTTCCTGCAACTATGATAGCATATCAAGATAATCTCAGATTTGTTGCAGAGCCCAGTCCTTCCTCTTCGTGGATGGAGGAGGAGGACCCATATGTATTGTTTTCATGGGAAGTTCAGTCTTCCCACACACATGACTCCCTTGATAATGTTTTTTCGTTAGATGAGGATATTATTGAGCTTATGTCTGGGGTTGAGCCACCATGGGAAGAGTTGCATCATAGATCTTATTTTCTTCCTGAGATTGACCATTTGGAGTGTGAAGACTTTAGGGAGATTCTTAGTGAGAGAATTGGTAGTCACATGGTTTCATTAAGCTCTCTTGGTTCGATGGCTAATGGAAACATGACGAATATATCTCCTATCATCCCTATCAATATGTCTCATGATCTTGGCAATATTGAGAATGTCTATATTGGGGCAGAATGTTCCCATGCTGAGATTCAAGAGTATACTGAGTTGTTCAAAGAATTTCGGTATGTATTTTCTTGGTCATACGAAGAAATGCCAGGTATTAACCCTCGCATTGTTGAGCATGAAATTAAAACTTATCCCAATGCTAATCCTGTTTGACAACGCTTGCGTGCAGTGAATCCTAGAAAATCACCCATGATTAAGGCTGAGATAGAAAAACTGTTGAATGTCGATTTTATCTATCCCATTCCCTTGATAGAGTGGGTTTCAAAACCCATTCTGGTTGATCAGAAGAAAGGAATAATCTGCATATGCACTGATTTCCGTGACTTGAATTGTGCCTGTCCTAAAGATAATTTTCCCACACCATTTATTGATCAGATTTTGGATGAGTGTGCAGGAAGAGAGGTATTTTCCTTTATGGACGGCTTTTCTAGATACAATCAGATACAGATCAAACTTGAGGACCAACATAAGACTGCATTTATTTGTCCTTGGGGTACCTTTGCATATCGGAATATGCCTTTCAGCCTTAAAAATGCTAGAGCCACTTTTTAGTAGGCTATGACCTTGATCTTCCATGATCTCAAATTGATTATCAAAGTCTTTTTGGATGACCTTGCTGCTCATTCTTGTCAAATAATGCATCATTCCTACCATTTGATATTATTGTTCGAAAGGTGCCACCATTATTTGGTCAAATTAAATCCTCACAAGAACATCTTTTGTGTGAATTATGGTCACTTATTAGGGTTCATTGTCTCCAAAGAGGGTATAAGAGTCGACCCTTTGAAGGTTGAGGCAATACTTCAATTATCTCCCCTAAGAAACATTAGACATCTTCAATGTTTGCAAGGCATGGAAAACTTCTTATGGAGATTCATCGTGAAATTTGCCAATTTGACTAGAGGCTTTATGCATCTTTTGAAGAAGGACACTACCTTTTGCTGGGATAAGTGAGCCCAATATTCCTTCGATGCGCTTAAGCAAGCCTTAGCATCGGCCTTGGTAATTACTCCACCTGACTATAGCCATGACTTTCTACTTTACGTGGTCGCGTCCATGGAGACAATTGGTATGGTTTTGGTTTAAGAGGATGAGGAGCTCCAAGAGCATGTCATATATTATCTAAGCCAAAACCTTATAGATGCGGAGATCCATTATTCCCATGTGGAAAATCTTGCCTTAGCTACCGTTCATGCGGTTCAAAGATTCAGACACTATATTCTCCTTCGCCAGACCTTGGTGGTTTCCCATGTCAATCCATTTCAGTTCATCCTTACTAGAAGGATGATAGGGGAAAAGTATAATAAGTGGATTGTCATCTTGCAAGAATTCAATCTCAAGTTTGCTTCGGCAAAATCGAAGAAATCATTGATTTTTACAGAACTTATATCTGATTTCCCGAGCAAGGAGGAGGAGGAGGCTTGTGAAGATACGTTTGTCGATGAGCACAACTTCTTAATCTCAACTTTGGATCCATGGTATGGAGATATTATCATATATTTATAAACATGGAAGGTCCCTACTCACCTTTCATGGGATGAACGATGACAATTATGTCACGTATCCAAGAGTTACCTCATAGTGGATAACACATTGTAACGGCATGGGGTAGATTCAATTTTATGTCGTTGTTTAACTGATGAGGAGGCTGAGCTTGTGCTAAATGATTGCCACGGTGGGGCATGTGGTGGTCATTTATCTGTGCTTTCTATAGCCCAAAAAATCTTTAGAGCGGGTTATTTCTGGCCGTCAATCTTTAAAGATTGTGTCAATGTGGTCAAGAAGTGCCACCCTTGCCAGGTGTTTGCATGTAATATGTGCTCACATCCTACCCTGTTACATCCAATTATCACTGAAGGTCCCTTCACTAACTGGGGGCTTGATTTCATGGATGGAAAATCAACTTCAACTAGGGGGCATCATCATATTATCGTGGCTATTGATTACTTCACGAAATGGGCTGAGGCTATGCCCACAATTAAATCCAACGATGAGACAGCCACTCACTTCATATTCAACTAGATTATTACTCGGTTTGGTATTACGAAAGAGCTTGTCACTGACCATGGTAGGCACTTTCAGAATTAGATGATGGAAGAGTTGGCCTCGAATTTGGGGTATAAGCAGGAGCATTCTTCTTCTTATTACTCTCAAGTGAATGGATAGGTTGAAGCAGTGAACAAATCACTCAAGTCCATTCTCCAACAAACCATCGCACAAAGCAAGACCAATTGGCATATCATGTTATATCCTACTTTGTGGGCTTATAGGACCATGGTTAAGACTGCCACCAGTTTTTCTCCATTTCAACTTGTACATGGAGTGGAGTCTGTATTACCGGTTGAGTGTGAGATCCCTTCTTTGAAGCTATCCATAGATCTCTTACCGGATACTTCCTTATTGGAGGAACGTTTGGTCCATTTAGAGTAGTTTGATGAGCAGCGTCGAGATGCTTTAGTGGCTCTAGAAGTGAATAAGTGTCACGTTAAGGTCCAGTATGATAAATCTATCCGTCCAAGGAAGTTTAGTGAGGGAGATTTGGTCTTTTTGTGGGATCAAGCTAAAGAACCCTTGGGGGCAGGAAAATTCAACTCCATGTGGCATGGTCCTTACGTGGTTAAATGTGTGTTAGAGAAGGGTGCTTATGAGCTAGTAGGTTATGAAGGTACGGCCTTGGCAGAGCCTAGAAATGGGCTCTATCTTAAAAAGTACTATGCATAATTTTCAGCCAGGGCTAACTATTGTATATTATTGTACAACATTTTGCATCGTTAGTTTTTTATTATGGTAATCGGGTTTGCTGATTAGATTTCATTTCTTATGGCAGATATCAATGGAGTCTTCCATCTATATAGGATTCATGGATGGTGCAAGCTGTCACACTCAACACTCAGCCTCTGCTGCTTGGGTGATTTATACTCCTATGGGTCAAGTATTGTCTTCAGGAGGCGTATGTTTACGACCTTCTTCAAACAATGTTGTTGAATATAGTGCTGTTATTGATATTCTACGGGATTCCATTTCACATGGTGTTCTATCTCTTGAGGTACGTCTTGATTCAGAGTTAGTAGTGTCACAGCTTAATGGCTTGTATCATGTTAGAGGTCCAAAATTATTATGGATATTCTTACGTGTGAGATGGTTACAATGGAAATTTGACAACATAACATACATACATGTTCCAAGAATTTATAATCAAGTTGTTGACTCATATGATAACTATGTGTTAGATTGGCATTTGTTTCATAGACAGTAAGCTCATCACAAACATACATTTTTACACATGTAAATAAATAAACCGATCATCATAAAAGTTTTTCATTAAAAATCCAAAATGTGATAATACATAGTGTCATAATACAAAAATGTGGCTTCCGAGACACCAAAATGTATCACTCTCAGGTATCTAAGCCTAGGGAGGAGGAGGGGGGTTCTGATTGTGGAATGTCACCACGGCTCTAGCTAGTCATCTAAACAACTGCACCCATGCTCGTGGCACACCCACCACCTGACGCTCCATGGCCTCAGGCAGGTCCTCGACCTGCACAATGGGTACCCTATGTGTCAGCCGCACGAAGTTTGTATGAATGCTTTGGAGCATCCGCTCCGCATCCACACCCATAATGTCATCTCCTCTTCCCCTCCATCTATGACGAGGGAGGCCTTCAGGATTCCATGGTCCTACATCTGCATACATATGATAGGATTTCACTATGTGTTTTCATGCAAAAACATGTCTTTTTGATTCCATATATAAAAAAATAAAATAAATAAATAGATAAATCAAAAATCTTAAAAAGACGGTTGGGATTCGTTACGAATGTCACGGTATGCTGATCCTAGTGGTAATGGCATGTCGGTCTCCCTAAAAATATATCCCTGCATAGGGGTAATCATCGATGGCAACTATCTGTCGTCGCCACCATGGAAAGAAATCAGCTCGATAGGGGTTGGACACCCTACCTCCACCCAGTCTATGCATCACGTCTTCCCAACATCGTTAGGCTGGATCTCGAACCCCATGAAGAGGAACACCAACTCTACGGCTCAATCCTAGAACACGCTCAAAGAAAAACGTGCTCAGTATGCTACTAAAACCAAAGTTTCATACTTTGTCCATCTTGCACTCAATGAGCTGGTGTTTCATGCTGCCCAGTAGTGCAGTGCTCCAATCGTACACCATGGGTATCATGCACTCCACTGCATAAAATATCAGAGGTCATGAGGCCTGGTGGAGTGAGGATAGCCCTACCATCCTGCCTAGTGTCAGTAGTATGACCTTTAGGCCTAGCACCTTTATAGAGCTAGTTGGGATCTGACTCCCGACCTTCTCTGTGTCCAGATAACAATACATGACTATGTACTCATCTATGGTGAGGCCACCTCCTAGCCTGCGAGATCATAGGTTCACCACTTCCCCCTGTTGGGAGAGTCCAGTAATAAAGTATATGTCCTCCACTTCTATGGTGAGGGACATCCCATCAATCTAGAAAGACCATGGAAAATTGACCTAGGATGGCCTAGAAATCAAAATTGACCATGGAAAATTGAAAATTTTACATGAAAATGAAAGAGTAGGGCATGGGAAATTACCTGTAAAAAACGGTGTCGGATTCCATTGGCTGGATCTTTTGAAATTTGTGTTTGAAGTTCTGAGCTCAATTGGGTAAAAATTTCAAATGTTATATAATGTTTTGAATTTTTTACTATTTATAATAAAAAAATTCAAAATTTTGAATATTTTTACGCCTTTTCTATAGTTTTGGACCGTTTTTTACTAATAAATGATGTAGGAGACCGTTTTGAGCACTATTTTGACCATTGTTTTGACCCATTCGTGTCGATTTCAGGTATCATGTCTAAACTGGCATATAGGCTAGATTTCACCACCATTTGCATTTTGCATGACCTTATGACCATTTCATCATAATCGTAGGTACGAACCCATTCTATCTTGTCACGAAACCTTCTTGTTGTTTTAGAAGTGGCATGATTTGAATGGTAGAGCTTGACCTTACATGGGTACCCCAGTTAGCGCCTTATTTGCATTTGGTGCCCATGCCGATATTTTTTTCCTTTAGGGTGTGGGAGTCTATTGCATAGTATTTCCATGACATTTCGCAAGAGCCTCATACTCCTCTTGATATTTTGCTAGCCTATTTCCCCCGGAATCCCTTATGTCAAGTTGTAATTGCATTATCATGAGATTTTCCTACCTCATTTGAGCCTTATGCCGACTTCCCTGACTCTGAGTATCAGCCATATAACTCGAGCTTGTCTCATGTCTGGCCACGTAGAGCCATTTTGTATATCCTTTGCAGCTTGATTCCCTATTTTTACCGAGTGGGGACTTTCCCCTAAGTGTCGCTATCCTACACATGTGTCCTTGCATTGAGCATAGGTATGTTCCACTGCTTGGAACTAGTTTGTTTGCCCATTTGACACTTGTCTCCTCCTAGTCTATAACTTTAAAGCAATTTTATTCTTTTTCAATCTTTTCAAATATTTGAAAAGGTTCAAAAAAATTAAAAAACCAAAAAGCCGGACAAGGAAAGATGTTATCTTTGGTAGCAGTCGAGTCATGTCGCCTTCAAACAGAGCACTGTATATCACATTCGTTGCTTGGGTTAATAGTTTAACTTAAGGAGCTGTACTTGTTTATCTGATTTTATCTCCACTGATTGGTTAAGCTTCCAGTCCCTGTGGAGCCTCTGTCAATGCCTCCTGTGTCGCAGAGATGTCCCAATTTTGCATATCGAGTCTATTCTGCCTACATTCAGTCACCATTCCCCTTTATGCTCTTGTTCAAAGGAAGTTGAAACCTGAGTCGGTCATTCCTCAGTTATCTTGACTTTGCATGGCAGCCATTCTCAATACAGTTACTGGTTGATGCACCTTATGATCGAGCCCTTCCACATTATACATATTTGCTGAGTACCTCGTGTTGGATGATGGGGGATGCCTTAATGCCCTCCTTCCAACAGATTTCATCCCATCGACTTCAGATCATTTATTCTGGAGTAAGAATCTAGAGTCATGTTTGAGTGCCTTGAGACTTGCAGTCATCAATGGCAGGTTCTCTCGCCATCGGTAGTTTTTTGGGAATACATCAATGTCCCATGATCAATGGATTCTCTCAAGTGTTTGACCTCAACACATTTATTCACACTTGTTAGTTTTCACTCTAGTACCTTGATTCCCATTTTCATTATCGATGGGTGATCTCGCGTCTGTTAATGGATACATCAATGACCGATAATCAGATGATGGACTACTATGTTCAACCTCGACACCTCTATTCACATGGTAGGACATGTACTTGTAGTAGTTTGTGTAGAAGACCTTCCAGATTGGTGTCATCTCTTATATGCTACCTCCTTGATTGTTCCAGTGTTCATGATATTTCAGCTCTCGTGACTTGATTCCAGTGTATGTTAGACATTTCCAGCCATTATGGAGATCTTGGTCCATTATATATCTTCAGTATTTATGGAGATCATGATCCTTTGTATATATTCATCATTGATATTCTGATCTATTTATATTGTACGTGGCGATGACCACATATGTCATAGTGTATCATGCCTATTCATGGCCATTGTACTCTTATGTATCCAAGACTGCTATATGTATTTGCAGTTATGTGCAGAGTTGTATCATTGTATAGTGCTGATTGGATGGCTGGTTCTTCCACTGGGTTCTTCATCACTTCACTTCTGGGATGGACTTATAATGTATTTCGACCATAGTACGACCCCTCTGACCTCACACATTAGGGGGCATCTGTTATAGATGATTTTACCACACATGGTGAATCACATTTTTATGGCCTTCCCTATCCCTCTGCAGACTCCTTAGACCCCATGGACCATTTTTGTTCCTTTGATGTTTCCAAGATCATCCCTAAAAACATGCAAAAATGGTCATACACGACTTTTAAACCCTTTCTCGCGTATAAACGTGGGTTTGACCCCTAAAACCGCATACATCGAGATGTGTGCAAAATTCCAAATTATTTTGGAGTTTTCCTTGATGTGGATCCAACTCACTTGTCTCATGGCCTTCCCTATGCCTTGAGATCACTCGGATTTGACCTTTCATTACCCCATTGAAGAGCTATATAAGGAAACCTTTGGATACATTGAAGGCATGAGGAATTGAGAGCAAGAGAACTATAGTCCATTATTGCTAGAACTTGTGCTTGAGTCTACATCCCTTTGTCCCTTGGAGCACTTTTGTGTTCTTCCCAAGCTTTCCCTTTGCTTGTGAGATTTCTATCGAGAGATGGAGGATTGAAGTGGTGGAGGCCCAAGTGGGGGACTCAGTTTCTCTGATTCGCAGACGTGCTGACAAAGGTTTTTGTCATTGTAATCTCTGATTTTATATTAATAGAAATATATTTTCATGTCCAATAATGTGTATTTGAATGAATATTTGATCCATGGATGATTTCAAATGATTATATGTTATTGATTATATATGCTAGAGTAGGTCTAACATGATTATATATAGCATGCTTGTCTTGTTTATTGAATGTTGAGGAAGCAATTTATCAATTCAAGATGGAGTTGGAAAGCTCAACAGGGATCTACATCAACCATCCAGAATAAGGTATGAATCGAGATCCTTTAGTGTTAGATATTTGGTTTCTCTTGCATATAGGAAAGGATTGATTTCTGGAGTCAAGTTGTCTATTGTGGTACCCCAAGCCATAGGAATTTCTCTCCGTAACAAGGAGAATGGAAACTATTACCTTTCTGAGGAGGGCTTGTACATAAGGATGTATGGAGGGTCTAGATCCCCTTCCCTACTACCAAAGTATGCTACTGATTATATTGTGCACAAGGAAGTGATGAGGCAGCTTTATATAGATGGGATTCAAAATTTATTTTTTGATCAGAAGAAGGTCGTGTATCCACCTCTCCCATTCTATATAGGTAGTTACAAGTTTTCCAAAGTAAAGAGTGCATCCAAGTTTGTAAAGGAATTACAATATTTTCAATTTGGGGAAAAACGTTTCCAAGGAAATGATTCAGTAAACAAGATTATAGATTACTATGCAGCGGTAGGAGTGCATTTCGAATATACGGACTACTGGGACAAAGACAAAGAGATCTTCCACAACACCCGCAATATGACATACTTGAGCCAGAGGTTCAAGAATAAAATCAATATTGTGGGTGGAAAAGGAGGAAGTAGTAGTGCTATAGAGCAGAAAAAACAAGAGGAAGAAGCTACCAGGAAAAGAGATGAAGAATCCCATAGGTTGTCGCAAGAAGCATAGCATAATTTAGCTGAGGAAGCACAAAATAAGAGGCAGGAAGAGGAATATCATAAAAGGCAAGAATAAGAAGAGTAAATAGTATGGGAAGAGATTGAAAGAATTAAAAAGGAAATGGCTGAATGAGCAAAAGAAGCAGCAGAAAAAGCATCCAAGGAACTAAAGCAGAAAGATAAAGAAGATTGAGATCAGGAGAGTCAGGAGTAGGGACAGGCTCATGATGATCCTATTGATCTAGTTTTTCCATCAAGCAGCATGGAAACAAAGGATCCAACTTCCACATTACAATTTGGACTAATTCCTTTCATTCCATCTGAAGAGCAAGAGGTAGCTAACCTTAATACAATTTTCTATGATAGAAATAATAAAAGGATTGTTATGAGAACCAAAAAGAGGGTCGACACCGGGAAGAAGCATATATTATTTATGGTGACTGAGAAAACAGTCATCCATGGGACTAACAAGGATCCTAAAATCCTTGCAAGGGAAGGTGTAGCCTCAGCCCTTGCAAATGTAGATAATGTGGATAAAATGGTGGATGATCTGGAACAATATAAAGAGAAGATATCTCAAATGAGGGAAACTTTAAAGAATGAAAGAGGTGAAGGACAAATCTTGAAAAGAAAACATGAGGATAGTCTCAGCGAGCTGGAAAGATTTAGAGAGGCATGCCAAATTTTACAATCTGACAAGGATGCCCTGGTATTGTTAGTGAATATCATTGAAGGAGAAAAAAGGGATCTAGAGAAGCAAGTTGCAAAAGTAGAATAGAAAGGAGATGCAACAAATAAAATGGTGCAAGAGTTAGAAGTTCAAAACAATTTGCTAAATGAGAAACTCCGGGAAGAAAAGGAGAAACAGCCGGATATTTCTCCTTTCTGAAATCAAGCATTGTTGCTGCAAAAATAATTGGACCAAGTTTTGTTGAAGTTGGCCAAGGAAATGTACAAATTTAAAAAGATAGAACCAAGGTTGAAAGAAATAGCAAAAAATACAGTAGAGCTCCAGAAGAAGTTTTTCAACGTAGCAGAAATTGTGTGAAGCCGGCTCACTTGGATTGGAGCTCATTCAACCTTCCCAGTGAACATGCCCCAGAAAAACTCAGGAAGTATCAAGATGGAATTGGCAATATTGAATTTTGGCTACAAATCAGTAGTATGATTAAACACGACCATTTATAAAACCATAGAGAATTGTATCGAGTTTTACAAAGGAATGTGCCTTATCCACCATCAATGCCAGATTTTGATAGGTACCCCAGAGCAGGATTTCCCAGGTAGAGAGAAGTACTTAAAGAACCTACAAGACATGATTAAGACAAGAGAAGAGTGCATACCTAATATTGAATGTATCAGTCATGAAGCCATTGGAGTCTAGATTGTACAGGTTTCAGTACACAAACATCTGTTGGAAGAGTTGTTGAGTCAGAATGCACCAAAGGTCAAGGAGATAGAGTCCCAGTTGTCAAAACATGAGATAGCAGCACGAGTGTTGGAGCCAGCAGAATATCAAATTATAAATGAAGAATCCCAAGCATGGGATGTGTACATTAAAATTCAAAGTGGTTCCACCTAGATTATTTGACTTATCCACAAGTGGCCATTTATTTATGTAATATTTTCTTTTAGGTCCTTTTTAAGGTGAGGACGAAATTTTGTAAATGAAAGGTTAGGGGACGCCCAAAGAGCAGAGAATACCAAGAGTCATTTTCAAATGTATAAATATAGATAGAATAGAATAGAAGAGGAATTTTTATAGCTTTCTTATGTGAATGAATTGTTGTAAGAAGAACTACTTCTTGTTATAATAAAGAGGATCAAAATTCTACTAGAGAAGGAGTTGTTTAAGTTTCAAATGCATGTTGTGTATATGGTTGGATGGAACTATTTCTTCTTTATCTTAATACACAAATCTGTGAGATCGTTTGGACTTCTATACTATTCTTATGTTTTGAATAATTTCATTTCCTTGTTATGAATCTTATGCAGAAAATGAGCAATGAATGTTTTAACAAACAATGAGTTATCTCTTTGTTAATTTTTCTGTTGTGTTTATGTATTCCGAATTTATCAGTTGTTTGTAAAATTTAGTGTGCAAAATATGTAGTACATTAATCATATAAATAGTAGTCTTTCTCCCTGAGGATAGGTTAAATAGGTTATTTAGTTTAGCTGTTATTTTATTTCTGTAGTTCGAGGACAAAGGGGATAAGACGGGAGGTAAGAACCTACGCATCACATTGTGAAGCCTTTGTTTCTTGTTAAGTTGCACTTAATCTAGGCACTTGCATATCATTTTTATAAACATAAAAAACAAATAAAAGGTGGATGGGGCCGCAACCAGTAAAATAGATTTGAAACCTTTATTTAACTCTATGGTAGCCGGGCCATTAACCGGAAGGATTCCCCATACCAAACAATAAGCGATTTATTTGGGAATGGTTATTGGGGAGAATCCCTACTATCAGTACTTGGAATTTTTCCAAGCATCAACAATTTTGGCACTAGAAGGAGGGTCGCCAGTGCATGGCTAGCTGAGGAAATCCTTTTTATCAAGATCAATTCACCAGTGATAGTTCAAAAACTAGTTTTTCCAAAGGCTCCATTCCCGAAGGAAGAGTTAACCTTGTGTCAGAAGACCGAGAGCACCTTTATCCTATTTATTTTCAAGTAGTAAATGATTTAAGGATAATTACAAGATCATATGCAAAGAATCTTGGAGGATTCCTGAATATTCCAGACTTACCAAGGAGACCAGTTTGTAGAAGAGATCTAGTTTATACAGGAAATTTGGTCTTAGTAAGAAATTTTGAAGAGTTGGTAGATTTATCTTTGCAAGAAATTGACCAACCTCTTAACCAGTTAGGACATGAATATGGTTCACCTCTTCGGTCTTCATTTCAGTCTCCTCTCCAATCCCCATGCCAGTATCCTAAACGAATCATGGCCGTAAATGTACCTCCAAATCCTAATGGAAATCAGCCTAATCCACCACCTATACCATCTTGGAAGGATAGAACACCGTTGAACTTCCCCAGTCCATTCTTTTCCCCAGAATCATGAAAAGTATTTGCCTAAATTTGATCCAAGAGAAGGAATATCGGTGGATGATCACCTACAGAATTTTTTCTTTCCCTTAGAATCTTTAGCGGTAGAACATGAGGATGTGGTATGTATACTATTTCCTCATAATCTCAAAGGTAAGGTAGCATAATGGTACTTTGGCTTACAATAAAATTCAATCACAGACTGGGGCACTTTCGAAAGACTGTTTAAAACAAGTTGGTAGCCAAAGAAATACGACTGCTTTGATGAAAGAACTATTGTCTCTAAGAAGGGAAAATAAAGAAAAGGTAAGAGACTTTAGTCAAAGGTTTGCTTCTCACTTAAATAATTTTAGCACAGCCATAAAACCCATTGAATAAACTTTGATTGAATACTATACTTCAGCTCTTGGCTCTGATATAGCAATGTTTGTAAAAAGATCGGTAAAGCCTTCCTTAGAAGGAACGTATGAAGAAGCTGAAAAGATAGAAGATGAACTTGAAAGTGTAAATAAACATTCTATGGAGTAAGAGACTAGACCCTTCAGCAGTAAGAAACCTCTGTTATTGACAAGGCCCAAACATGAGCATTCTCATGAGTTAGATAGTGTGGTCAAGACGGTCCAAAAGTTATCCAACAAGATTGTTGACTTAGAGAAAGATAAAGAGGAAAATTCAAGCAAAAAGCAGTATAAACCCTTTTTTAAGAAAAGAGATGAAAGTGGCCCATATCATCCACCTACACACAGTCCTTTTGTTATGAATCTACTGAAGTTGGAATGGACAATTTCTGTGCATTTCATCAACAACCTCACTCTGAAAATATTTCCCGCAGTGGATTAAATCCATGACGTTGGTCATGAATAAATTATTAGAATCTAAATTAACAGAGCTCGAGGTTGAATATGAAAATGTTCACAAATCAGGGGAAGCACTTGAAGAGACTACCATGGTCTTATGGGAATGTGCACCTATGTTTTGTATGGAAGATGAAGAGCCTAATGAGGAGATACAGTTGTTGGATGTTAATTCCACAACCAGGAGCAAAGGCCCACTGAATGAAGATAACACATTATTGCCCAAAATTAAGAGAATTTACGAAAACATGAAGAAAGACGGAAATAACACTCAAACCCAACCTATACCTGATTTGGTCATAACAAGGAAAAATGTTCCAACTATTAGTAAGCCCGTGAAGGATACTGAAAGTAAAGTATAAGGTGTTAAGAAAATCCCAGCAAACTGTGAGATGGGGTATGATATAATAGAAGACATCAAGAAGACCAAGGCTAATATTTCTTTATTTGAGATGTGCAGTTTACCCCAGCAGAAGAAGAAACATTTGGAATCCTTGGATCTACCAACCAGTAAACCCCAAGAAGCTATTCAGTCAAAAGAAGAAATAAGTGAAGCTAGTATTGGGGGAAAGTCCAAATCCATAACATTACCATTTTTGCTTACATTTGAAAATTTTAATCATAATGTGCATAACTGTTTGGTAGACTCTGGAGCATATGCAAATGTTATGCCTCTGTCGATTTGTAAAAGGATAAATGGCCAACCCAAGCCATCTAATGGAAATATCATATAGTTGGATAGAACAACTATGAAGGTGGTAGGAGAGATGGAAGATGTGCTGATACGTTTAGCTGCCGGGCATGCCAATTTATAGACATTATGGTAGTGGACATCCCTGAGGCATATGAACTGATTTTGAACTGAGACTGGTTTGCGAAACTAGATGGATATTTTGCAACTAACTGGTCTCATTTGTGGTTTCCTTATCAAGGTTGTTAGAATCAAATAACAGTAATGAGGGAACCGCATATGAGACACAATGTGATGCAATTGGAAGGGAATAATGAGCCAATAAATTTTTTACACTCAGTTTTGGGAAATTATTTCATTGAATTGGAACCAGGAAATTACCAAGCCGAGGATGCCGATAATGGATTAGATACATAGCCTGAGCTCCTTCAGTTCTCGTGGGATGATAAAATTGATTGTAACATAGTTAGCTTAGTCCCAGATGTAGAAAGTAGAAATAGTTCAATAGAATTAGTAGATAGGTTTTGGGTATTATTTTTTGATGGTTCAAAAACTCAAGAAGGATCAGGAGCTAGTTGTATCCTAATGGATCCAGGAAACAATAAACATTTTCTTTCCTGTATATTAGAATTTGAATGCACAAATAACATAGTCGAATATGAAGCATTAATTCAAGGATTAAAGAAGCCAATTGAACTCAAGGTTAAAAATTTAAAAGTCTATGGAGATTCTGAAATTATTGTTAAACAAGTTTGAAATACAATCCATTGTTTATTGCCACATTTGAAAGGTTATCAAAATGAAATTTTGGATCTTCTAATGATTTTTGATCCATTTAATATAGTTTCAATTCCTAGACTAAAAAATGCAGCAGCTGATTTATTAGCTACTTCAGTTGCCAAGATTGTTCCTACTAATAATAGATGTTCCATTAAATTGATTTTTAGGCCTGTTGTACCAGAAAACATCACTAACCTAAGAGTATTCGATGACGACCTGCAGATCTTAGAATTTCTAACAAATGATGACAATTTCAAAGGAGCCGTAATCGATGACGAGGAACATCAAGAAAATCTTTGAAGTGGGAATTTCATACCCAAAGGAGTTAGAACTTTGGAAGGAATGTTTGATCTGAATAGCATGTTTAGAATACCAACCAACATCAAAACGCACAGTTCGTCTATGCAATTTGAGCTGGTAAATTTGGGATCAAAAGTTGAGCCCAAATATGTAAACTTGGGAAAGTGTTGCTCACCTGGGGAAGTAAGTAAATTCATTAGCTTGTTTAAACAATACAAAGATGTCTTCTCTTGGACATATGAATATATTAAGGTGTATGACACTCGCATTATACAACATATTGTCCTGATTAAAGATGGAATCAAGCCATTCCAACAAACTTTGAGAAATATGCATCCCAAATTAGAACCTTTGATTCAAAGCAAAGTAAAGAAGTTGCTTGATGCAAGAATTATTTTTAGAGTTAGACACTCGGAATGGGTTTCGAATTTGGTACCAGTGAGAAAAAAGTCTCATGAGATTAGACTTTGTGTAGACTATAGAAACCTGAACCGTGCCTCTGATAAAGATAACTACCCAGTCCCTCCCATGGAATAGATATTGCAAATGGTCTCAGAATCAAAATTGTTCTCTCTGCTAGATGGTTTTTCGGGCTACAACCAAGTATTGGTAATAGAACAATACTGACTAAAGACCAATTTCAAAATGAAATGGGGGATGTTTGTGTATATAAGGATTCCCTTTGGTCTTATCAACGTGTTGAGGCCTGGAAAATCGCAGGCGGCAACAATAAGGGATTCTCCCCAATCAGCGTTCCCAACTAGCTCGCTGACTGTTTGGTATAGGGAATCCGTCCGGTTTGCGGTCCGGCTACCGTAGGTCAAAGTAACAAACAAAGGCTATACCGGTTGCGGCCCGGCCCACCGAGTTTTTGTATTTTGACTTAAAGGAATGATATGCACGTGCCTAATTAAATGCAGGCTGGTTTAAATGCAGGGGGCGGTCACAAAGTGATGCGCTTACCTCTCGTCTTATACTCACAAGCAAACAAACCAGATACGAACAGAAATAACTAACTATCTAAACTATCCCTGGGGAGCGGGACTATCACCTTATCTGAGCAATACAAAATCACATACGGTAAGAAAAACCACAGATAGCTGATACTTTTCCCACAGTACATGAAAACTATAAATATTCAAATAACCAGTTAGCCGATCATTCTATAATAACAATTATTACTCATAGTGCAAATGCATCCCAGAAAAGACTGCAGAATAATTAACAAGAACTTAGGTTCGAAACATCAAATATCCTTACAGCGCATGAAATACAGCTAAACACGAAATAGTTCTTCTTCATCATTATTCATTGAATAGCATTGGTACATTTCACCTCTTTACTCTTTCCAGCAGACAAAATTGTAGTTCACTTCGCAAAACGAAATAGTTCCTCTTACAAGTCAACAATTACAAAATTTTCTAAGGGAAAAAGCCCTTCCTTCCATCGAGCTTCCCATTATTTAAACTACCACTCCCCCCTCTGGGTTCCCTCAACGCGTCTTTTCAATGCCCTTGACGATTCAGTTTCTTTCCTGGTCGTTTCACCTTCTCCATCATTTCCACAGGCGTTTATTTTCTGACAGTAACCGCTAAAAAGAAAATGTCCCATCGGCGCCTCGGTCATTCTTTCACGTTGTCCTTTCCGGCGCGATGCTATGCTTCAGCGATTCATGAGATGATCCCTGCATACAAACTTGGTGCATTATCCATTGAATTCAGACATTAGGCATCCATAATTTTAAATTATAATGATATATCCACAATGAGCTAGCCTAGTTCATCCAGGTAAGGAACTGCGGAGGCTCGGAACGGCAACGGAAAGGTAAATCGGCAGTCAGGCAGTTCTTAGATCGGATGGGAGAAGGCTCCAGGAGCCGTAACGGCGGAGGAGTGCCAGAAGAGGGGAAACGGAAACACGGGCGTCGTAGGTGATCGGGCGGCGGAGAGGAGTGGATCGGACGACAGACTACTCTTCCACCCGCAACGGCGGATGGAACGCAGGCTACAAAAAGGCGACGGAGGCTAAAAAGGCGGAGTTCGGGTGTCGTTTGAAACTCACGTCGGGGCCCAACTTTGTCTCCCAGTCGCAATGTCAGGTGAAACTAACGTCGGGGCCCGACTTTGTCTCCCCAGCCGCAACGTCGGGTGAACCGGTACTCTGGGGCAAGCGACTCACAACCCGAATCGGGCGTCGGAGAGAAGTGGATCGGATGGAGACTTTGGTCCAAGAGCCGCAACGGCGCGTGATATAAGACTCCATTTCTTCCAAAAGAGGCCCGATCCAAAGGGAATAATTAACAGTGCTAAGGCTCCAATGAGGCCAAAAACCAAAAATTCGCTAAGGTAAACCTTCACACTCTTAGAAGTGTTAAAACCGATCTCGCAACTCACATTGAACTGAACGCAACCAGCCAACAAGACGGACGCTCAACTTTAAAGCAAAGATACTCAAAGACGCCAAAATTTCAATCTTACATTCAAGTAAATCAAGATAAGGAGGGGTCCCAGAATTTAAGTGAAAAACTGAAGTCGGGGAAAAGGTTGCGGCAGCAACAACTGGCGATTTCCTGGTGGACCTAGATCTCTGGGTGGTCTCTTCCTTGAAAAGCAGACTGTCCTACAACAAATGTATTCCTTGAATTCTTCTAGCTAGATAGATTTCTCAATAACAGAAACGTGTACCTTTATCGTTGATATCAGTCCACTTTGGGCGATGAAAGTCAAGATTCTAGAGTCCGGATAACTCTGCTGAGGCCAACAAATGAGTTCATTATTAATTTTCCTTCAGGTAGCTGGTAACATGGGACACCACAGGATTGTAGCAGATGATAAACAGAGATGTTCATTTGTTTCTCATTCCCATGCCATCTTAGCAACTTTTGTGCTTTTCGGATTTTATCCTCTTTTAATGCGAGTCTTCATGCATGCCTTTCTTACTGAATTTTAATTCAGGATCCTCTATCCCATAGTGCCCTTTTGTGTGAGTGATGTGCTCAAGGTTTCAACTCACGGACGGAGAGGATCATTGGAAAATTAGTACTTTATGGTCTGGATTTAGCTTTGGAGTATGATGCTTTTATAAGAATTCTGACTCTTATCTGCCTTTTGGCATTTATTATCCAGCATGGGAGCATTTAGATTTAACACCTTGTTCATCTTGCTATTCTCCATGGGTCCTCTGTCATCGCCCTTTAGATTTTAAGTGTAAAGTGCGCGAAGCCTCAGCATAGTATTCTAGACTTTTGAGTCTGATTGACCTTATAGGAGCTTAAGTAGGACCTCAATGCACACAAGATTTCAAGAAGCTAGTCAGTGGAAGGAATTCACATGGAATACCACAGTCTAATTATTCAACGAATGTTCACCATTTCCAGAAATGTGAGGTTTTCCACATAACCACTAGTTAACCAC
>LPNX011098399.1:23765-38507 GCA_001517045.1 Pseudotsuga menziesii
CTCTCATCATCACGTTTTTTCAGGTATTTCTTGTTTTTGGGGTAGCGGGGTCCGTCAAAAGTATGCAGTGTGGGTACTCGTTGGATGCGGAATCAAATTCCGCATCCAACGAGCTCTCCCGATCGAAATTTGAGTAAAAACACAATGAGATATGTCGAAAATACGAACAAAAAAAGTAGTTTTTTTTAATGACAAATATGCAAATTCAACCATTATGGTTGACTTATTTTATTGAAATTCTATTGGTTCTTGAATTCCAACTCACAAAAACTTATTTTGGCACATTTTCTTATAAGGCCCATTTTAGACCCCAAATTTCCTCTAATGCTGTTTTAGTCATGTGCATGAAGTCGTTTCTCGTCCGCCGTTGCGGATGGAAAATCCTTTTGTCTTTCGAAACGCAAATCTGTCCGACGTCCGACTTGCATTGCATGGCTTTAGTTTTCTCTTTTCCGCCGTTGCGGCTCTCCAAGTCTTTTGGTTTCCGAAGTTCAAATCCTTTCGACTTCCGATTAAAGCCTCTCTTGCACGCGTGTCGCTTGTTCGTGATTTGGGTTTCTTCCGCCGTTGCGGCTGGGGAAGCCCCTTGGCCTCCGATGTTATTTCCTTCCGATTTCCGATTTTAAGTTTTCCCGCTAGTGTGTTTTCGGTTGACTGTCATAGGCTAGGTTTGTCAGGCCCGTAGATGGTGCGCCTCACCATTTCCTTGTGGAATAGTCGTTTAATTGATAATATTTGTTGTTTTGAATGATGCTGGTCGATTGATGGCAGGTGGTTTTGAGGAGATCAAGTACTCTACCGTGGTGCTGAGAAAGACGGACCGTTTGGCAAGAATGTAACTGAAACCAGAGGGATCGCCAGGAAAACCAGGGGAGTAGAAGACAAAGCCCGAAGCTATAACGACGCGAGCCCAAGAAGTTATCAGTTACCAGGTGGTCCATGATTACATACAGACAAGGAATGTGAAGTGTTAGAGAAGATGAAAGATCGCGCGTCTGGAAAAAACGAAACGCTCTATAATTATAGTTTAAATATTTGAAAGTAGGAATGAGAGGGGGCTTTTTCCCTGGAAAATTTTGTAAATGTTTACTTGTAAGAGGAACTACTTCGTTTTGCAAAGGAAACTGCAAATTTTGCCTGCTGGAGAGAGTGAAATGTGGAATGTATCAATGCGACTCAATGAATAATGTTGAAGAGGAACTATTTCGTTTTCAGCTATGTTTCATTTACTGTGAGAGTATTTAATTTCCTGAACCTATGTTCTTGTTAAATGTTTTTTAGTGTCTTTGGGATTTCTTCCACTGTGAGTAATAAATGTTGTTCGTAAAATAATCGGCTATCTGGTTGTTTGAATATCTGTAATTGTTCATGTGTTTTGAATGAAGTATCAGCTGTCTGTAACTGTTCATAATGCATGTACAGAATGTATTACTCACTAACGAATGATAACATTGCTCCCTAGGGATAGATTTAGGTAGTTAGTTCATTTACTTGCTGCATGTGATTTAAATGCTTGTGCGCTTTAAGACGAGAGGTAAGAACCTGCGCATCACTTTGTGACGGCCCCTTGCAATTTATCACCCCGCATTATTAGTTAGGCACTTGCATTTCATTCTTAAGTCAAAATACAAAAAACTCGGTGGACCGGGCCGCAACCGGTAAAACCTTTTGTTTTGTTACTTTGACCTACGGTGGCCGGACCGCAAACCGGACGGATTCCCTATACCAAACAGTCAACGAGCTAGTTGGGAACGTTGATTGGGGAGAATCCCTTACTGTTGTCGCCTGCGAATTTCTAGGCCTCAACAGAACCTTCCAACTACGAAGAGGTTGCATAAAAGAAAGAATGGAAGGATTCCATGATCGAGGAGTATCAGTTGATTATGAAGAGTGATGTTTGGGAGATAGTTCCCAGACCGGACAGGAACTCTGTCGTGACTTCGAAGTGGGTCTACAAGATCAAACATGTTGAATATGGTAGCGTTAAAAAACACAAGGCAATATTTGTAGTGCGTGGCTTTTTTTGGAAAGAAGGAATAGACTACAAGGATACATTTGCACTCGTAGTGAGATACACTTCCGCCAGATCTATACTTGTATTGGAATCAATAATGAAATGGAAGGTACACCAAATGGAAGTCAAGATAACATTCTTGAATGGTGTAGTTGAAGAGGAAGTGTATGTGGAGCAGCTGCTGGGATTTGAGGCACATGAAAGGAAGACACGTGTGCAAATTTAAGAAAGCCTTATACGGGTTAAAACAAGCACCTATGACATGGAACGACATGATGGCCAACTTTTTGATGAGCTTAGGATTTACCAAGAGTAAAGTGGATTCCAACCATTACTTTAAGGTTGAAGGTGAAAGACCGGTGATGCTCCTGCTATATGTTGACGGCCTATTTCTGATAGGAGAGGATGAACTCATCGTAGATGCAAAGAGGAATCTTTCCACTAAGTTCGAGATGAAATACCTAGGGATGATGCACTATTTGTTAGGCATGGATGTGTGTCATAGTACGGATGGGATCTTCCTTGGTCAAGGAAAGTATGCAGTGAATATTTTGAAAAGATTCGGAATGTGAGTTTGCAAAGTGATAGCCACGCTTATGCCATCGAAATTGAAGATATTAATGCTTCATCAAAGACGGTTGATGCCATGATGTATCGTCAGATGATTGGTTCATTGATGTACCTGACAAATACGAGACTAGACATATGCTTTGTTGTGAACACTTGAGCGAGTTTCTGATAGATTTGAGACATGTTCATCTAGTAGCTGCAAAGCATGTATTGAGGTACCTAAAGGGTACAGTTGAGTATGGGATCAAGTATGATGCGAGTCAGAAGATTAACCTGCATGGTTATGTTGATTTGGATTGGGCCAGAAGTGCCACTGATAGGAAGAGCACTTCAGGTTGTAGCTTCAGTTTGGGATCTAGTATGATCTCTTGGTTTAGCATGAAGTGGCAACAAACAAGCAGATAACCAATGTGTTGACCAAGCCGCTGGCCAAAGTGAAGTTTGAGTACTTTAGAGAGAGTCTTGGTGTTATCCAGATTGAGGTCCCTAGAAACAGGGAGTGATGAGCTCTTGCATGGTGGTAGACGAAGGTTGTTCTCAGACGTAATGAGTCCTAGTGTGCTCCCATGCTAGCGATGACGAGAATACTGGAAGATGCATATGCACTAGAACGTGATTTCACATGGGAAGGTATACAGGTTGTCCCCGGATGTAATCAGTCTTGGCGTAGTATGCAGGTTATCTCAGGATGTAATCAATCCTGTCATGTCGTCCTCAGATGTAATGAGTCCTAGGGTGGTACGTAGGTTATCCTTGGATGTAGTGAGTCCTGGAAGGTAGTATTTGGATGTAATCAGTACTAGCGTGGTATGCAGGTTTTCCTTAGATGTAATGATCCCTTAAGATTTTCCTTGGACATAATGAGTCTCGACGTGGTACGCAGGTTGCCCTTGGACATAATCAATCCTTATGTGGCCCCGTGTTGGAGATGATGAGAGGTCACAAGGAACTTGGTGTGTGCTTGGGCAATTCTCTCATAGTGGTAGACATAGTTCATCGTTGAGACGTAAGGAGTCCTGACATGCTCCTATGTTGGCAGAACGTGGAGAGACATAATGCACTTGGTGTGCTCCTAGGTGATTCTTGCATAGTTGTAGACGCAGGTCATCGTTGAGACTTAATGAGTCCTGGCGTGATCCTATGTTGGTATAAAGCAGGTGGTATGTAGTATGCATCTTGGATGTGCTCCATGTGCGATGATGAGATGATTCAGATAGGACGAGATCATGGTAACAGAAACAGGTGATTGTAGTGGCAATGTATTGTACGATCCTGGGATGCACCTACATGATGGATTGTTCATGGATGTGATGAAGACCTAGATGAGGACTAGGCCTATACCCAACATTAAACATGGATAGCTCTGTAGAAACTTTCTATGACAGATAGATAGACATATGTCACTATTCAATGATCGACAAGATGAGAACTACAACAACAACGACAACGATGATTCAACTATGATGACATGACCAAATGTGTTGATGATTGTGGCGAGATAATATCTTCCTAGTTAAGAGGGAGTGTTATTGTATTTGTAAGTTCAGAAGATATTATGATGTATATTGTTGTACCCCCATTAGAGATGTGTTTCCCTCCTTTCAAGATGTTATAGTATTGTACATGGTCATTGAGGTAAACCCTCTGTTGTAAGGCGGGGAACTAGTCCCAAAGTTGAATAAAATAAAATGTATTTTTAAGTCCCCCTAAGTGAATTTGGCCCTGTTAGAGTAAGAGGTTGGCCTAGTCAAGTTATTAGGTTAGTCACTTTAAGTGTATAAATAGGGAGGTTCCCTCTCTAATTTATACACGCACTCACTCACTTAAGTTCGCATGAGGAGAGAGAGAGAGTTGCAGAAGACTTATTATACTTGGGTTTTTCCATCTTGTGATATTGTCTTAGTGACGAAGCTATTTTGAGGAAGTTTTCAGGGTTTTCTCCTTTATGGTTTCCCCAAGAAAAATATTTGTTTTTTGTGTATTTGCTCTATCGACTTATGCATCTTGTTGTGCTTGTTATTCTTTTAGATAAAGATCCTAATCAATTTGAATAAGATTAGAAAAACTAACATTTCCTTACTGTAGATGATAATTTGTTGAGTTTGAAATCACATGACCATCTGAACTTTCTAAGGGTACGTATATAAGAAAAAAAAAAGTTTTTTGTTTTGTTTTTGTTTTTATCTTTTTGTCCCACAAGTTAAAATGCAATTAAATTTTTTATTTGTTCACTTTGTAGTGTAATTATCCTTTGCTCGTGCATGGGTGGGTGAACCACAACTTTCTTGAGGATTTGTGACGTGTCATCTCTAAACTATTTTCATTTGTACGGTGGATCACATCAAAGGAGATTCACATTGCTAACATTCCATGGTGGCACCAAGAGATAACTGAGATTATTTGTATGTTTGAGAAGGAAATTCCATCGAGTTTCATGGACTTGCAGGTTCATCTTCTAATTCACCTACTTGACAAGGTTGAATTAGTCAGGGTTGTCTCATGTCGTTGGATGTTCTTCTTAGAGAGGTACATGAAAAAATTGGAGGGATTTGTTCGAAAAGGGAAAAACCAGAGGGTTCTATGGTAGAGGGATACAAAGTATATGAATCATTCTATTATGCCAGTGAGTACTTTAATCAAATTACCCACACACTAGGGGCAGTGATTTGGGATGACGAACACAATGAGGACAAAGGGAAGGGGAAATACTCCAAATTAATGGAAAAAGGTGCATGATAAAGAGTACTCACTTATCTTTTATCACATTTATACATAGTGACTATTCACAATGAACTTCATAATCTATATTTGATCTCACATGCACTAAATGTCAATTTGAATTCATGAATACAACAACGAATTAGGAAATTGATGCCATCAACAAATTCATTATTTACAACCTAGAGGCAACATAATTGTGGGTTGCATTGTATGAAGATAAGAGGAGGAAATGGGGCATTGATAGGAAAGAATTCATATGGTTGAATAATAGAAGCATACCTTATCCATATCATTTAAATGAAAATATTCCAATGATTTGTCCCAACTGTTTGGTTGCTGACTAAGTTAGAGAGAAATATGGTTCATCTGGTTGTTATCCGCATGTTGAAGAGGATGCACTAAACATAGGGATTAGGTGCAACAACTTGATAATATTGTCTTTGTGTACATTTTTAACTTTATAATAAACCTTTGAATTATAAAACATATATTTTATATATTAATAATCGTATTATTAGACACATGACACTTTCATTGTTAATTCACTTTTTTTTACAGGTGTATTCGTTCCCATATATATGGGCATATGGGAATAATTTTTGTACCAGGGATATGGATGATGGATGTGCCACACAAGGCTGTGGAATGGAAGTTGACTTCAACCAATTTAGCCATGCTATCCACCGCAATCAAAACTAATAAGGGGGAGTTGAGTTACATAAAAAAGATACAAGAGATCATTCAATTGGACTTCTCATCTTTCTAGTGTGTTATTTTTAGGTGTAAGTGGTGGGACACATCCGACAGGAATAATGTAAAGGAAGACTGTGATAGTGGGATGCTATGTATCAACTCTAGAAGGATGTGGGATGAAACTAAGGATCCTTTTTCTTTCTCGAAACACTACAACCAAGTGTTTTTAGACCTGTATGTTGTTATACCTCAAAATGCCACTTCTCCGTTTGAGTGACGATACTCAATGTGTCGTGACAAAAAAGGACAAGTTGGATTGAAGAGCCTTTTGGATATAGAAGGTCTTGATCTAAATTGTATGATGGTGACTTTGAATGATAGCACCTTTTTGTTATGACTTTTGAACATATACACAACTTTCATATCGACAACCCGCGTGTTATAATCAAGCATAGTCTACCCGCATATTTATCCTAAAAAGTTGCATATGTGAGTTTCCTAAAGGGAAAACCTGCATATTATACACAGGTTGCTCTTGGTGCACCCACATATTCCTTAAAAACTCATTAAAAAAAAACAAATTAATTATCAGGAGGTTGGGTTCGATATGGAAACCACCCCAACTTCCTTAACTACCTTATCCTCGTAACATATCCTCTCATTTGATAATAAAAAGATGAGAGGGGCTAGAGGAGAGGGGGACCATTCTAGAGATAGAGTTATGCTAGAGGATTTCCTTTAGAGAAGATAAGCAAGAGGGACCAAAACCAAGTTTCAAGAAGATCAGATTAGGATGAGGTGAATGTATTTGTTCCAAACTTCTATGAATAAAGAGATCTATTTCCTTCCAAATCTGTGTTGTGCATTGTTCAGTTATCAATGAGTTATGATCATGATTGTGATTTTGTTTTAAGCTTCATTATTATTATATGTTCATATCTCTAATTTTGTAATATCTGAAAGTGCTTTGAGAAGGGTAGTTTGTCTTTGGCAGGTATTGGAATAGCAGGTCAAATGATCGCTAGGATCAACCTTCGAAATAAGGTATGCCTTGCTTATCGAGTGAACTTTGTTCCGCTCTTTAATAATATACAAGTTTGATTTATGTTTAGATTCTTTTTGTTACAGTCTGTCTACAAACCCAGTATGTTGGTGACCCCATACCCAGTCATAGGATTACTTATTCCGTAGCAACATATGTTTTGGATAGGGATTGGTTGTTCATATTGAGACGTGCCCCAAGATCTAAAATTATTTTTGAGAACAACAATGCTATCATGCCAAGCAAGGAAGATAATGAGGGTGATGTAAAAAAATAGTGATATGTACATGTTTTATTTCATCAATTACAATTTTGATATATCATTTCATTAATGTTATCTTTAATTCACTAAATTTTTCATGTTATGATGATGAAAATGGAAAGTTGATTACCAAATGTTTTTAAACAATTTGAGTTGGTAACAATTAATTTCTAAGATGTATTTGTTCACCCAATCCATGAATGGATTGACATCTTTGTTGGTTGGTCCAAATGGAGAAAATATAGCTACCACCTCTAAAATCAAATATTTCTTCAACAAGGGCATCCCATGATCCTCCTAGTGCACATGTAATGCTTGGCCAACCCTGTCCATGACAGTTCTTCTCTCCAGCTCATGCATTTTAGATTTCACTTTTTGCTCACTGGATTCCCCAATGATTAATGTGTCAATTATTCTTCCACCAAAGCAAGCAAGATTGGTAAATACTTGCCTCTCTATTTCTATTATGTACTCATCTACCCAATCCTTGGATAAATGAGAACCTTTGCTTGCAAATTCAAGTGGTATGTCCTCCTCAAGGTCCTCCAGCATTAGGACAAGTGTTTGGCCAAAATATTCTTTAGCATCTTCCTTTACATAAACCTGCAAGTTTGAATTTTCCTCATGTTCATCCTGCAGATGAGGTTCCTCCATCAAACCCAAAGTGTCTCCTGCCATGTGCACATGATCATTTTCCATCCAGGATGGAGGATGCGGTATGCTCAAATATTTGTGAATCTTATCAATATACAACCTTGATTCTTGAAAGGTCTCTTGAATGCTCCAAAAAATAATCATATGTAGAATCCAACTCATGAGTGAGCTTGTCAATATACTCTTCATATTCTAGTGAGGCACTATGATACATCTTCATAAGCTCAAGAATATAATCTCTATTAGAAAGAAGGTGTAAATAGTTACCTTTCATTAGTGGTTACTGATTTTCAAATATCCTCCCAGACAGTAATGGAATATTCTTCTTCTAAGCTACCATCTTTCCCTGAATCTATCTAACAAATATATGAAACCAATGCTTGTGTATCATATAAATGCTTCAAGGCTACCATTATCCTTCCTTTCTTACCTTCAATGGCCCTATTAAATGATCCAGATCATAGGGAAGGCATTCCATTGAATTTTATGATTTGTTTTCATCCTTTTTGTAGAAGTAATTATCTTCACGATGAAGCTCCAATGGTGAGTGGGAGGTTGATTTTTGTTCTTTTTCTTCTTCTGAATCTAATCTAAAATATGTCTCTCCACCACCATCCTCTATCAAAATATTTATTACTGTTTTCTTCATTCTTCTCTGAGGTCTCAATGCAATGGCTAGGGGAACAACATTGTTCTTCATTTCATGGATAGATTCTCCTATCATGTTCAATAGAAGGATGACAGTGATATTATATTCACTTCCCACGGAACCAATTTGTTCCCAAGAATTCTTGGATTCTTTCTTTGTGGATAATCCAACGAAAAGTCTTTTAAATTTTTGCATTGCAAATGGTGTTGACAGGGGCTCAATTAAATGTTTCATGCTACTCTCCATACCTTAAACTGTCTTGTAATGATTCTTGAGTAATTCCTCTAATGTATGTCCCTTTTCTTCTACTGGAAAGGAAGGAAAGTGGGTAACACTCTTCCATCAACAAATCTAGCCATTGGTGTCTTATGCATCTTGTCTTCTGTATATTTGATATCACATAAAGATCCATCCTCCTAATGTGAAATATGAAAGAATAGATATACATAAAGGATTTATTCCTCATCTCGTGTCATTTTCAAGCCTCCATCAACATAGATAACCTCTTCTTTTGCATACTACTCCAAGTATTATTCATCAACTATTGGGACAAGCCTCATTATGCCTCCTCTCCGTAACAGAGTAATGGATCTTGGTATTGTTGCTCACAGGTGAAAAGGAACATGATTTGATACCACTGTAATGTACCCAATAATATATATACTAACATGGACTCGAACACAAAGTTTTAGAGAAGAAAATTGGGACTAGGAGCTAGAATTGGAAAACTAGGATAGACTAAACTAATTCCAAACAAAGTGAGACCTTTGCAAATTCACAAAAAATGAAGGAATGGATTTGAAAAACTCAATTATAGTTTATAAAAGAATATCATAAATGTAACAATCATATTTGATTTGACATTAATTTATTATTCCCCAAAATTCAAAACAAAATAGTGGAAATAGAGGGTTTAATTGGTTGCTTAACAAAAGGATCAAGAGGGAATTCCAAGACCAGGAAAGATGGGAGGATTATGTTATATTATGATCATTTGCACAATGTACTGGGACCATTTATGTTTTGAATGTTAGCTAGGTTGATTTCTACTTCAAGGCTCCTGGGCACCACAACATATGAAAACTAAAACCTTTGCTTGGCACTTCCTGAGAACCAAGGGTGGGGAAATTTGAATTAAGTAAGGTTGCATAAATATTATTCATTGTTATGTATTAGTATTAGTATTAATTTTCAGTTTTAGGACAGGTTTGACAAGTTCAAGAGGTCGCACAAGCAACAATGGCACTTGGGACATTACAACAAGCTTTACTTCAAGGCTTCCAAAACACTGGATGAAGGGAACTAATTGTCAATTTAAAGCATGGAATATGTTAATTATCATGTTAACTAACATTCATAATAAAAAAAAGGAAATTCGTTGGATCTAAGCTGTATATTACAAGCAATACTGAAAACTAGCCAATTTTCATCAAAATCTAGATAAGGTGTAAGAAATTCATATGAAGC
Organism: Pseudotsuga menziesii; assembly: GCA_001517045.1. Classification (NCBI taxonomy): domain Eukaryota; kingdom Viridiplantae; phylum Streptophyta; class Pinopsida; order Pinales; family Pinaceae; genus Pseudotsuga; species Pseudotsuga menziesii. The sequence continues at coordinate 33,838 of LPNX011098399.1, forward strand.
ACAAATTTGTTGATTCAAATTGCAGGAATAACTTCAGAAGTATTAATATATCAATTAAAACTATTGTAGGTGAAAGCACATCTCATAGAAAGCTCATATATGGCATCCTCGGTCACAAAACTCACTACAAGTAGAAAAGACTTGAAATACTTGGAAATTGGAAGTGAAGACTTCCCAAACTATTTAGTTGAACTCAAAATTGACTAGATATGGTTTCATAACCTACAATCGATCACCATCAATGGCTACAAAAAGATTCGAGAAATAAACTGGCTAAACTCTTTTTCAAGCTCCCTTAGGCAAGACTCTCCAATTTTGAACTAGAACAATGGGTGCAAATGGGCACATCTACTAATGCAAGCACGAGGAACATTACCCAAGACAAGATTAGCTACTTGATTTGTCAAAATTGAATTATCAAAGTGGAAAAAGATGTGAGAAGGAGTGGACAACCTTCTTTTATAGAATAATATTGTGAATTATCTCCAAATTTGACTTGCCTCCTATAATTCGAATTCATAAATCCATTCAGGAAGCTTGGCACGTGTGGGCCTCATCCAACTCACTAAGGTACCTTCCTTATATGGAAACATGATTTTTACATTTAGATACTTGCTTTCTTGTTTTCCATTCTTTATTTGTGCTTTCTCTATTTTCCTGTCTTTTTTTGTTTTTGGCTACTTTTGCTTGTCTTTCTGCTTTTGCATGCCTTTCTAATTTTTGTTTGCTTTTGTCCACCTTCCTTATTCATTGATGGAAAGTTCTCAAGAAGCCTCCTTTTTCCTTATGGACCACCCTGGGCCACCTAGCATATTTCCAACTCATTAAAAAGATAAAAATATTAAATATCTCAAATTTATGGTCCTTCCTAATTTATTTAATTAATGATCATAGTCAAAATTAATTCTCTCATTGGCTAATTAATTAATATTTTATCTAGGATCCATTGGTAATGAATGGTCTAGTGGTTTGACCATGGTGCTGACCAAGACAAATGGGAACATTACACTTGCTTGGATTCCCTGTGATGCCCCTTAATTCAAATGATTTTTCTTCCCAAGAAAATTTCATGAAAATTTCTTGAAAATTAAAAGCCACTGTTCCTAGTGATTGTAACCATTGAACCCCTAAGACAACATCAACACAACCCATTGGGATAGAAATTAAGGGACTATTCAATACATATTCCCCCATATTAATATTGATATTATGACATTTTCATGAGCAATCGATAGTTCCACCATTTGTAATCACTAATTGAAACTTAGGTGTTGGATATACAAAGCAATTGAGAACTTTGGCTAACTTATAGTGGATGAAATGGTGAGTGTTAACTTAATCAATCAACATTGTTACCTTATACTTTTGATATCCTTCAATACTGATATTTTGAGGAGTGTTAATTCCATCTAATGCATGACAATATATGGTGGGATTAATCTCTTCGGGAGTAATATATTCTAATTATTCATATTGAGATGGTTCCTTTTCCTTTGCTTCTTCCTCTTCACAATGTATGTAGAATTATTTCTTCTCACCACACTTATCATTAGAGGAAATTTGGGGTCTAAAATGGGCCTTATAAGAAAACGTGCCAAAATAAGTTTTTGTGAGTTGGAATTCAAGAACCAATAGAATTTCAATAAAATAAGTCAACCATAATGGTTGAATTGGCATATTTGTCATTAAAAAAAACTACTTTTTTTGTTCGTATTTTCGACATATCTCATTGTGTTTTTACTCAAATTTCGATCGGGAGAGCTCGTTGGATGCGGAATCAAATTCCACATCCAACGAGCTCTCCTGATCGAAATTTGAGTAAAAACACAGGGAGATATGTCGAAAATACGAACACAAAAAGTAGCTTTTTTCTTTCTTCCTCCAAAATTAATTAATATTATTTTATTATTTTAACCATTATTTTATTATTTTAACTATTATTTTATTATTTTCCTTAGGAGGCCCATTTTAGACCCCAAAATTCCTCTAATGGTCCCTTAGATACTTGCTGTCAAAATTAAAGCAGAGACATTTAGCTCTTATTTCATCTAGTTGTTGAGGTGTCAACCTTTGAGGTGGGTTAGAAGAAGGAACATTATTATCTTTGTATGTGTTGTAGGTGGTTCTTCTAGTAGCCATCACCATATTTTTATTTTCAATCTTGCTTTCCAACATGAAATAATTCTCTAAGGATGTTGGTTCAGACAGGAATACCTCATGTTGGATGTTATCCTTCAAGGTTCCTATAAAGATATCCAACAATTTATCATCTGGTATTCCCTCTACTACGAGACTCAAATTTTGAAACTATTGAATGTGCTCAATTACTTTACCCTTTTTCCTTATATTTATCGATTGTGTAAAGATGGAATTTCTCTTCACATCATCATGATATGATAGTACTTATTATATACAAATGGACCAAGAGATAATGGATTTATTTGTGCATTCATGAGGCCATTGGTTCCACACAAACTACTCAAGTTCTAAATATAAAGATGTAATAGGTACCCTTTGGATATTTGGCACTTGGTGTATGTAAAAGAATTGCTCCATTTGGAATATTAATGTTATGGGGTCCTTTCCATTAAAATTCCTCATGTCAATCTTTGGGATTCGGATACCCCTTTGGTACCATATGTGGTTACTTCCATTACTAGAATCAATTTCTCTTGGAATATTCATAATCTGGAAGGTTTCTCAACATTGACACTAATTTTATATTCCTGAGTACCCTAGAATACATCATCACTTGTAGGGAGATTTTATCTTGAGTTTTGTATGAGATTAGAAATATTTTTCATATTTTCCTTCGCTATATTCTCCATATATCCTATCCTTTCTTCTAAGTTAAGTAATTAATTTGTTTTCACAGATCCTTTAATCATATCATCTAACTTGGACATTCGAAAAGACAGGTCTTCACTTTTATCGTAGGTTAGGGATGAATCCTCTGGTGGCTTGAGTGGAGTGTGATTTTTTCCACCTCCTTTTGGTGTCATTTTGAACATTATAAATATATATCACACCTTGGGTTCACCTAAAAAACATCCTTCTACTAAAAAATATTCATATTAAAATTGCGTACCTTTTTCAAACCCCGATTTTAAGACTGGATTTCTATACAACTTTCCAAATAAGTTAAATCTAAAATTTCATCCCATTTGAGACTACAATCTCAGCCTATGGTATCCTGATATGTCCTATTTCCAATGATATAGGTTTCGTTGAATTTGGATGTCCCCAAAAAAGTTGTGATAATTTCCCCAACACTTGTTATTTTTTGCTCTTCCAAGTGAGCAAAAGTGTACGTTGTTTCACATGTCTAATTTTTTGAATATGATTCTTAAAATCCTATCACATATACTATGGTCTATATCCTTTCATATGCAACTGGTCTTACTCGATTTGGATCTTGCATTCTCGAGATATAACCATTTTTCCTAGAACATATGTTTGAGACAAGCTTTTGGGATAGTCATAAACCCTAACTTCCCGAGGGAATAACTCAAAGCTTCTAATGATTTAGGATCTAAAATTTAAAAAAAATATATTTATTCCTATTTTCTAGATGGATTTCGAGTTTTGTTGTCTGAAACCCTGTAGAAAAAAACATATAGAGAAAGTTCCACGATGACTCGTTTTGGAAGTGTCCAAACTTTGATACCAAATGTTATGCAACAAAGTCCCAAACAAAACATGAAAATAGCATAAATAGAACAAAACGATTAATCCAATCCTTAATAACAAAGAAAATAGATTAATGAGAAGCCTTTTTGAGGGGGTAACCTCCTTATACAATGTACTAAGTACACAAGGCAAGAGAAGTTGATATGATACAAATGAAAAGGTCCCCTTACTATATAAATGAGACAAAGAGGTAAAGGTCCCCTTACTATATAAATGAGACAAAGAGGTACAATTACAACTAATGGACCCAAGAAGACATAAATACTATAATAATACTAATGAAAATTACCAATAATAAACCTGATAGGTAATAACTCCCAATTCGCTTCTATTCATGGCTAATGCATACATTTATATATTACATGTGGTGGTTGAGCTTCATCGACCTTTTCACCTTCCTATGTAACTGTTCAGCTTCCTACATAACTATTTATTTATTTATTTACAATATATAATCCCGACGGATTATATTCTAACAATCCCCCTCTTAATCCGAAGGGGTGTTCGTAAGTCCGAGCATGTTTCTGAATCTTTCAAACTTTTCTCGTCCAAGCGCTTTGGTGAAGATGTCTGCAACTTGATCATTTGTGGAACAATGTCGAAGATGGACTGTCTTGGCCTCTACATGATGTCGAATCAAACGATACTTTGTGTTGATGTGTTTGGTTCGATCATGGAATTTAGGATTCTTAGCCAGCTTGATTGCAGAAGTATTGTCGACCAATAATGGAGTGGAATTTTCTTGTTTTTCTTGCAAATATTCAAGTATCTTCCTGAGCCATATTATTTCTTTCGTTGCTTCAGCTGCAGCCACATATTCTGCTTCTGTTGTTGAATCTGCCGGAACTGACTGTTTACGTGATCTCCATGAGACAACTGCTGATCCAAGACTCATAATGTATCCAGAAGTTGATACTCCTGTCTCCTTATCGCCATCAAAATCTGAGTCTGAGTACCCAATAAGTTTGAAGTCATCCACT
>LPNX011098399.1:41209-97267 GCA_001517045.1 Pseudotsuga menziesii
TGTCTTTGATGGAGTCCCATGAAGCCCAACACTAATCTGATGTGTGCCCAGTCTTTCCACAACGCTTGCATTGCAAATCTGATCTTTTGATGAAGTTGTTTCTGCCCCCTCTGCCTCTGAATTTTCTTCTTCCTCTGCCTCTCTCTTTGCCAGAGAGAGTGACACCAACTACAGATGCTATAGATTGCATCTTTTACAACTGTTAGTGTAATTTACAACAATGAACTTAATATGACACAGAGAAATAGAAAAACAATAACCTTGCAGGTCTACAGTCTCTGCCAAGGTGAATACAGTGTTAATATCTCAACTTCAAGTTTTAAAATGACAGTATCATTGACCAAAAACACAGAGGCAGAGAAAATATGCTTTCAATCTCTCACCAATTCACAGGAGCAGTATCCTCATACAGCAGGTGCTCTTCTAGTCGCAGCTTCAAATTCGAAAGGGAAAAAATGCAATAATTCTAGGTTTATACATTTCAAGATTACAACATCATACACAACAGCATATATCTTCCATCGAAGTCTTATATATATATCATATATATTAGTCACGGTCCTTTTTACTCAATGTAAATGAAAAATACTTGCTGACTTTTTCCTTTACATCCATGCACAGAAATTAGGGTTTTTGTATTTCAACCAACAAAAACGTTTACCTCCGCTTAGCTGAATACAAGAGCTTATTGTGACTGAATCTCATTCAAGCTCAGTGCATAGGCACGAGCTCTCACCTTAAGTTGTTATCGCAGCAACACCAAAATGGTCACTTCTCTCCACGCACTGAGTATTCACAATGTCTTTGGGCTTCAAGGTGAGGTTATATCATCTCACAACTTCCATTTTCTCCATATTCACGACGTTAGCCAATACCAACAAACTCATACTCAACAATTCATAATTCATGTTCTCGTCTTGGAAACAAACATGAACTCATACATGAAAATATTTCCTCTTCAAACTTCACATAAATACCAAACTTCACATAAATACCAGTGTAAAATATGATTCTCCTTCACAAAGTGAAAATGCAATTCAATACAATTCAATCAGTTTAGCCAGATCTTACAGCAATTCTTCAGTCTCTAATACTTCAGTCGCAGCAATATGTCAGTCTCCAATACTTCAGTCGCAACAATATATCAGTCTCCAACGCAGCCACACCAACAATACAATCTTCACATGAAAATCGCAGCTCATACAACACAGTCGCACTATAACAATCTTCACAGCTCAATCTTCAAAACAATCTTCACATGCAGTGGTCACAACTTCATGCTCAAATCACAGCTCCGCGTAGATGTATGAGAGCACAACTCCACACACAGCATAATATGCACTCAGAGAATATGCTAGACTGGCAAATTCTAGACTGCGGGAAGAAATTCTTGAAACGTTTCCTGGCAAGAGGACGCAGAGGGCATATGCCAGAGCTGAGCCGGTAGAGGAAGCATGAGAATGGCAGGAATGCAGGCAGGAGTTATGGAGCTCTGATACCCAAGTTGACATAAATAATATGTAATGAGCCATACTATAGGGGTAATGTGCCAACATATATGGCTTAGTAAATTGTTAGCCAGTTGTTTCACGTCACGTACTTTTGAAACACATTGAAAACTATACTTCAAAAGATAAAACAAGACCATAAATATATCAAGATATGTTGACAAGAATCTCCAACATTGTTGACTCTTAAGATCCTCTATATGTGCATATAAAAAAATGCTTTGCGAAATAATTGTAGACAAAGACATAGCAACACAAGAAACATGTCATATGTTGCTAAAGCTCCCACTTGTTATTTGTAGTTGTATCTTTGTTTCAATAAATGTTGGAAAAAAATATTCAAAATAGTTTTTTCCAATTTAGATACTAACAAATTATCCATGAACTCTAAGTTTCTTTAATTATATCGAAAGAAACCTCCACTCCTTGAACACTTGTCTCTCATTGACACTGCATTATCCTGGTCTTTTAGCCCCATCGTAAGAAATGACCTTGGAATCCAAGAGATAAAACCTCAATAGTTTGAGCATGGACATGGATTTGTGAAATTTCTAAGGAAAATTCAGATAGCTTTGAATAATTCTTCCTCAATGAATTACTTCTATATAAACCATTGAGAGACTTTCACGTTGATGTAGGAATCACCACTGAATTTATCATTCAGAAATGAAAGAAATTTATGTAATGTTCTCATTTTTATTTCTTAACACCATGGAGAAACACCTAACCCCATAGAACCCCATGGTTCCTATTGGAGGACTAGATTAATAAAAAGGGGATTAAATTTTGTATGAGGCAATTAAATAAGGAATTGTATTTTATCCAAAGTACATATTTCATGAATTAAGTTAATTTTAATTTTAAATTAAATAAATATTGGGACAAGTAGGGAACATAGGTTGATGAGGTGGGACAAGGAATCTTGGGGACAAATAAAGAAATAGAAGACAAAAGCAATCCACCAGGAAAAACATTCACAAGAAGGGAACACAACAGGATTTGAGCCCAAAATCTGACGGATGCCATGTCTGAACTTCGATAGACACGTGTCTATTATTCGACAACAAGGTTTTTTCTATCGTCGGTGGGACTTCGTCGGATATTCGACTAACTTTCGAACCCCGTCGACATTTCGACAAAGTATCAAGCTAATTAGGAGAGGTCTTTCATCACTAATTCATCGAAATTGCGATGGCTCCTGTTGTCGGTTATCGGACTCATGTCGATAGAGGACCATTAGTCGGGGAAGTCTTTGCATCCATATAGTGTCTAATTTCTGACTTTTTAGGGTCAAATTTCCAACTTTTTAGGGTCGATTTTCTGACTTCTTAGTGTCGACTTTCCGACTTTTTAGTGTCGAATTTATGACTGCTTAGTTCGTCAGAGGCATGGCAACTTGTGGATCTTTGTCCGAGTTAAAAATAAACATAATCCATCCTCTTTCCAGAAGATGGAATATCAGAAGGTATCCAAGAAGTGGGCATTAGGTGGTTAGGTTCAAGTAGTGCACCAAAAAAATCCAAAGAAAGACCCTTTTTCTTCTCAAAGGTGCAAGGTCCTAGATTGACCAAAAATAGGGAGATATCATGAATAAATAGTTGACCTCTACTATTAGTAAGAATTTGATTAGATTCATCATGAAATGGGGTGAGTTTGATACCTTAACAAATCAAAAGCTATTAAATCTATTAAATTTTTTCTACATGATTTTGTCCAAAGCACTTTTGTGCTCTACATAAAACATGTTTTGTCTAACTTTGTTTCCCCTGTGAAGACAAGGTTTATTAGACATATTTTCATCTTGTATAATGTCTTAACATGAAGGCATGGAATGGGCATGTACCCTTGGTTTGGACACCCTCTTCATAAATGTAGGTTATGATAAAGCATATGATTAGATTTAATATCTATTTATTCTCGATATATTAAAAGCCTTGTGCTTTAGAAGTTTTTCCATGGGGACCTAGAAATCCTCTTCATTGAAGTCTTGAATCATCTTTCTAACATGTGTAAACCATAAGAGGTCGGCAACCTGTTAACATAACTATTTCTCATCCTGTGCATTGTCTGTTATGACAATTGAATCCTTGGGTTATCTTATTTACAATTGGGTAGGACATAGATTGATAAAAAACATAATTTTCCTTGAAAATGACTCAAGGAAACTTGTTAATTGAAATTCTGTCAATGGATCATTGCTCACCATCCTCAAAGATTGGTGCTTCTAGGAGAACACCATGTAATGTCTCCAAATTGTTTTTGTATGCTTTGGCTCTAAAATTTAGTGGGATAAAACTCAGTGCTACTAATAAAGTTACAACTAACTTCATGGATAACATACTCAGGAAGGTCATCATACTCTACATAGTCAAATTCCCTAGCTATATGTACTATATTTGCTCTCTAGTATTTGGGTAGTGTAGGAGAAAATTTTCATTGTTGTTGGGGATTTCTTCATGCATCGTCTCTTCATTATAGATTCCATTAAAAGTATTATGGGAAGGGAGCACAATGAAGATATTTGTAAATCCTACTTATGGATTGCAATTTTGTGACCATTTGGAGATGTTCAACAATCACGTCACATCCTTTCACAAACTCACCAAGCCCTCCAAAATGTTGGACAACCCTATCAAATCCAACCATAGTTTTCATGTAGAATGAAATACCATTGAAGGTAAGGTTGTTTTAACCGAAAACCAAAATATTACCATTTAGAAGTGAACAAAAAATACATGTTGGGAGATTGGTACCCCCTATGTTTTCTTAGCCATTTCCTTAAGTTATGCTTCTTTTAAATTCTCCAGGGAATGCCTCAATATAGTATTATGTCAAATACTATATCCACTCTAAGAGAAAAATGTTTTATCTCCTCGAGAGGAGAGGAGATTCCAAGGAAGGAAATATCTAGGTATAATGATTTGATGATGCCTTAAGGTATCTTGGAAGTGTGAGCTAATTCCTACCATTCCGAGCTACTTTTGAAGCATTAAAAAAATCTTTTATTTATGGGCCTAATCACAACCACGAAACATGAATTATTGGAACAAGAACAGTGGCTCTGTGCATCCAAACAACAAAATAACCACTAAATTCTCAGTTTTGGGCACACTTTGAGAATCTGGGCGCAAGTAGGACAAATCTTGGCATATTTAGGTGTTGAAACAGCCCTAAACCTCAAGTGTTTTGAACTCTCGACCTTAAATGACTCCTTTTTATCTATGGAGCAGCCCTCCAAGCAAAGAATCAACTCATATTTTCGCAGGAAATGAAGGAAAAGCCTTCTTGTGACAACTATAGATTAATATTCTCTCTTGCATTACATTGATGGTACAATATTTCAAAAGACAATTGTACATTGAATATTCCATGCCCTATTTTAGTGCGCCATTTACCATAACATTTATCTCTAGGTAGGAATTCACATCCATAGCATCTAAACATGTTGACCTAGTTGTGTCACCACCATCTAGAACTTCTCTAGATATTCTAGACTAATTTGAGTAGGTGGAGAGGCTGCACAAATAAACTATTTACTGTTTATTTAGAGAAGGTTAAGATATATGTTTGAGATATGCTATCAATACAATACTTATACCTGTGAACTGGTGACATGTTATGGATCTGAGAAATTAAAGGCTAACTATTACAGGGCCAGTTAAGGAAAAGAGAAGCTTGGATAAGTTATATCGCACTTGTAGTTATGCTTATTTAGAATCTAAGATCTTTATTTTATTTCTTGTTCATGTACTTGAAACATATATTTTCAATGTAAATGTTTCTATGCTTGATATCCACTCAACTTTTCATAATTAAAAGCAAACTTTTCTACAGTTAGAGTTATTTGTTTTTTTATTTTTTTTAACAAGTACAACAAATGCTACATTCGTTAATTTGCCTTGTTATTATGAAAAATTTGAGCATACTCATCTTTCAAAAACAAATCAACGTCTTTGACTAATTCATATTGAACTAGTCCCTTCAACATCCTTCTACAATTAGAAATTTTGTTATGGGGCAATGAACTGTCTCAGGTTACACAGTGGTGCCACTTCTAAGAGTTGCTCTCAGCTCACTATGTGTGATTAAATAGACCAGAAAATCACCAATTCATCAACTATGTTTTTGACATAAATATTTGGATAAAAAGGACCACAACAACTAGCAAATTAAAGTACCATAACAGCTAACAAATCAAAGTATATGGCAATTTTGGAATGAAGAGGCTTATCGTTGAACTCCAAAAACTTGTCAAAGAGATTGATCTTTGATAGGAAATCTTGAAATGAAAATATAAACATTGGTGCTCAAGCATTGAAAGAAACACATATCCCTTGTTGATTTGGTGTTGGGAAGTGGGTCTCATTTTGAATCTAGGGCTTGTGAATTTGACACCCATACGTGTATTTTTTATTTTGTGAAACTAGGACATAATTTAGAGCAATCATCATCATCATAGGTGTTCTCCTTGATGTGTGCTTATAACTCATCAATGTAAATTGCAAATAATCATCATAAGCAAACATGCTGCAATCTCCATCATGGGATCATGAGCATGTACAATATCATCAGACATTTACCATGCATGGCAAGTCTTCCCACAAGCCTCTTCCATCCTAGATTGGATTGGGCTTGTATAAAGTTTAAACATAATCAACATGAGGGTGCCAACTTGCAAAATTATCAACAATATCTTCAAGAGAGATAGGTAGGGTCCTCCATCATCACAATATTCTCAGCTTGACACGAAGAAAAATGTTTAAACAAGGAAATGGAAATTTTCCTCAAGTTACATTGCTGGAAATGACTGATTTGTTTATCTTGTTGTTCAAGAACATTTCCATAATGCAAAAACAAATATCCGTGTGCAAAACTAGATGAAATTTCCAAAATTTGAGATGTTGAAGATGGTTGGGAAAATCAGCGACAAAACTTTGTTGTACTATCTCATTTCCAGCCTAAAAAATGGCTCAATAGCTAATCCTTTACCCACACATGCATCTAAAAATATAGGGTTTCTTGGGTAGAATTATTTTGCAATGACATCAAAATGAAACTGCCCAAAATACTGAGAGAAATCTTGACAAGAAGGTGAAGAAAACAATTGAAAGTGACCATCCAATTCATGAGAAAATGTCATCACAGTATGGTAGCAATTCATGAAATTTAGGAGTCCTTTAGTTTTGAGTTTTTTCTTCTCCAAATGCTCTTAAAGCCACGTACTCAAAACTATGGCATAAAGTTTGGAAAAGTATGGCCAAATATGATTCACTATAGCTATTTGCATTAGACTATTAATTGATTTAAAAATCAAGAGAACGATATGTTGTGACCACAAAGGGAAGAAACCTAAACAAACTACCATCATTGATGATGATGATGGTTATTGGTCCAGTAGAAAATTTTACTTTGTTTTGTTACAAAACAATCCAAGTCAAGACTTCAGGCTTCAAATCATGAATGCACCATGCCACACTAAAAACTGCCACCATTGCAAAATGATTAAGGCTTTGTGCTGCATTCACTACATTAAGCAAATCAAATGGCACTTTGTTATGGACAACCAACCAATGATTCACTTTGTTGTGTTAATTAATACTGTTAGAGTTATCCAATTTGTTTTCTCTACTGTAGATTACTTGACATGTTGAGTAAGACAATACTGGAGAGTAAGTTATGGTATAACATTAACATATTAATTGTCAACCCTAAAGCAACACTAACTTGAACAGAGTTGGGAGATTTCAAGTAGATTTCAAGTGAGGGGAGGAGGCTGATAAGTACTTTGCTGTTGTAGGTGTCTTTTTGCTAGTGGGACAAGTGCTTCTGGTTCTCTCATTTTCTCTCTTTTGATCACATAATCGTGCAATATGCTGATGCATATTAGGCCATATTCACTAATTTATCTCCCTCCTTTCAAAATCCTAAATGATTTTTCCAAATTGATGCAAGGGATATAATCAATTTGAATAATTCTTGTCAGCAAGACCTAGGTGCAAATATAGGGTTGTAATTGATTGTAAATATCAATATAAATGTCGATTGCCCCTTTATTAGGAAAAACTATTAATTGAGGTAAGGGGTTTTGAAACATCGTCTTATAGGTATCCTCTATATGTAGTCATAGATTATACACCTATGGGAAGGGAAGACCATGACTGATGATTGTGCTCATATCTATGACGATTGAAAAATGCGGATTCATGAAGAATTAAAGGTGCATTTCACACAAAAATGGCGTCTGACCAAAATCTGTAGCACATTATGTCAAACCCATAAGTTTCAGGTGAAGTAAGTGTGGGTACTGACCAATTTTGGAGGCATTGCATCCTTTGTGGATGTTCAACCTCCTCGACGACCTCCTTGACTTCCTCTGTGTACTCCTCAACCTCCTCTATGAACTCCTCAACCGCCTTAACCTCGTATGTGAACACCTCAACCTCCTCGACCTCTTTTACGAACTTCATGGTGACCTCTGTAGACTCCTTAACTTCCCCAACCTGGTCTATGAACTCCTTGACCTCCTAGGCCACCTTTGCGAACTACTTGACCTCCTCTGCGACCTCCATGGTGACCTCTATGACCTCCTAGATCCACCAGCTCTTATGCAAACTTTGTGATCTCTGCGAGCTCTAATGAGAGGGAAGGAGTGTTGGAGCTCGACCTAAATCCTCCCAAATAAGAGTGTTCGAGCCCCTATCAAACTGGAATTTTGGATAGGTATTGGAACCTTGCGAGCACCAGCTATCTGTGCACGGTTTTAGAATGGTATGCGAACTATCAATAAAACCCGTGCTTAAACCTCTGATTGCATTATTATATAGTGTCATTTAATAAGCTTATAAAACCCTCTAATATTTATTAGTAGTTAAGGGTTCATAGTTAGGTTGTACGGGTATAGGTTAAAGGTTCATAGTTAGGGGGTATGGATAGAATTTAATGGTTCACAATTAGGGGGCATGGGTAGAGGTTAGGGGTTTGCAAACATGGTTAGTCCCTAACCCTATAACCCCTAAACAATTAGGATACTATAAGAATGGATCCTAAGAGAATACGACACAATATAGTAAAAAAATACATCTTAATTTTCTATACATTTCATAAATAGATAGGTAGGATTTTAAAATGATATATATTATATGTAAATAGATATAGAGACTACATCGTTTTAAGATGGAGTTGATGTGGTATGGAATTTGGGATAAGGGTTAATGGGCCTATGGGTATAGACTGGGTCTTCATAGTCATGGTTTTACGTAGAACCCTCCAACCCCTAACCAAATATGATCTTAAAAGAGGAGTTATGTAGGGAGTTAGCTAGGGCTGGGGATAGGGATAAAGGGTTTAGGGGTATGTAGTTAGGGATAAGGGGATAAAGGGTATGTACCTAGAGATACAGGTTTGGTAATAGGGGTTATGTTTTTAACTTATATGCATGCATGGGTTAGGTCCATGCATGTGATCCCATGGACAATGTGCAAAACCCCATTTTATCATACATTTCCTACATAGGGAGTGATTGGCCCACAAGTACCTTGTAAGAAAAAAACTTGAAATGACAACGATAAGAACTTCTTAGACAAATATTCCCTATTTATGTCATGTGTGATTCCACATTGGCCCACAGTTAAGCTACAAAGACAAATCTCATGACATAAATTGGTTTACATAAATATATTATGATAAAGATTTGATTTTTGGACTATGCTTTGTTAAACTTTAGAAGGGACCATTTGAAGAATGGCGCAAAATATAAAAACAAATGGAGCTTTGTGGATTGAGTTATGCTAGTCAGATTGTTTAACCTTTAATAAATACATAAATTGGTTTTAAATATTCTTTTAATAATATGAATTCAAGTAAAATGAGACTTATTTGGTGTTATAACCTTAAGGATATAAAGAACCAATATATAAAAATTAACAATTAGAAAAATGAGATTATTTTCAAATCTACACATCATTGAAAGCAACCCTATGGCTTTGTTGGAGGAGCTAGTCGAGTTAACCAACTAATCGGAGATTAGGTCGGCCTCCAAAGGTTGTGTCGATTGACCGAACCGACAAGTAGTTACTCATAACCATTTTGTAAATCATATATAATAGGTTGTTGAGCCAGTTAAGAACTTGGTTCAGTTTAGTATATGTATGGACCCTCATGTGTTTCTATAATATAATATGTTATTCCATTACCTGTTCTCAGTCTCTTGTCTCTGTATGTTTATATCATTATTATGTGTATTATTGGTAATCTTATATCATCTGTGAGATTACAACATTGGTTCTATTGCCGGTAGTACATATACGGATGACATGTACATACGTAGATGATATCAGAGCAAGAGATTAAGAATTGGTGGGAGCGTAAGATTGAAAATTACTTACAAAAATACGCGAGAAAAAACTGATTGACCATTGCTCAGGTGAAAGAGAAATTCTTCACTGAAACACATGAGAAGTTTGTAGAGTCGGTGCCTCAGCTGTTGAAAAAACTTCTGGATGAAAAAGTCGGAAGCAACTAAAGACCAAGAGTTACTGGAGAAATTGATTCGAGGCAAACGAACAAACCTGACGGAGTGGTTTGAAAAGATCACAGACGAATTCTATGAAGAACAAGCCGTGGAGGAAAGAGTCTCGGTCGAAAGTATCGAGAGAAGGTTTTATACGGACTTAAACGATCAATTTCTTTGCCCCCTACTGACCCTTTTGTTCAAATTCCTGATCGAGAAGGGAGTGGGACATATCGTAGAACATCGTCCATCACTATGCGAACCACCACCAAATACTAACTGGGTGGAGAAATAGAAGAAGTGGGAAAAATTCATTTCCAAAAGGGAGTGGAAGTACTTCCTAAGCAAATAAACATAACTATCTGAGCTTTCTAAAGTGTCGAGTAGGCTATGGGGGGGTAGCTGTTCATGTGTCGGGGTAGAGTAAAAGGGATTCTAGTTGACTGAAATACCATCACCAGCAATGAAAATTCGACCTAAGAAGGAAATAGAACGAACAGTGACACACAAAGGTACGCTGGACTTGCAAAAGTTAGAAAGGGAGAAGAGGCAGGAAAGAAGGGAAGAGAGAAGAGAGAAATCTAGAATGTTGCAAAGAGGAATGACCATTGGGGTGACAAAACACGAAAGAAATCTGCCAAAGTCGGGTCATGATCGACAGGAAGAAGGCATGGATGAGGAAGCATCACCCATGGAATAAGATTTGTGGATAGAGCAGTGAGAAGCTCTCCAACTAGAAATTCCCCAGGAGATAAGACCTTTGTCTCCGATAAATCCGAGTACCCGAATACAAGCCATTGTCAAAGAGGACCTATGACTAAGAGTTGGAGATTTCGGTATATGGAGCCGAATAGACGACGAAGTAAATGATGATAATCATTTAGTGATCTGTCGACCAAAGGAAGGAAATTGGGTAACACTTCAAGCATACCCTTCCAACCGAAGTATCCACTTGCTTTACCTGACACATGAAGGAGAACCCCCCTACCAAACACAACTTTATAAGAAACATAACAGTTGGACTCGTAAGCACACCAGTGCAGTTGGACATCGACAGAAGAAGTCGACCCGATCCGACTACTAGTGGGAGAAGAAACAACAAACAAAATGACCGACGGGAACGAAAGTTCCGTCGACAACAACTGTGAACAAAGAGATACGCAGAGTATCCCACTACCCCCACCAGCACCTCCCGGAGGAGATGTCAATACCGACATGGGTCACAGATCGACACATATCCCCCTTTATAAAGGTGACGAAGACCCCAGACGACATTGGTTCATCTGTGAGTCAACATGGGAGGCTAATCAAGTTACGAGTGAAGAACGACATATGGCACAGTTCGCCGATGGTTTACGAAAAAGAGCACTAACTTGGTATATGACTTATATCGAGAGAACACCCCGAGCATCCAAAGCAAACATTAAGGCACAATTATTTTCTTTCTTTAAAACACCAGATGCAAAGCATCTGGCAGCAAAAAAGTTGAAGACGACATCTCAGAAACCAGCAGAGTCCGTCCGGGACTATGATAAGAGATGGAATGACCTCCTGAGCCAACTAGACTATGTAATTGATGAACAATTATTAATTCAGTGGTTTCTTGTAGGCCTGTCACAGAAAATCCTACGGCATATAAGCTTGGAGACATCTAAAACATATGAAGAAGCACTAACCAAAGCTCTGCAGGTAGAGATGGATGAGGACTTCCCAGCATATCCCGTGAATACTAGGCTAGAAGAACAACTAGAAATCATGTAGAAATCTTTGAAAGAGCTGAACCTCAAAAATCAGGATGTCTGGTCCACAAAGTGCTCCACGGCCGGACACACTAAATATAATTGCCGACAAGACATAAGTTGACAAGTCGTTTGTTTCATTCAAACAAAATGCTTCTGCAACATTTGCCAAGAACATGGAGAGCATAGAATGAAAGATTGCCCATATAACATGAAGAATGGCTAAGCATATTGGTGCGCAATCTGTGAGGTAAAAAGTCACACAACGACCGAATGCCACTTGAACCTGAAGAATTGACAAAACTATAAAGCAGTCTACCAAACGAATGCAGCCGTGCAAAATAATGATAACATTCCAAGGAGTAATGATCAAAATGAGCCGAACAATCAAAGATATGAAGGCTGTTGATACGAGCGCCGGTTCGACAATCGTCATGGAGGATTTGGAGGTTGAGGACAATTTTCTGGAAATCGCGACAATCGACCACGACGACCCATCCAGTGCTTTACATGTTATAAAGAAGGACACCGCTACGCAGATTGTCCATACAAGGATAGAATTGATCTAAATTTTTGTACTAGCTGTGGTGTGGGCAATCACTCACTAGAGGATTGTCCCACCATACTTGACAAGATTAATAAAAAGAAAAACGCTAATGTCTTGTTGTGTGTTCATAAACATGATGTAATGCATACAAAGAACCTACATATAGTAACTTGACAAGGAACGAAAACCAGAAATGATATCCACGTATAATCAAAATTAAAGAAAAAATGATTATCCTAACCTGATAAAGCAAAAAGAATTATATAACGATGCATCAAACATGTTTCAAGAAATTGCTAGATAGGAAGCAGTCAATGACAAACGACAAAACACACTTGAAGAACTATTCAGTTTAATACAAAATGACAAATCAATGTCTTAACTCATTGAATTATTATATAATATGAAGCACAAAAATAATACAGATAAACAAACTAAAAATATATGCAGTTTGAATAAAAAAGACATGAGTGATGCTGACCCACTTATCGATCTTGAAATTGAAGGATATCATGTTCGGCAAGTCATTCTCGACTTCGGTTCACAAGTAAATATTATAACACGAGATACATGGGAACAGTTGGGCAAACCTCGACTAAACGAGTTAGGCATATTCCTCAAATTAGCCGACCAAGGACTGATCGAACCCATTGGGGTTTGGAGAAATGTCGATATAACAATAAAAGGCATATCGATTAAGATCGACTTCAAAATTATCGACCCTAAGGAAGGATCTAGCTCCTTCCCAGCCTTTGTAGGTCGACCATGGGGAAGAAAAATGAAAGCATCAATATCTTTAGACAAGGAAAAAATACAATTAAAAGGGAATGGACATAAAGTTATCATCCCCATTCATCCTTCCCAAGGAGAACCTTGGACCGAACCTATTGATGAAGAAGTCAACATTTGACAACTATACCAAATACAGAATAATGAAGATTATACTGGACCCAATAATTATGGTGAACTTCATCTAGGGAACCAGGACTCGGTCGGATATAACTCATATGCAGAATTATACGATTGAGAGATTGAAAATTATGAAACACAAGCACGAGGTTGCTAGACCATTCAAGATATCTAGAAGAAATCAACCCGACAATGCTTTTCTATATCGACCATTCCAAAAATATTTGAGAAAAGAATAAGGGAATACCCCTCATTGGAACCAATAAAAATAGATAATAAACAAAGTTTTTGGTATAAAGAAAGAGAATCACCAGCTCTTCATGTAGAACAAGTCTCTAAAAACCTAGGTGAACATGGCCGACTTCAGAGCCTAGTCGAAACATTTACAGGACAAGTTGCTCGATGGTGGGACACCCATCAGTCAAGACTGCAAATGTGGACAACAACTTTGACTTTCTTTGTAGAAAGATTCGAAGGAAGGAAGCTAACAAAATAGGCACAAATACCTGTCTTCACCCAAGGACATGATCCATAAAAACATATACAAATATGTGAAATAGAGTGGAGAAGACTTGGTTACAAAGACGAACGTATATGGCCACACCTGTTTGCCTCGACATTAGACTACATACCTAACAAGTGGTATAAAATGGAAGAAGAACGAGGCGAAAAATTCTTATGGAATGAACTTAGAGAAAATTTCATTAAGGACTTTAGCTTTATGCCAGTAGACACAAAACTTGTCGAAGATACAAAACAGATAAAAACATTTAGACAACCAACTACTAATGAGTGGACACAAAATAGAAGCCAACCAAATACATCCTGCTATAACATTCGATCCAACAAAATACCAAAGTCGACAAGACTTCAATTAGAAAATGAACACACAAATGGGAGGAGTTTTCAATGGAAGATCGATCCCCCAGAAACAATCAAACCGGTTAAAACAATATTCAAAATTGAGTTGACCGACAAAAACAACACCGACTGAATGACAGCAGCAGACTTTCCAACAACATTTTCACTGTTCAAAGAAGGTAGTCGAAAAATTAATGAAAGTAAAGCACCATAATGGATGGATGCAAAAGTAAAAACTAAAGAAATTGACATTTCTAAGGATAAGACCGAAAATGGCAAGAATTGACGACTATTGGAGCGAAGAACAAACCACAGATATTGTCGACTTATTAAAATAATTTCAAGATGTATTTGCACTAGACTGCAAAGAGTTAAAAGGATTAGTAGCAGAAATGGGCGAGATGAAGATAGACATCAAACCTGATGCCCGACCTGTCAAGAAAAGACCTTATAAGTTGGCACATAAATATAAAGTAATAGTTAAAAAGGAGATCGACAATATGCTTACAGTCGAAATAATTTACCCCATTGACCAGTCAGAATGGGCAAGCCCAATGGTCATCCAACCGAAAAAACACGACCCGACAAAACTATGAATCTGTGTCGATTTTAGTGAATTAAACAAGGTTACCTTAACAGATCCATTCCCGACTCAATACACTTATGAAATCCTAAACGAAGTCACAGAGTATGAATGTTATTAATTTTCAGATGGATTCTCGGTGTATACTCAGGAGCCAATAGCCAGAGAAGATCAGAGAAAGACAATCTTCGTATGTGAATTTGGTTCATTCACCTATAGAGTCATGCCATTTGGTCTCAAAAATGCACCTGCAGTATTTTCAAGAATAGTTGTCAAGACATTTCAAGAATACATCTACAAAACAATGGTAGTATACTTCGACGACTGGACAATCTAATCTATGCTGAAAGACCACTGTAAATGGTTAAGGCTTATGCTAGAACACTGCTGAAATATTCAGTTATCTCTCAATATAAAGAAATGCATATTCTTAACCCCTATAGGAATCCTATTAGGGCATATTGTATGCAAGGAAGGTATCAAAGTCGACTTTGCAAAGATAAAAATTATCCTCGACTTGAAACCACCTGTGAACCCAAAACAGGTCAAAGTATTGTTAGGTCATACAGGGTATTATATAAAATTCATTCGACACTACTCTGATATGACATACCCTCTGGAAGAACTGTTAAGAGAAGATCAAGAGTTTAACTGGACAGAATGTGATATGTCCTTCGACACATTAAAAATAAAATTAGTCGAAGCACCCATTCTTCGATTCCCGAACTGGTCGATCAAATTTCATGTGCACATTGATGCATCAGTCTTAGCAATAGGAGCAATCTTGACACAACCTGGCAAAGATGGCATGGATTACCCAATCATATACAGTAGTAGAAAATTAAACAAAGCTAATCGCAACTACTCCATGACAGAAAGGGAAGCATTATGGATGGTATTTGCTCTCCAAACGTATCGACACTACCTACTAGATAACCCCTTCATATTCTATACAGATCATCAAGCATTAAAATAGCTCGTCAATAAACCTTTGCACCACGAAAGAATTTGCCATTGGCTATTACTATTCCAAGAATTTGAATTTGAAGTTGTAGTTCTACCAGGACGATTGAATGTTGGGCCCGCCCACTTGTTGAGAATTGACACAGGGGAGGAGCCGACAGGAGTCGAAGATGATCTACTAGATACACACTTAGTCCGAATAGAGGTTGTTCCTACAGAATTAGAGGAAATAGCGTAATTTCTAGAAAATGGTCAAGCACCAGAAGGCATGAACACTAGTAAAAAACAAATTGTAGCCATGAGAGCTGCCCTATATACCTTAATCAACAGATTCCTATACAAAATAGGCTTGGACGAAGTACTATGTTGATGTGTGTTAGAACATGAATGAGAAAACATTATGCATGAAGCACACTATGGACCAGCAGGAGGACACTTTCAGTTAGATACAACTGCAAAGAAAATTCAACAATCAGGACTATGGTGGCCGGCACTATACAAAGACTGTAAAAAGTTTTTGAGCAAATGTGATCGTTGCCAACGTCTAGGTCAAGCGCTACCTAGTAAAAAAATGCCTTGAATTTCAGTAAACCCAAACCTCACATTCGAAATATGGGATATCGACTGTATAGGTCCATTTCCAATCCCAGCAAAAAGAATACATGCAAGATATATCATAACAGTAGTTGAATATGTCAGAAAATGGGTAGAAGCAGAACCTGTCAACACCTGCTCTAGTGAAGTAGCTACTAAATTCATATATGAAAACATTATCACTAGTTTTGGATGTCCTATAACCTTAATCAGTGACAAGGGCTCATACTTCATTAATAAAACAATTACCACTTTGACAGAACAATTCAAAATTGATCGTCGATGAAGCACAACCTATCACCCTCAGTCGAAGGGAGCAATAGAAGCATTCAACAAAACACTGACAAAGGGTCTAACAAAAATACACAACACCGACAAAGATGACTGGGATGAGAAAATCGCTGCGGTATTATGGGCATACAGAACAACATATAAATGCTCGACCAACCAAACACCCTTTCGACTAGTCTACGACCAAGAAGTAGTCGTTCCTTTACATTTTCGACAGCATACACCGGTGATAGCCGACATCTTACATATAAATGTCGAAGAAGCAAGAGAGGATCGACTAATGCAATTAGCCAAACTAGAATAACATTGACTTCTTGCTATACAACACCAAGAAATTCAGAAGCAACAATAGAAGGCTTAGCATGACCGAAACATGAAAATAAAGAATTTGTTGGTCAGAGACCTTGCATTATTATACAACAGTCAAGTGAAAGGAGACCCTAAAAAGTTACACACAGAATGGATGGGACCGTATATTATCGAAGAAATCAATGCCAATGGATTAGTTCAACTCAGAACATTACAGGGCACAATATTTCGGAAGCTGGTAAATGGTGCCCGACTAAAACGGTACCAAAACTAAAAAGAAAAAAGAAAAAAAGAAAAAGAAAAAAGTTTTTATATTTGTTACAAAAATCTATAAAAAAAAAATCCTAAAACCCAAAAAAGTATCAAGAAAAATCAAAATGAACTTCAACAGGCATATTAGACCATTCAACAATAATCGACATTTTTACCATCGACATACCACAGATCGACCATACCTTCATCATCGACAAGAGGATCAAAACGACAAATCAACTCATCATGACTATAGTCAGAGGGAGCGCCGAAACCAAAACGTATTAACTTAGCCTTCATTAGAGCATCATTTACCATCAAATCCACCATTAATAATACCATCGACAATATCGCCATCCTCTCCGCCTATAAATACTACACCAGTTGAAAATCACATACTATTTCATCAAGATCTAGAGCAACAGAATTACCAGACCCCCTTGAGAAAATCACCTACCAAGAGAGTCGAACAAACAACCGACAAAATGGCCCCAAAACAAACCAGAGCCATGAAAGCCAAAGTAAAAGAGTTGGAATCCGCCATAAGTCCACTAGTAAAACGATTAAAGAACATTAAAAATGCGAAAGGGCAGGAAGGTTCATGGGCGAAACACTGGACATAAATCAAAGAATGGGCTTACCAGGGCAAGCAAAAAATGACAAAGGAAGCAGAGAAGGTAAATCATAACACAATTATGAACTTTATGAATGCACGCTCATGGCAAGTTTTGGAGGAACAAAGGAAACTATTGTCAGATTCATAATTAGCTAGTACCACGATGGGAAGTTTTACTTCGACACATCGGTGGAAATATTAGCTGAAACCATTTATAAAATCACTGGGCTGTCCAACAAAGGAAACCCTGTTCCTGTAGGAATAAAGGAATGATTAGTCGAAAGACTAAAGAGAACACTGACAGGGAAAAACTCAAAGGGGTTAATAATCGGGGAGGTCGAAGACACCACACCCAAAAAGGTGGCCAAAATCGTGTCCACCGGCCTAACTGTCACAGGATGTGGCTGTGACTTGAAGCTTGACATGCTGGAAGCAGTTGACCGCATAGCAAGCACAGGAAAGGTATACTGTTGGGCCCAATACATGACTGACATACTCAAATCCATATGTGAGAAGTGCCAGGAATCAGGTGCAATGATCAGATTCCCATCACTTTTAATATGGATAGCTATGTACCACCTATGTCCAGTCGGGCATAAAGAATTCTTGGAGCCAACCAAGTTTCATATGTGGCGTTTTAATCCATTTTCAATGGATAGAACCCCATTAGAATAGGAAGAAGGCAAAGTATTCTTGGAACAATGGTTTCAGAACCTGAAAATCCAAATAGCCAGATAGAGGGTGCCTCAAAACATCCGAAGATGTCTTCCTCCTACAACACGCATCCAACTAGAACTAGACCACACAACAATATGGCATCAACAAGGGTCTACAACAAAAGCAAAGCCACTCAACTACTATCCAATAGTCAAGGAGATCTTCACAGAGTTGTCCAGGTAGACCAAAACTGACATCCCCATACCGGAGGCTGCAAAAGAAAATAATCAAGTCATTATAGAGCCATTGACTTACTAGGAGAAAGAGGAAGACTATGAAGTCAACCTTCATATTAGTACTTTCACCTTAGGGGACACTCTGACAGAGGGGCAAAAAACCCTCTAAATTGAAAATGCACCAACTGAACAGCAGGCGGTCACATCGACAGAACAAAACATTATCATCCCAACTCAAAAACAGGAGAAAGGAGAAGAACAGATAGAGGAAGATAGTCAATCAGACAACCCAGAGTATGCTATGATAGAAGAAAATTTGAGGAAAATAGCTAAGGAAATAACAACCTCAAGAAAAAAGAAAGGAACTCAGGGAAAAGGGAAGGGGAAGTGTAAACTTATCTTATCAGAGGAGTCGAAAGATGAGGAAGAAATCTTGGCTACTGTTGCTGATATCCTGGAGGATGCTGCAATGAACAAGGTATCTGTCGAGACCCAATTCAATTAGTTTGTTGAGTCAGGAGCAAAACAAGGCAAGCTGAAGAAGGTAAGAACTACTACCCCACCTGTAATAGATTCTATCGATTTAACCCTAGGCTCACCAAGACCTTCTCCGACTAGAATAACACTAGATTCAACCGTGGCCATATCACCAAGCTACAATGAGATTATCCCTGGAACCCTTAAGGAAAAAATTGATAAAGATGTTGAACTTCAACAATTTATCAATAATTTTCCAAATCTATTCCTTAAATCCCAATAGATCAACACCACCCACAAACTTGTCTAGTCAAGCTCTGCCCGACAAAGCTTCATTCCACAAAATTCATCACCACCATCAGTCACATGACTTATCAAATCATCATACATTCGCAACCCCGACCCGACATCCATCGCAATCGCCACCCGCATCTCATAATTCACACCAACCTTCCAAAACCGTCTAGTCAATGAGGCAGAGAGAGGACTACTTTCTCTCAAAGGTAATTAAGTAGCCTTAGATTCCGAAATAGACAATTTCATGGAAGATGAAGGAATCGACAATTCTGTCGACCCTTAAACAGAATTTGAAGACTCCATACCGACAAATCTTTCGACTACTCCTCTAACTCCAGACCATTCACCGTCACCACCACCACTAGAACCAGATTCTCATCACAATCCAAAACCACCATATTCACCACCATTAGAAGCACAAAAAACCACAAAAACCATCCCAGAAACCCAACAAGCTAATCCTACCACAACAGAAGTTCAGGCGACTGAGAATCCACCGACTAAAGAACACCAAACACCATAGCAGTAGCCAACATCAGTACTGACAGGATCAAAAGTGGTCCATAAGTCTAAGCATAAAAGCAAGAGAAAAGAGAAAAAGGAAAAAGAAGAACAACAAAAACTGACATCCATCTACCTTCATCAACTAGGATCAACTTCTGCAGTCAAAACACCAAAGCTAAGAGATGGAGGGTTGGATCGACTCCTGGAAGCACTCACCAAAGAAGCATCAACAAGAAATCGAACAAAACAAGAAAGAATTGAAAAAATGAAAACAAAACAAGTTGAATTCTTGACTAAATGCAAGACTTTGACACAAATAGTGATAACAGGGACAGCTGAGACTGACACCGACAAACCATTAGAAAGAGCATACCAATTGTTTGAAAGTGTCGTGTCGAACCTACATACACAGCTGCAGAGTAAGAGAGACGAACAAAACGAAGAAACTTCTATGCTACTAAGGCAGCGGTACACAACATTTTTCGAAGCAAACAAGGTATTGCAGGACCACTTAGAAGAGTTTGTCACCATGGAAGAAGTCCTATGCAGTTGGTACACCTACTATGGACAAGTATTCCAATAGGCTCAACAAACTTGCGAGCACATCCATAACTTAGAAAAACAACAAGGTATGGACGACACCATGAGAAGAACAATCCAGGACCAGATCATATTAGAAACAACAAATCTAGAAAATCTAGAAAAACAAGCGCATCAATGGACGACCCAAGCATTCCCAAGCATCAGCACACTCGACAAGATCTTCCCACAGATGAAAATATTGTTAGTCACAGTAGAAGAAAAGGATCAGTCGCTGGGACCTAATTTGGAAAACATCACAGACTGTTACATTCAAGAGAAGATGTTGACTCTATCAAGCCTCACAACCTTGACCATCGATATCCAAAACGCTCTATGCAGTTGGGCAAAGTTTCAACATCAACTGGCCATCAAGGCATAAGCTATTGTAGAAGTCTGTGTTCAGAAACGACTATCCATTCATTTACACAACCCGTGAAGACAAAGCAAATGTAGTAACTACTTCAGACATCAGATTTTTGGGTACCTCCCCTATTTCTTTGGGACGAAGAAAGATTTTGTTCTTGGGGGAGATGTTGGAGGAGCTAGTTGTTGAGTCGACTAGTCGATTTAACCGACTAATCAGAGATTAGGTCAGCCTTCAAATGTTGTGTCGGTTGACTGAACCGACAAGTAGTTCTCATAACCGTTTTGCAAATCATATATAATAGGTTGTTGAGCCAGTTAAGAACTTGGTTCAGTTTTGTAAATGTATGGACCCTCATGTGATTCTATAATATAATATGTTATTCCATTTCCTGTTCTTTTCTCTTGTCTCTGTATGTTTATATGATTCTTATGTGTATTATTGGTAACTGTTGGCTCTTCGACTTTCTATGCCATTTCTCTGTCTTCTAGCTTTCCGAGGTCACAATTCAGGAACATCTTTGCATTATACACTATGGGATTCAACTGTTTTGATGTCATCATCTAGATTTTAAGTTCTTCTTCTGTGTGTTGTAAGGTGACTTCTACTTGAATGTGATCATTGCCGACTTCATCTGTCGTGAGGTTTCCTGTAAGTTTGTAAATTTTCATTACTCGATCTAGCTGACTGACTTGACTCCACATACTTAACTTGACATGAGTTACTAAGTCGACTAGAGATCGACTTGATTTACAATTATAGAGGGGATCGCCTGCCTCGAAAGACTCACGTTTAACCCCCTCTTTAAAAATCAAAAGTGTCGCATCAACATAACTTAATTATCTTTTCTTTATTACGTGCTTCTAGGAGACCACATAGAATTTGTAACGAATATAAAATAAATTATTAAATAGATTAGTTAATTATGAAAGGGTGTGACCCTTCACGCTCAAATCCTATAAAGGTGAGCCTCCATTGTACATTTTACCCATCATCCAATATATTATTATTATTCATATTTCATTATGCAATGATAGTTGGATTCGACTAACGGACAATCGGATTCGGTTGCTCCATTTGATATCATAGCTCGGACTCGGCTCCTTTGACTTGAGCTCAGACTCGGCTCATAAATCCTTGATTTCTTCCGCTGCTCCATTTTATCCCCTGTCACTCCATTCCAAATCTTGTCCAAAAAAAATAAATAAACACACACAAAAAAAAACCCAACTTCCACCAGCTCCAGCCTGAGCGTTCCACCCCCATTTGTTTCTCCTCTCCTCCCCACCCCCACTCCTCACACGCTTCCACTCTTGTCCTCTGGTTTCCTACACATCCCTCCAACCCTCTCCAACATTCATTGGCTCCACACGCCATCCTCCTACACTCCAATCCTCACTCTGCTGCACGCTCTCCCCTGCCATTGCTTCCATCGCACCCCAACTCCTCGTGCTGCTCCACAGCCACCATTTCCCACCTTCACCTTCCCCCCTCGCACTACCTGCTCACTGCGCACTCCTCTGGCCTACCCATCACTGCCTTCCATCCTCCACAGCCGCCCTCATACACATCTTCCGTCGCCTGCACACCTCCACGCGGTCGTCTCCACCTCCCCGCACCCTCCATGCTTCCCAACCGCCGCTCCTCCTACATCCTCCCTTCCACGCTGCCCTCTTCCCATCCACCTCTCTAAAATCCATGCACTCCACCCGTGCTGCATCCACGCGCCCTTGTTCCAACCTCCATGCTAATCTGCAACAAAAAAATACTATATTATAATATAATATAATATATATTATTATATTATATTATTTCAAACATTTTGTAATATAATATATTTAAAAAAAAACCAAATATTATATTTATTATTATAACATTTGTTTAAAAAGAAAAAGAAAAAGAAAAGAAAATAATAATATACAATAATTTGTATAGTTTATGAAAAATAATAATAATAATAATATTAATTAATTAATTAATATATTATTAGCCAAAATAGAGTGGAAATACGCACCTCCGCATACAAGGTCCATGACCATGGCTGAGCTAAAAGAGCAAATCAAAAAAATGGAGAAGGACATAAAGTCCCTTGCCGCTGACCTAAAATGCATGAAGGAAAATATGCAAAATAACAATACATTACTCAAAGATGAGCTTGTTGTGGTACTAGAAAGGAGGCTCGACGACAAACTTGACATCCTGAACAAAAAACAAAAAGACTTGGATGAAAAAATGAGTACCGTGACGCAAAACAAAAACACCATAACACAGAACATGAGCACCATGACGCAGAACAATAATACATTATTCGAGATGTTACAAAGGTTCATACCCAGTCCAGGCCACGTTAGCAGTCCAGACATGCTAGATGCCTCATTTCATGTTGCCATCCAGGAAACACTTGCAAAGAATCAAGAAGATTTGCAAAAAGAAATAAAGATTAACAATGAGACGCTTAAGCAAGAGATAGAAACACAAGTACTACCAGATATGGAGGCAAGATTAAACAACAAAATAGACGCTATAAGTAAGATAGTAGAGAAAAGAAAAACTAAAAATCACCACCAACAACGAAGCAATTCAGATATGGCACTTTCATCGTTCAGCAGTTTCGATCCACCATCAAACCATAAGGCAAAAGGAAATCAACGTCGCCTTTACAAAGTGCACCCACCTAAGGCAAAAATAGAGTTGTCGAAATACAATGGGAGTGAATACCAATGCGTTGCTTGGATAAACAAAGCAGAAGAATACTTCGACATTTACAACATTCAATCTGACGAGGAGAAGGTGAAATATGCGTCAATGCATATGGAAGGGTACGCCTATAATTAGTACTTATGGTGGAAGAGAGATAATTTTACCTACACCTAGAACTTGTTCAAAAATGATTTTTTTAATAGGTTTCAAGGAATCAAAGAAGATGAATTTTTCAGTAAACTTACCAGACTACAGCAAGTCGGAAATGTTGAGGAATTCACTCATCAATGGGAATCCTTATCAACACGAGTATTTGGGTTGTCTGACAAGCAAAGACTCGAAACCTATTCAGGAGGTCTTAAACCACACCTCCAAAAAGAGTTAAAGTTACATGACATACCTAACGTAGAAGTAGCAAGACGTAAAGCAAAAGCCGCAAAATGCAATTTGGGAGGAATAAAAACAAAAGACGATAGCCATTATCGACAAGAAAAAGAGACACAATGTAGGTACTTTGCAGATACTTGGTCTCCTGGCCATCAATGCCACAAACCTCAATCATACGCCTACGAAATGGAAAATAGATCAAAGTCATCTAACGGTTACTCTGAAAATAAAAAGAAAAAGAAGAAAAACATATGTCGTTGATGTGGTGATGATTGGACCCCTGGTCATAAATGTAGGAACAATGAGACAATACAGTGCAAAATCATCAATGGAAAGGAAGTGCAAGTCTCTACACAAGAGACCTCGTCTGATTCTAATACTGACACCGAGTCAGAATGAAGAAAGACACTAGGAAAAAACTTAAGCTTTGAGGACAAAGCTTCCTTAAAGGGAGTGGCAATGTAACGAATATAAAATAAATTATTAAATAGATTAGTTAATTATCAAAGGGTGTGATCCTTCACACTCAAAGCCTATAAAGGCGAGCCTCCATTGTACATTTTACCCATCATCCAATATATTATTATTATTCATATTTCATTATACAATGATAGTCGGATTCGACTAACAGACAACCGGATTCGGTTGCTCCATAATTGAACCGACTCGACATAAAAAGGGGTTAGCCTTGACTAGGATGAGATATTTCCCATAATTTTAAAATTGAGGATCCCTTCAACCAGAATGGACATTGACCAAAATTTTGATATCTACCCAACATTTGTAATTTCATCGATGTACGACCAAGTATTACTTCGACCCCTTTTTCAAAGGACCTTATTACAAATATTGATGGAGCCGACAAAAATGAAGAGCCGACCAATTTTTAAAAGCTTGACCAACTTCGACTATTTGCATATCGACCCTTTTTATAAATAAAGTACCATGACCAAACATACTAACCAATTTAAGGAGGCCGACCTAGGTTAAGTGCGACCATAGAAAATAAAAAGAAAAATGCCACAAATGTATCTTGTTGACCAAAATTTTAGTCACGACCAAATAACTCCATTTACATACCTACCATGCTTTACAAATTACTCATCGACTTAAGAAAAGCAGGTATGCTCGACCATTAAGCTTTGACCGTATGATAGGTTGAGAAAATACCGACTTCGACAAGGCAAACTTTTATCAACCAACTTAAATTCTTGTCGACCAATTCATATGACCATCAACAATGTATCGACCATCTCTGTCGAGTCGAACAATGTCTAATCCCATAATCACTCAGTTCATCTCATCGACGAGTCTGGTTAAGTTTGAATATGGCCGACCAACAAAGGTTAACTTTGTCGTTCACTATAAATGTCGACCCCTCTAAGTCATCGGTGGAATTGCAGCATTTTGCTTGGTTGCAGGATGGAGTTCGGCATATAGGAGTTATTATCCTCTTGTTCCCATCTCCCATGGCGTAGGCTATCAGTCGAACAGACTATCAATTGAAATACATTACCTCTGGAAGAATAGGAACATGTCTAGCAAAAGAGCATTTCCAGAATCCACGAGCAGTTTGGAACAGTTGGCTTCAAAGATGGTCGATATGAATTTCATTGTAAGATCTTGCATGTCCATGCATTTGTACTCTTGATGATGTCATGTTACTGATACAAACTCAACGAGGGAGTGGTGGTCGAACAAGATCAGTCGGTGACTGGCCGACAACTTCATATGACAACAGTTGGTGGTCTCTTCAGGAGTTAGCGATCTCCTTAGGCAACCGTCTCTCCTTAGTCCATGATCTCTCCAGTAGTCGCGATCTCCTTAGTCGGCCGTCTCTCCTTAGTCGGAGATCTCTCCAATAGTCGGCGATCTCCTTAGTCAGTTGTCTCTCCTTAGTCGGCGATCTCCCTAGTAGTCGATTTCCGTGGCTATCAAATATGCTGTTGAGTTTGATGGTGGATAAAATGTATGATATTAATTGCTGCTCTGAATATAGAAAAGTAACCAGCGGTCCTCCTTACACGTTCAGTCCTCATGCATGTTGTATCTGGTCAAAGAGTAAATGAGTGTATTGAACCATCAATGCATCCAAACTTTGAAGATTTCTCTCGTCGGGTTAGCATTCTTCCCATCCGCATTCCTCCAGTCACGTCATTAGCTAGAATATTGAATGATTATATCATTTCTGAGCATTTCTTGCAGGGTTCTTTTGCTTGCACGTTTTTTGTTTTAGTTGGTCTTCAACATCACATTAGCAATTGAGCAACGTTAGCATTTCTTTTATTCTTGCAGGGATTCTTCCTCACGATATTTTGCAGGTTCGCTCCAGTTTCCATGTGCTGTTGGTGTCACCCAGACCACATGAAAGAGGCAACAACACCATTATTTCATTCAAGCAGGAAGAGCTATTATGCACACATTAACCATCAGAGAAAGAGCACATATTGGGTCAAGTGCTTAACCGTCGTATTCATTCAATAGATGGTATTCTTATACATGAAGAGATAGGTTGGAGCGGTTGCACCTATTCCAACCGTTCATTTGTTAAGGTTATCTAATTATATCTTTTAATACATTATAATATATGATGACTTTAGAAAAGGCCTATTAGCCCCTTCAACAGTAACCTTATGTGATCTATGAGATTACAACAAGCTTCTACTTGTGAATCGAACAATTGGATTTAAGCTTGAGCTTCATCCAAATCCATGAAGCCCATTTTTGTTAACTCAATGGATTATTACACAATACATAGTGAATTTTCACACCTCTATGTCAGTATGATTTTTTAAGTCAAATGATGGTATTATAACTTTGGTATTATGCATTCTTTTCAAGTTAGTAAATTTTGAGCATATTGAAGAATTTTCATTTTTTTGGACCATTTATATTTCTCTTGTTAGTGGTTGTGTATTTACATTGTCTTCTATCATTGAAGTAGGATTGTTTTACAAAAAAATGGTTTGTACACCTTCTCCACTATTGTATCAAATTACCTAAGATGGTAAAGGAACTCAAGAAAAACATATTTTCTAACAAGAAAGTAAATACTATATAGGAGTATCATTGCAAATATGAATATGAAACAATGATGACGAAATATAGATGAGGACGACGATGACGATGATAATGATGATATGAAGTAATCAATTTGATCTAGGTTTATTTTTAATTTTAAAAATAATTTTTAGTGATGATGTTGTTGATGATGATGATGATGATGATGATGATGATGAACATGATGATGATGATGATGATGATGTCGACGATGATGATCATGATGATCATGATCATGACGATAATGATGATCATGACGATGACGATGATGATGATGATGATGATGACCATGATGATGATGATGATGAAGATGGTGATGATGAAGATGGCGATGACGATGATGATGATGGATGATGTTGATGACGACGAAAACGATGACGATAATGCTGCTGCTGCTGATGATGATATGAAGTAATTAATTTCATCTAGGTTTATTTCTAATTTTAAAAATAATTTTAATGATGATGTTGATGATGATGATGAAGATGATGATGATGATGATGATGTTTATGATGATGAAGATGATGATGATGACGATGATGAAGATGATGACGACGACGACGACGACGATGATGACGGCGGCGATGATGATGATGATGAATATGATGATGTTGACGACGACGACGACGATGATGATGATGAATATGATGATGTTGACGACGACGAAGACAATGATGATGATGATGATGAAGATGACAACAATGATGATGATGAAGATGATGATGTTGACGTTGATGAAGATGATGATGATGATGAAGATGAATATGATGATGATGTCGACGATGATGAAGATGAAGATGATGATGATGATGATGATGATGATGTCGACGATCATGAAGATGATGATGAAGACGATGGAATTGATGGTGAAGACAACAACGACGACGACGACGATGATGTTGACGATGATGAAGATGATGATGATGAAGATGACGACAATGATGATGATGTTGACGCTGATGAAGATGATGATGATGATGATGATGAAGATGATGATGATTTCGATGACGATGAAGATGATGATGATGATGAAGATGATGATGATGACCATGATGATGATGATAATGATGATGATGATGATGAAGATGATGATGATGAACATGATGATGATGATGATGATGATGATGATGATGAATATGATGATGATGTCGACGATGATGAAGATGATGATGATGATGATGAACATGATGATGATGATGATAATGATGATGACAATGATGAAGATGAAGACGATGATGACGATGATGATGATGAAGATGTTGACGATGTTGAAGATTATTTTAGCCTCGTTTGTTCTCCTATCTGTAAATATATGATCCCATTAATGTTAGTAACTCTTAAAAAAAGATAAAATAATAGGTATAATTTAATGTTTACCTTTCAATAGATCTCATCATCTTCTTCATCCAAGTCATCATCTGTATCATCAGATCTAGAGTCAACATTGTAAGGATTGGCCATATCATCATCGTCATCTAAGTCAGTTATGATCATCATGTCATAGTCGATATAATCTTCGTGGGCATTGTCTGCTACATCATTTGATTCAACTAATTCTTGGAGATCTTCTGTTGGATCATCATGATCATCTAACTCATGTTGATCATGCTCTTCATCATTGTCTCCTTCTTCCAGAGTACCCTCTTCATTACCTTCGTCTAGGTTATACTTTATTGTCCTTCGCCTTGGATCGTGTCTCACAACAAATGACCATCCCGTTTTACCTGGAACCTCCAAGTAAAATACTTGTTCACATTGTCTTGGAAGAACATAGGGCTCCATTCCTGGCTCAAACAACCTTGTATTTACCATGGTAAATCTATTATCATGTTCAATAATAGTTCTATCAGGATCACGTTGATTCAATTGTAACCTGTACCATTTGACAACGAACAGAACTACCTTAAAGGATTTAAAGTCACACTGTAGAATATCTTCCAAATACTCATAGTGTCAATTTTCTGAGAGTTATGTATGTCTATCACTTCTTGATGCGATATCTACAACCATTGCAGACCATAGCCTTATGGTGTTTTACCTACAACAAGCAATACACAAAAATATTACATAACGATTCAATATTTATGATTAATTGCATGTTTATGCAGCCATACATGGAAAAGAACAACATGTACATCAAATTGTAATTTGCAAAATAACAGATTTAGAGTGATTGATTAATATGCTTGCCTGCTTATCTTTTAAACAATATTCTAAATCAATTTCCCTTTCTGTAAGATTTGTATCTCCATTGCGATGTGTTGCTTTTACTAATGAAGCCACACCTTTCCATGATATTCCATTATCTGATTGTTCGCATCGTTCAATCCATACCTTCATTCAGTGAAGATTGTTTGCGATGTATAAATGAATTGCATCCCACTCTCGACTAACTGCTTTATGGCAATAAACATTAAAATTCAATACAAATGTAAATTTTCTGAACAAAGTATATTCTCTTAATTGATGCAATAAATTGAATATGAAATTATAATATGTACGATATAATTAACATCCACTAGTTAATAATTACCTTTCACCTTCCTCGATCTACCTTTCCCCTTTAGGTACTCCCCTTCAAAATTGTTATTGGAGCCCAGATCACAAATGCGATGTAAATTGAGATTTGACGCTAACTTAGGAAGATATTCACTAAAATACAACATGTTTTGTTATACCATATATCCTTCCATCATAGAACCCTCGGCACATGCTCGTTGTCTCACCAAACCCTTCGTAAATTTCAAGTGCCTTTCAACCATCCACATGGAACTTGAGTGCACAGGTCCACACAATTCAATCTCCTCAACTTGGTGTATGAGGTAGTGTTCCTGTGCATTGAAAAATGTTGAAAGTAGATGCTTCTGCATTCCACACATGAGACGAGGAATTTCTCTCGTCCAATACCTTATATCTTCTTTATGGATTTCTTTAGATGTCAACCATCTACAAGTGCACAAAAAACAAATATAAATTATACGAAGAATTAAAGAAACACTAAGCACAAGCAACTAATCGCTAGTTACCTCATGTATTTCCCAAGGTTATATATAACTTGTTTGACTTTGTTGTCGAAGGTGTTCGGGAGAGAGAGGTAGAACATACTATATCAATATACAAACCACGCCATTTTTTAAACAAAGAGTATACAAACAAGAAAACAAATTTATGCAATAAAATGAAAACAAATTTATATGGAAATAACAATAATAATTACCTTGATGAAGACGTGCCACTCATGTGTTTTGACCCCCGCAAAATCACCTTTTTTGTTATGATTTTCTTCAAGTTCGCACAAAATCTAGTGGGAAATTTAATTTTTCGCATTACTTATTTAACAACATTACTTTGCTGCTCCGTAAACATCCATGGAATTGAGTTTATATTAATTTGGTCTCCCTTGCTATGAAATTGAATGACGTATTTCTTTGCATGGTTTCCTTCTTGAATGTCTTTGCAAACTTTCACAATTTTATCTTTCTCAATCCTTTGCTCCAGTAGTCACCATAATGTTTCAGACACATTCTTTCCAATATGCATTGTATCAAACAAATGAGCAATTTGTAGGTGCTCATAGTAGGGCAACCTGCTGAATTGTATAGGATAAATTTTCATTCCTCGTGGAAGCCCAATAATGCCTTCATGATCATGAAGGACATCATGGATATTAGTTTATAAATAAATTACAAAAGTCAATTATGGCCACTACAGTAAACAACTCACAATAAAAACCGAAATACATAACAATTCATATACGATGACCCATACGTACCAACTTGACGATTTCTATTGTATTTCCTCTTCCAAAGGTGAGGTGTCATTCTCTGTGGTTTTAATGCAGTCTCTTGCTTTCCATTGAAAAGATTTTTTCCGGTTGTTCTATTCCTGTGATTCTTAGAGAGAAAATTCCTATACTCACCAAACACCTCATTTCTTAAGCTTTTTGAGCGACAATATTTGATCTTAGTACCACAAACTGGACATGCAAATTTACCATTTGTCTGAAGACCTACAATATATAGATATGGAATATATATGTCAATTATAATTATATATAAACTATATTAACTACTTAATATAATTAAATGCAATTAAAGCGGAACTTAAAAATACAAACCACAAAAATGGGTTAACCCTAGGGCATCGTGTATTGTCCATACAACCATTGCATGGAATTGAAATTGCCTTTGTCGTATTGGTCTATATACATCATACATAGTGATGTCATTCCATAACTTCAGTAGCTCGTCTATAAGAGATTCGATATATACATTCATATATTTGACTTAGAACTTACCTGGTTGATTTGAAGTACATATAAAACATATAATTATGAGAACCATTAAGATATGTAAACCATGCATAAGAGTAAAATAAAAAATATATATACGACATTATGAAACATAATAGGACAAATGAGACGCCACTGCAACTACATTAGAAATAAAACAATTGTAGACACAAAATACCTAGAATAATCATTGACAACATTATGTGCTCCCTCTTTATTGAAAACCATGGAGGAATGTTATTGTTGATAACAAAAATAGGCCACACAGTGTAAATGGATTTCATATCTGCAAATGGATTAACACCATCTGCTGCTAAAGAAATCCTAAGTTTATGGGGTTCTTCTTTAAAGTGAGGACACTTTTCCTCCATATCTCTAAATGCAAAACCATCTGCAGGCATTATAATAAGATCATCTTGACTTCTGTTCGTGGCATGGTAATTCATAAATTGCGCTATGTTATTGCACCTGAACAGTCGTTGCAAATGTGAAATGATGGAAATATAATGAAGAACCTTGTGAGACACCATTTTTGTTACTTGATCTGTTCGATATCTACTTATATGACATTCTGGACATTTTGTTGAAAATTCATGCTGATTACAATATATAACATGGTCATCGGGGCATGCATGAATTCCTTCATAATGCATTCCAATATCTTTCTTGATGGAAGATAAATATCAATATGTGCGAGGTAAAATATTTGATGGTACTAACAAAAATTCAGCTATCAAGCTACATCAAATAAAAATAAAAATAGAGTGAATATAATATATAAATAATATTAATGAAACACACTTCATCCGTATTAATTTGAATTATGAATTAACAATACAATTATTAGAGGAATAAAGATAAACTTTATTACGATTGTATATATGTGATGGATTATTTTACATACCTTAGCATCTGTGTTATTGATATGTTTGAAAGACCATTCATAACCTTCAAGTTCATTATCAACAATATAGCAGAGAGAAGATTTGTTTTGGAGCCTTCATAAAGGGGTTTGTATGCCTTATCGAGAAGAGGTATATCATGAACATCATCAAAGTCATCAATATTTTCATTATCATCGTCATCGCCATCATCCATTCTAACATTAAATGAATCATGGATCAATTTATTTGTACCATCATTTTCAACTACGTTATCAATATAATCATCTTCTTCAATATGATCATTCACTTGTTCTCCATTAAACATAGACGCTCCATGATCCTCTGGTACTTGTTCTGAAAGCACTTCCTCTGGAAGATATGTCATAGGATGTATTTCCTTTATAAATACATGAATACATGAATAGTTAATAGTTAATGTAGGAAATATTAAAATACTACATACATTTAGCAAAGAAAAAAATATAAAAAACTTTATAATGCTAAACCTACAAATGGACGATATTCATTCCTCCCCTCAGTATGTCCATGTTCCCTACATTGTTTTGTGGCTGTAGCGATCAATATTCTTCTCCTCTTAAATCCCCTGCATTGACTACATGGGCAATAACATTTTCAATCACCCCTTCATTTCGTTGCCTCCCATAGTCTAGCAAGCAATTGTCGATTTTCTTCGTTTGGATCAGGAATATTGCTATTTGACATTTTGTCACAAACTTCGTGAATGAATACTAGCGACAATATTAAAAAATCAAGTTCAACGCATCACAATTTTCTCAAATGATGGTTTGTCGAAGAACAAAAAAATTCCTGCAAACTGTTAGTCAAAGAAAAAAAATCCTGAAACCGATCGTCGAAGAATAAAACAATTCCTCAAACCGTCCATCGAGGACTAAATAATTTCCGTAAACCGTCTGTCGCTTCTATAGAAAACATGTTGGAATGTTTAAAAATGTTTATATTTATAATTTCACAGTCATTGAATATCCGACAATATGAACTTAGTTACCGTTGGAAATATGCCTTTAAAAAAAATAGCATGTGCTTGTGGAAAGTTCGATGAACATCCCTTCACTGTTCGTCGCAAATCCGACAAACCTACCTTTACATTTTGTCGCAAATCGAATGAAATATTGTCACTTAACCAACAATAAGACTCGTTGAAAAACCTACGAGGATGGAAGTCGAAAAACCAATGATGCTGCAAGATGACAAAAATAAATCGAAAGGTACAGTACTTTTCATCATTGCAATCCAACAAAAATGTACTTTACGTCGGATGTCGTCAGATTATGTCATCAAATTTTGGGTTCAAATCCTGTTGTGGAAATTACAAGAAAAGCATGTCAACAGAAAAAGCATGAAAGTTTTAGAAAGCAAAGAGGGCACAGTTTCTAAAAGGAATACAGCATATCATCCAAAAAAGTAGGAACAAATAGGGTGCGGTTTCCAATAGCGGAAAAGTAAGACAATTGGCAAGTTAGGAAAGTTTGGCGACAAAGCAAGGAAGTTCCTAATTTCTTCATGAAGGCACATTCATCAAGGGAAGTGGGCCACCTATGGATCCAATTTTAAATTGAAGTCTAATATTTCTATAAAACAATGATATCACATCACTATCGAGACTTTTGGACATTTGAAGTTTGTCTTGAGAGCTCTGCTACTAAATGGTTGAGTGATGTGTCTCAACTAATTTTCAGAGATGTGCCCCTTAGCACTATTGTTCAGTATTGGTTCATGAAGTTGGTGCAGAAATTAATGGTGTTTGTTTGCAGGTTCTGATGTCTCATTCAGTTATTTTTCATACTGTTATCCCCCAAAATAAATTTATTTTGATAGTATGAAGAATTTGATTTATGTAATGAAAGATCTGAGGATGACTAACAAATTGAAGGTCTATGTTTTTGATATGGTTGAAAAATTTGGAATTTATAGCTTTCAGTGGCTTAGGCAAGGCTTTTAATAGCTCATTAGCCACCAAAAGGCTATGTTTCGGCAGTTAACGGTTTAACGCAAGATAAAAGTAAACCACCGAAAACGGGCCCAAGCAAGTAAAATGCAAAAACACTTTTAGTGGCTTAGGCAAGACTTCAAATGACTCATTAGCCACCGAAAAGTGTCGCTTTCAACAGCTTAGGGAGAAGACCAAGAAGGATTTTAACCGCCAAAAGCAGGCAGCAAGCAACATTGGTAAAGGTGCTTTCGGTGGCTTAAGCGAGACTCCAGACAGCTCATTAACCACCGAAAGGTGATGCTTTCAGCAACTTATCGAACATTTCAAAGCAGATTTTAACCACCGAAAGCAAGAAAATAAGCGTTGAGGAAAAAGCGCTTTCGGTGGCTTAGGAGAAAGCTCAGACATTTCATTATCCACCGAAAGGACGGGTTTTTGGCGGTTAAAAATGTTTTCAGGCAAGGCCGCTATTCGCCGAAAGCTGGGTTTTACCGCGACGCTGGGATAATGGTTTCGGTGGCTTAGGAGAAAGGGATATCACTTCATTAGCCACCGAAAGCAATCTTTTCGGTGGCTAGTAGACAAAATTTTGAAGGCTATTAACCACCGAAAAGATAAAATGTGGAAATGGTTAGAATGCAGTCAAATCAAACCCTGTTAGCAAGATAAACAATTAGTGAAGGGCGTGACAAACCACCGAAAGGACTTGAACCTGCATAACCGCATGTGGGAATAAGTGAAGGAGGTCATTATGACACTGAAAAAGGACTGATAGGATTGGAAACCCTCAGTTTTCTTCCACCTATCTAAAAGGACAGCAGATGACATCAC
Source organism: Pseudotsuga menziesii (assembly GCA_001517045.1). Taxonomy (NCBI): domain Eukaryota; kingdom Viridiplantae; phylum Streptophyta; class Pinopsida; order Pinales; family Pinaceae; genus Pseudotsuga; species Pseudotsuga menziesii. The sequence continues at coordinate 76,133 of LPNX011098399.1, forward strand.
CGAGTATCCAGACTGATTTGTAATATGATTGTTGGGCAAAGGAAATAGAGAAGATCAACTGCTGCCATCACCTTATGACCTCAGCATCCATCATGACAACAAAAACCCTCATAATCAGTGCCAAAAACTCCAGCACATTTCACTTTCGATCTTAGCATTCCTCTCCACCAGGAAAACCATCTTTGAGAAAGCATCCTACTAACACACTGTCATACAGAGCTTAGAATTATTTTTAAAGGTACCCAGGAGTGGCATTCATCAATATGAAGAAGCGAGGACCTGCTCTCAGGCAGGAGTTGGGAGATATCAGCTATTTGGAAGCACATCCAGAGGTCTGTACACTCTTCCAAGATGTTGGCTGCTACAGGTTTTGTGAAAAGATACAAGGTTCACATCAACAAGTGGCTGAGGAATTTTCCCTCTCATTTGATGGTTCAAAGGCAGTCATAGGCAAAGAGGAATTTCACATAGATGAAACCCTAATCAGTGAAGTGACTGAACTCCCTAGCACAGGAGAAAAATGGTTCAAAACCACCATACCAAAAGATGTAGAGTTCAGGTCTTACCTAAAGCCTGGGCATAGAGGAGTGGTGTGGAAGAAGAGTGTGCCATCATCCTGGTTGGAAGAGAGGTGGCAACAACTGCTGAAGGCCATTGTGGTCTACCTAACATGTGAAGGAAGATATAATAGAGCCACGATTTACCATTTCAAGTTAATGAACCACTTCACAAGTAAAAGCCCTTTAAATTTTCCCTTGGGAAAGATGGCACACCAAGTGAAATCCCAGCCAACCAATATTGCTAGCAGACTGTCTCACCATGGCCTTATCCAACTCTTGATCCAATAGTTGCTGAAAAGAAGGAATATGGCATGGCATTATTTCTTGTTTTGGAATGGATTTGAGACAGGCCTTTAACCAAAAGAGAAGGGAAGTCTCCTACCAAAAAGTACAGCACACCAAGGAGTGGGAGAAGAAAGAGGAGGGATATATCCCCAGCAGCAACAAAACAGGCTCCCTCCTCTTCCAAGGCCAAAAAGGTAAAAAGGAACTTGGACCTCAGTGAGAAGGGCTAGGAAGTTGAAACACACAATGAGAATCTCTTGAATCTACCCTACTCAGGTTCTGAATAGGAGCAAGAGGAAGGTGTAGACCTAGCTCTGCAGATTGTAGTAGTGACTGAAGAACTACCATCCCCCACACCAAAGGAGCAAGAGGAATCAGCAGAAAATGATTCCTTCAGCAAGCCCAAAACACAAAAGATAAATCAATTACTGAGGAAAATTTATGAGATGGATATTTTGGAAAGGGAAATAAAGAAAAATAATGTTGCATGAACCAGCAGGAACAAGCTGCTACATAAGTCTTACCTAGAGCAGAGAGAAAGATATATTTTCCTAAAGAGACTGAATACAGGGTACCTAAAAGACAATACTAGATTGTATAGGATGATTAGGCTCTAAAGATTGCAGCTGAAGGAGGCCAAGGAAAACCTTAGTAGCCACCCCACATTGGAAACCCTAGCTAAAGCTGCAGTTATCCTTCAGCCTGCAAAAACTAGTCAGGTTGTTGTTAACCCTCCTAGCATAGAGCCTGCTGAAGAAGAAAGCTGAGCAGACATACCTAAAGGAACATTTTTCGAAGAAACCTAATAATTTTTGGAAAACAGGGCTTTTGGTGGCTTAGGCAGATGCTAGGGCAGTTCATTAGCCTCTGAAAGCACTGCTTTCGGTAGCTAACGGTTCAAATAGTCTGGCCTCTTAACCACTGAAAGCAGACAGAGGCTTAAAATTAAATTTTGGCTCGCAAGACCAGTTTTGGGTGAATATAGATGGCTCAGGGACAAAGTCTGAAGATGAAAGACGCAGAAGAAAGGATCAGGAAAGGTCTGTTTCAGTTGTACTATGACATAACAGTGGAAAAGGTCACCAACACCTAGCTGTCAAAAGAAAACAATGACTTAACCAGCAAAGGGCCAGTAGCAGTGATTTCCAACAGTTACCTCAGTTATCTGAAGGTTCATACAATGAACTAATTCTTCAGTTAGTTAGACAAGTAGTTAATTAGGGTTTTTAAACCTAATTTGCAAAAAACTATTATTTTGTTTATTTCTGTAAAAACAGATCCAAGTTTTCAGGATCTGTATATTTTGTAAAGGCTATAAAGCCTAATAATTATTTTATGGAAAAGGTTCGAATTCGGGGACTTGTAGACCATACTATTGTCAGCCTCTCATTTTGCTCATGATTTAATATAAGCTCTTTTGTTATCATTTGTTCAACTTCCATTTCTGTCTTTTCTGTGCTTATGCTTGAATGTGTATTCAGGTTAAATTCAAGTTAATTAATGACTGATAGCTGTCACCCTATTGGCATATTGATGTGATTTGAATTATAAGTACCATCCTTATCATTATTTAGCCATTTATATGCATCTATTTTGTGTGTAAATCTACCATCCTGATGAGTTCTCCATCCCTACACCTTATTGTCAACCTCTGAATAGTGGTAACTAAAAGCCTTGTGCCTGATTGAGTTTCATGCATGTCTTGAGAGTGGAAGGTCATATAGGTCACCTAACTTGATCCATATTATAAAACCCTAAAAATATTTAAGTTACCAGGCATCATCGATCTACAACCTAGAGGAGTTTCCTGGAGTGATAACACATACTATCCATTACATTTTGGAGGCCTCTTTTTAGTGTTATTCACTCTTCTCTTTTCCTGTTATGCATTCTATGCTATTCTGACAAATTTTGGGAGCATTGTAATGGGAATTTATACCCCACTCTTATATGTTTAATGTATTGATGTCCAATATTCCATGTAATATTAGTTTCATATCACTTTCATCCCACTGGAAAAGTTTGGAAGGCTCCAGATTCGATTCTATGTAATTTCCTAGCTCTGAAGCCATTCTATGGGGATTTTGGCTATAAGAGGGTATCTATGTACTTCTATTGAGATGAATTTAGACCCTCATTGATCCATTATGATGTAATTTAATGTATGAACTGGTTTAGTTAAGTTTCATAAATATTTTTCACACCATGCATAGATTTCAATGAACATTAATTAGGCTGTCTAAATATATTCATTTTATTTATTTTATGTTATGAACATTAATTAATATTAGAATTATGATGTTCCATGTCTGAAACTGAACATTAGAGTCTCCTTTCTTGTGTTTGGAATTCACTGAATTTTAGCTTGTTGCATAGTCCTAGTGACTAGTTTCTACATTGCGACCCTCAGGATTTTTTGATTTTTCATATCTATTAAAAAAATTAAAGCATTGATTTCAACATCATAAATGGATCTTTAGAACCCTCCTAAGTTCCTCTTAGCCATTGGTTTCTCAGAATTGATTGTAAAGATTTTAGTTTGCATCAGTTGGAACTCCCAGAAGCCTGGTATTAGACTTCATCCTGGATGATGTTCGAAACCTAAAAGGGAACAACATACACGTTCTTAGGAATATGAAATTTCAGTATCCTCCTTTATATTTTGGTTTCACCTGCAAAATCTAGTCCATTCCTTCATTTTTACTTGAAAATTTGTCACTTGTCAACCAATTGTTTGAAGCTTTATTGCAAAGAGCTAGTGAGCCTGATTTTATTCCTTAGGTTCATTACACTTGTATCAGATCGCTTTCCTCTATCCATGTGGAAAGTAAGCTCTTGGTGAAGAAAATTGTAGCCATGTCCTACTTTGACGATGATTCCTATGAGCAGTATGATGATGACTATGATGAGAAGTATGAAGAGTATTATAGACAATATGAGGAAGAAAATGTCAGGGATGATTTTAGGGTCGAATTATAGCCCATAGGAGAATTTTAAAGGGTGGCCAAAAAAAGGTGGGAGAGTTTTTAATATTAAAATGGTTTTTTTATTTAATAAATTAGCCCATTTTTTATTATATATATATAATTTCCCCAAATTAAATAGCCTCGGTGGTGAAATTGTGAAAATTCATAAAATGGAATTTAACCCACTCGATTAGGGGGGAAATCTTGACATTCGCCTGGATTTCTTCGGTAATGGAGGTCAAATCACCAGAAATTTCCAGTTTTGGAGGAGAAACGAAATTGGTTCACCCAGATTTATGGATAATAGGTGTTAGTGCCAGAAATTGTTCTCAGACTACTAGAAGAACAAGCCAACACAATCTCAAATAAAAATAAAATAAAATTGGTTTTAAGGGTTTTGGTTTTAAAAAATTCATCAGCAAGGAGGAAATAAACATCCACAAGCTAATACAGAACTGAATCATGCAAGTTGGATAAACTGGGGATCAAACACATCCCAATAAGCCATAAACATTACACATGAAATACCAATTCCACCCACAGGCTACAAGCATTTACATGAATAAACCTTTAAACAGGAAATGAAATTGTAGACTGAGCAATCAACCAGATCAGAAATGAAAAAGCATGACAGGTAAAAGGGCTTATCAGTTTATATATAACCAATAGAATGCTAGCTTGAGAAATCAAAGTTCTAAATGCCTCTCCTTGAGTGAAAAATCCCACCTCAAAACTGTATGTTTGTCTTCCTTTTATCATTACAAAGGTAAAGTAGTTCCATAACTACCTTCTAGGTTGAAATTTGAAACAGTTACATCAATTAGTTACATGATGACTCAAAATATTTAAAGACAATTAACCCAACAATAACAAATCGGATTTGGGAAAATTTGACGAATTTCTAAACATTTGGGTCTCAAATAAGCCTTCATATCTCTTAATCCTGAACACCTATGCAAAAACTAAGCGAGGTTTTGTTAAATGAGTATGTTATGAACAAAAATCTCTCTTGGTTTTTAAAAATTCCCCTTCAATTGATCATAATACGTGCTGGAAATTTGTGACTAAAACAGGAAATTATTAAATAATTCAAACCCTAAAAAATAAGCCACAAAGATGAATTCAAATCTCTCAAACGATAATAGCTGTTGCAAAAATGAGAGAGGTTTTTGTGCATGAGTCTGTTGTGGACAAAAAATTCTTTTGGTTTTCTAGAATTCATTTTCATCACGTCGTAATATGCTCCCAATGATAATGACAAAAACAGGAAAAACAGAGCTACTACAGGAATCTTCTCAGGAAAATATTTGACAAAGGACTCAAAAATGAGGGTTAGATTATAAATCAAACTTGGAATAAACTTTTATTATAAGTTTTTGAAAGCTTAAAGATATACATATTAACTAATAAGGCCAAAAGACAAACCTTAAAACTAAATTAATGAAATAATTCAACCATTAAAAGCATTAAATCCAACAAAAATTACTGATTGTCAAAAGTTCATAAAATCAACATAAAATGTAAAATCATTTTAAACCAACGGCTGAAAATTAGGACAAAAAGAATAGATAAACTAAGAACAAGATCTAGTTATAACATTTGGCTCTTGTTGCGAGATGAAGTCCTCCTTGTGAGGTTTCAAGAACTTGTAGACCTTGTGCCTTATTCATTGGGTGATGGAGTCATTTACCAAATCTCTGCAACTTTCTCAAACTCTGAACACATACCTCTGAAATGACAAAATATTTCTACAAACCAGCATACTGACAAGAATCTACATGCTCATATAGTGAGCTTATTCTTCTATTTACTCCTACTTCTAATTCGAGGAAACAACCCGATCAAGTGTAATCATACTTCCAGTGAAGCCAAGAAACCATTTGACTGAGAATCATAATTCCATGCATGCTACTGTTTGAGAAAATCCACAAAAGATGTGATCAATGCAATAAAGAGTCTGTAGGCAGCTGATACTTATGACTGGAAATAGGAAGTATGCCAAAAGTTGGAACATTAGAAACCTTTGAAAAATACAATTCCATCCAAGAAGCCACGAGATCATGAAATTTCTGATTTAAAACTTCAATGTCTTCATTATATTCATCATAAAGTGAAGCATTATCTTCCTCTCCATTGCTATTCTTTTTAAACTTTGGATCAAGAATGGAAACCAAGGGCTTTTCAAACTGCTTCTCGACCTTTAAATAAAACCCTTGATCAAAACTTGAACAAATAAAATTCTGAAAGTGACCATAAGTCAAGAATGGCAGCTTATTTCTTATATCAATAGTAAGAGGTTGAAGAGTAGCAACTTCTTCTTCATAACATGATAATCTCATAGTAGGAGCTAGGAAAATTCTACTATAATCCACTGAAAGTATATTATCATCGAAAAAGTCAGCATACTGATATGAAGAATCAACACAAACGTCATTTATATCCTTGTTCATATGAAAATTTGAAAATGATGAAGAAAACTGTCTTAAATCTGAATGATACCTACGTTCTTCTTCTTGTTCATAAGCTTGTATATCTTCAACATGAGCCTGATTTCAAAGCATTTTGCAAGCTCGGATGTTCTCCTCCACTCCTTTTGCATCCTCAAACAATTCTCTTAAAGATGATGATTTCCTTTCTAATAGGAAAAAGACAAGATCTGAATATTGAGCCATAACATAATATACCATAGCAAGTTTTTCCTAAGGTTTGATCTTCGTAGGCATACTGATATAAAAACTTTGAAACCTCCATTTAAATTTAGTAATTGACTCATAATTATCCCTTTTCAAACTATAAAATTTGGAAAGAAATTGATCATAAGATTTATTCTTACCCCAATACTTCAAAAAGACATCATGTAACTCTTCCCACGATCCTATTGAATCAGCTTTTAAATTTTGGAACCAAAACCTAGCATCTCTAGCAAAGGATTTCGAAAATAACCTCATGACAACATCCTCATGCATGATTTCAAAATTATCAATGAAATTATGAAAAGATCGTAAATGCTTCTCTGCTGTAATATGATCTTTTCTAGTAAAATGGGGAAGATATTCAACAAAGTAGGAAGGGTAAGGATGTAAGAGAGATGACAGCCTAAGAGGTTTAAACATTTTCTGTCCGAGTCTAGACTGAAAATATGTGAGTTGAAAATGAGGTTCAACAAGTTGTTTGCAAGTTTCAGCAATGATGGTAGAAGGTAATAGATCATCTTTATTCTCTACAAGATGACCAGAATAATCAGGTTCAAGGGATATGGGTATATGTATATCATGTTTCTCATGTATTTCAAATGAAGGACTAGGATCAACATCAATAAAACAAGAAGAAGGCAGACTTTCTTCTTCCAAAGAGGGATATGAACTTGAAGGTTTATGATCATTGGAATAGACAAAACAAAAAATAATTCTTTTGACATTCAATGGGAAAGACAGGAAAGAGCTGATGAATAAGAGAAAAACCTTGTGGAGGAAAGTAACAAGTTGATACCCAGTCTTTCCATTTGGCTTCTTCATTTTTCTGTCAACAAAATTCTCCTTGCAGTGGAATCTTTAATTGTGGAGTCGCCGGTGAAAAATTGTAGTCTAAAATATTTTCTGACTTTGTTCACCTCTCAAAATCAGATAAATAATGATATCCCAGGGAATATATACTTCAACTTCATCCCCGGCAGCGACGCCAAAGATGTTAGTGCCATAAATTGTTCTCAGATTACTGGAAGAACAAGCCAGCACAATCTCAAATAAAAATAAAATAAAATTGGTTTCAAGGGTTTTGGTTTTAAAAACTTCATCAACAAGGAGGAAATAAACATACACAAGTTAATACAGAACTGAATCATGCAAGTTGGATAAACTAGGGATCAAACACATGCCAATAAGCCATAAACATTACACATGAAATACCAATTCCACCCACAGGCTACAAGCATTTACATGAATAAACCTTTAAACAGGAAATGAAATTGTAGACTGAGCAATCAACCAGATCAGAAATGAAAAAACATGACAGGTAAAAGGGCTTATCAGTTTATATATAATCAATAATAGTCATCCACTTAGATAAGAGTTATAAATGCTAGCTTGAGAAATCAAAGCTCCAAAAGGCTCTCCTTGAGTGAAAAATCCCACCTCAAAACTGTATGTTTGTCTTCCTTTTATCATTACAAAGGTAAAGTAGTTCCATAACTACCTTTTAGGTCGAAATTTGAAACAGTTACATCAATTAGTTACATGATAACTCAAAATCTTTAAAGACAATTAACCCAAAAATAACAAATCGGATTTGGGAAAATTTGGGTCTCAAATAAGACTTCATATCTCTTAATCCTGAACACCTGTGCAAAAACTAAGAGAGGTTTTGTTAAATAAGTATGTTATGAACAAAATATCTCTTGGTTTTTAAAAATTCCCCTTCAATTGATCATAATATGTGCTGGAAATTTGTGACTAAAACAGGAAATTATTAAATAATTCAAACCCTGAAAATAGGCCCCAAAGATGAATTCGAATCTCTCAAATGATAATAGTTGTTGCAAAACTAAGAGAGGTTTTTGTGCATGAATCTGTTTTGGACAAAAAAATCTTTTGGTTTTCCAGAATTCATTTCCATCACCTCGTAATCTGCTCCCAATGATAATGACAAAAACAAGAAAAACAGAGCTACAACAAGAATCTCCTCATGAAAATATTTGACGAAGGACTAAAAAATGAGGGTTAGATTATAAAGCAAACTTGGAATAAACTTTTATTATAAGTTTTTGAAAGCTTAAAGATATACATATTAACTAATAATCCCAAAAGACAAACCTTAAAACTCAATTAATGACATAATTCAACCATTAAAAGCATTAAATCCAACAAAAATTACTGATTGTCAAAAGTTCCTAAAATAAACATAAAATGTAAAATCATTTTAAACCAACGGTTGAAAATTAGGACAAAAAGAATAGATAAACTAAGAAAAATATTTAGTTATAACAATAGGTTAAAAATTTTGGTATTTTGTCCCTGATTTATGGATCTTTGGGTAAACTGGTCAAAGTTCGTCCTCGATTTGGGTAAAATGGACTTAGTTCGTCCTTGAATTGGGTTTGTGGAGCAATTTTACCTTCGCATCTTTTACCAAATCATCATGCGTTTGTTGATTTGGTTCTCTTTTGAGAAAGACGTGGAGATTTAGTCGTTTTTGTACTCGATTTTGTCCAGAGAAAAACGTTCATAGATTTATTCAATTGGGGACATTTTTTACCTATATAATGCCACAAGATTCAGGGGCCAGGGCTCAGCATCAAGCTTGATTTCATGCAAATTTTGTTTTTCCAGTGGATTCGTGGAAATAAATTTCACAGCGACTGAATCCTGAGTGGAAGATCTGTACATTTGTTCAAGGTTATTTCTATTTGCAGACTTTACATGTTAATTTATTCTTCTATCTACAGACTTTTTAGTGCAAATACATTATTTAACGTCTAAGTCTTTCTAATTTTTTGTTTTCTCTTTCGATATTTTTGTCTTCTATCAAGAGAGTGGTGGTTTAAAATTTGCCTATGGGCTATAATTCGCCCCTAAAATCATCCCTCCCTGCTTCCCCACCAAATTACTTTTGTTGATGAAGGAACCTGCGCTTGTCTTATTTATTTGTCATGTTGGAGAACCATTGGTTATCTAGAGCTTGTCTAAAATGAAGACTATTAGAAACTGTACCAGAGTAACCAATGGATGACATACACTACACCTGATGTCACCAATAATTTCTATTCCATTATTTTTGAAAGATATTATCTGAACATGGAATTGTTATTATCGACTAGGGGAGTGGACTGGTAGACAAGTTAGTATAAATGGGGCCATGCTCTTCGAACAGAGGTTCTGTAAAATGTCCTATATGGGATGATTTAATAAGATTTATTTATTTATTCTTCGATTCTTTCTTGAAGTACCTTGCAAGGAAGTTAAAAAGACTAAATGGAGAATTTAATAGTTTAGGATGTAATGTAGATTTATAAATGAACTTACCGGTCTGTACTTTGACCTTATAGTAACTAATCTGTTGACAATATGTAAACCAATGATGTAAGCTCTTAAGAATTTCGTTGTCTCTTCAATATTGTATATTATTTTAGTGCAAGTCATGATAATGCCCATAATTTAAAAATGGAGATATTGGGATCAAGGATTAATGAAACCTAGAGACGGCCTCAATTATGCCATAAAAATGCTCAGAGAAAGTATAAGTCGTACTAGAGGTATAGTGTGAAAACATGATGACAATTATTCTTAGTTTAAATTGATATTGTTTGCTTTATATTTTTGCGAGGGATTTTAGCGTTGAGACATAATAACAATTGTTTAGAATTTAAATTGATATTATGCACTTTATATTCCTGTTGAACTGGAGTTTTTTCGAGATTTGCCAAGGATTTTAATTCTTCAATACTTCAAAGTTTCTGGGATATTGTATATGTGCATGTGAAAGTGTTCGTCCTTGTATACTTTCTATGTGTAGGATTGTACTATACTGTACGGACTATATTCTGTTTTAGAAGATTTATGATTTTAAGTTCAAAATGGTAGGAAAAGGACAACTTTTCAGCCATTTCAATGCATATTGCTAGTTAATTTGAGACCATAGAAATATGGCCAATAGAATTGTTGTGTTATTGGTTATAATAATGCAACCTATGGAACATATTCCTGTTTTTTTATTGGAAGTGATTCTTACAAATTTGCTTGGTGACATCATCATGCAATGCAAATATTGACCTCCTTAAGCGTAGATGCCAGCCTGTCGAGTTTTGAGGAGTATCTATTTTTGCAAATTGGCTTTGGACTTGCATTCGGTTTAGTGCTTTGTATAACATGTTGTTCAGATGGGGTGCAACACAATGAAAACTGAACCCTGGTGGAGTGCTTATACCTATGAACCTTCCTAATGAACCAAAGCCTAGAGCTATGGAGCATATTATTGTTCAAATCTCTAGGTTTTAATCTATTTTGAAGTGATATCTTATGTTATCTATTAACTGAATGTCTACAAATTTGTAGCTAAAATCGAGACAAACATGTAATTGGTGCTCATGCACATTCATGTTATAGGATTTAACCTTCTCCCTTGCTTTATCATAAAGAAGGGTTGTGTAGTCAAAGGGACATTCTTTATTTGTAGAAATTTTTGTAAGTATGTATATTCTATATAAGTATGGATCCCATAAGCTTATTGAATTTAGGACCCCTGGTTGGTTGGTGAAACGAGAATGTTGTGATTCTTCTATCATAGTTCAAATCCCCTAGAGATAAGTTTGCCTCTTGTGAGTCGGTGTGCTTGCGTAAGGAGGTTGTCTATTGTAGTTGGGGCCATGGACAAGTTATTCAAAAATTTGAAATAACATATAAATCCCATGTGCTCGAGTAAGTGGGTTGTTTATTGCGGTTGTGGCTAGGTGCAATTCCTAGGATATCTCCCTATTACAACTAGTTAGTTAAAGGATGGTCATTGTAAGTGTGTGAGACATACTTGCTCCATTGTAATAAATTCTAATACTAGGAAAAAGAGTGTGCTAGCTTGTCTAAGCATCCATTAAAAACAATGTATTTTTAAGAAAGCAAAAAATTATAGGCAGTAGGATACTCAGCAGAAAGATATCATTCATTGAAAGACCCAATTTGTTGATAATTTTTCTGCTTTGTCAAATCGGTGCCTTGAAGGCCATTGATAATTTTTTTAATTAGCAACCTTTTTCTAGGAAATTCAATGCACCTTCTAGGACGTATCTTCACAGGATTCTGTTACAGGCTTCCATTACAAATAACCAGCAGCTGCTATAGGAGAATCATTCTTGATGCCGATAATGCTTAAACTAGTGAAGTTTCACCACTGATTGTTGCTATTCTAGGGTACAACAACAAGGTTTTAAGGCTGCTTTTGACTGTTGTTACCATAAAATGTTCTCCTTAGGAGTTGGGGGTTCTTTGTTGTTGTTTTGGTGGCCGAACCAAGCTAAACCTGCCTAGAATTGCTACTCATTGTCAACAGGTGGTTGTCTACTATTGTTCCTCAAAATTTAACTCTGTTATGTGGCCAAATTGAACATGATATTGCCGCTTTAATTGTGTTATGTTCCCAGAACTGACCTTACATGTGCCTAGGCATTTGGTCTAGGGTTTTTCATGAGCCCATGATTGCCAAAATGTACCCAGATCTACTCTTTCCACCACTTCTATCCTCAAAACTGTTGGTGGTATTAACTGTCGAAGATCATTGTAGTTGTTGGCTTGTTAGTTTTATATTTTCGGTTGCTTTAGTTTCTAGTTTTCTATTTTTTTGGGTTGCCCTATTACACCAATCAAAAGATAAGAATACCAAGAACAAAAATGCAATCCAAAGGAATCTCAAGAAGTCCTAGGAGGTTATTAAGCATCTAAAATTGGAGAAGAAAAACTACAGAGGGGGAATGTTGAGATCAAAAGAAGAATGCACAGATTTGTAACAAATCATAATAAACTTTTTGATTTGTCTCATAATCTTATGAAAGATAATAAGAATATATATAAACATGGAAGATGTTGGAATGTGAAATGGATCCAAGAAAAGCATAGAGGCCAAACAAGTAATAGGTTAGAACAATTTACAGGAGCAGTGTCACAGGTTTGATAGAGCACAACACATATTTTGATGATCAAGGTATAGAAGGGTTTCAAGAAGCCATTTCATGAATGTTCCCAAATTTGGAGACAAAGCATGTTTCTGCAGCAAATTTCTATTATTTTGAAGCTAAAAAGTTACTAAAAAGGTAGCACAAGTTTGGATGCAAGTTACAAGTAACAAGACCACTACAGGAAATTATGAAATTCTGTAGAGCCTATCACACAGAATTTTGCAAAAGCGCTGCACAATTTCCTGTAGCTTGATTTTTCACTCTTTTTGATAGATTTTGAGTTTTTGTGAGGTTTCTAAGGATTTTAAGTCCAAAGTAACTTCCTATTTACATTTTCTTATGTTGATAAACACAAAGTATATGCTTAGATTTGGATAAAATGGTGAGGATATGCTTAGTGTTTGTGGATTTGACTTGCAACCATGTGAGATGAATTCTAACAGTGGAAACTAATTGATAAGGGGAGAATATCATGGAATTGTATCCCTTATTTGAAAGTGAGACTTATGAAATATGATGGCATATATTTGATGTAATTTCATTATAATACCAAGAATAATAAATTAGTAGACCTTGGCAACTTAGTTTATATTTCATGTGACTGACTAAGGCTTATGATGGGGTGATGAACTTGTTGACATGGTAAATTTATTCTTTGGAAAACTTAATTATACAACAAAATGCACATTCATTCTAATTCTATTTTTTAATACATTATTGCATTTAGATATGTAGTTGCCAATGTATTGTGTATACATGGGAATAAACAACATGAAATAATATCGATCTTAGGGGGAGAAGGAAGTACATGTAGAATAAATCCAATTATGTAGATTATAAATCGCGATAGCACATGCTCATAATAATGATTATCATTAGACATGCTCACATTAATGGATGTTGTTAGGCATGTTCACATTTATGTCCCTCTCTCTCATTAGATCATTTGGCGTTTAGTAACTCCCACTCAGAAATATCAATCATCGAGGATAGTAGCTCCTCTTTTCTTGGATTATTCTAATATCTAAATTGGATACAAAAAAGGCTCTTAGGAATTTGAGCAGGGGCTTTTGTGAAGTGTGTTATTTATATTTTCAGGCATTATGGAAAAGACTGTTTGGGCCAAGAGAAGAACCCATACTACCTTGGATTTGGCCTGAATTGGAATCCATACATTTTCAGGGAAGTTTCTATTCAACATACTTATTTTCTTGGTTTTATGATGTTCAACACCAAACTATTTGTTGCTAAGATTTACTTCTGTTATTCAAAGTCTATCATCAGTTTTGGTTGAAATATTCAGTATTTCATTGTCGTTGTGATTCTTCATCTCTTTGTGGTACTCTTAAAACTGTTTAAGAATTCATATTTTTTTTAAATTTAAATTATGATAACATAATTTTGGGTTGACTCAAAACAACAACCACATCTTTAACTTTGTTATGTTCCCAGAACTGACCTTACATGTGCCCAGGCCTTTGATCCTAGGTTTTTCATGAGCCCAGGATTGCCAAAATGTACCCATATCTACTCTTTCCACCACTTCTATCCTCAAAAAAATCCCATGTTTGCTTCTCCCACTCTATCTCTACCCACAGACCTAAAAATAATTCAATTTAATCACCTTTCGACTACTAGAGTATGCCAGGAATTAATGTTACTGCTTGTTTGATGGCTTGTATAAACCTAGATTGAGGTTTTATAACTCTGTTTACCCACACACTTTTCCATAACAACTCAGATTCAACCCAGAATTGGATTCAAGGCCATTTCTTGTTGTTCTCATCCATGGAACCAACCCAGAATGATCCCTGAAAACCCTAGTGAATACCCTTTGCAAATAGGGGTAACATTTGTTGTTCGGTTTGGAAGCTTTGAGCCCTTGCCTACTTGAACATGACTAAGCTATATGAGTAGATGTTGCAAGCTTTGTATAATGCAAACAAGCCAAATTTAACTAGTGCTATAGAGACTAGGCAGAAGTCAATCACAGTGTACACAAATTAAAGGTTTGTCCATAATGCAACATTGTAAACGTGAAGAGGATATATGGAACATAAAAAATGGCAAAAGTACAATTTGTTATCAAAGAATGATTAGAAGTGTGTTTTCTTCTTTTCTAAATCATTATTCCTTTTATGGTTTAAAAAATTGTTAGTTATTCCCTTTTACACAAATTAATAGAAATTTGTAGATTACTTATTAAAATGTGAATAAATTCCAAGGTTGAGATAATGTGTTGGAAATATTGTCTAAGACTACCTAGAAGTGTCTAAGATGCACCTAGATTTAAGAATTAGGGTGGTTACATGTTGTTTGATGGTTAAAACAATTCCCAGGATAACTGCTTAAGGCTATTAGGAAGCTGGGACATACCCAGAACTGCCCATGAGGCCGATTCAACTCAGAGGAACCACCTAGATTTGCACTTTTCACCTTTGTTTATATTGTTTGATGACTTTTGTCACTGTCATGGTTTCAAAAACTAAACCAGAATTGCTTTCTAGGGTTTGAAGTTGACCCAACGTTGCTAGAAATGAAGATCTGCCCCTTTTCCATTTCTAAAAGATCTAATAATCAACCTCGCATTCCTATGAAAATTAAGGTGAACACCCTATGCAAATAGGGGGGTAACAGGATGAAACTCTATGTTTAGGAGGTAAAATTTCCTATCATGTCACCCTAGGGATGCCTATTGTTTGGTATTGGGTTTGCAGCTAGGATCCAAGGTGCATAAGAATCAATCCTAACTGCCATTGAATATCTTTGAAACATTGTGTTCTAATGTGAAGGGCAAAGATGTTGAATTTTAATTCAATTCTCAATCCTTGACAATAATTCTTCAATCACTTATTATCAATGGATCCCGATTTTCTTTAGATTCTCAGCTGTCAAAATTTTATGATGGTTTAATGGCCAGAAGATGGTGTTTACCTTTTGCAAGGAATCCTTTGCCCAAATGTAATTCTGGTATTTATGCTAGGGATATCGTAAATTCATGGTATATAAATCTCTGGATTCCCCTCAGATTATACTGTCTCGATGGTTCGTCATAGTTGGCACTTTCCCTTACATTGCTGACAGAAGGAGCTGGAGTTCTTTGTATCACATTCGAAGGCAGCTTTAGTGCCCTATTTGATTTCCAACTCAACCACATGAGGTAGTCATCATCCCATACTGGAATATGTGACATGTGGGTTAGCTACTGGGCCTTAACCATGCTTACTTATTATGGAAGTTTATACTTTCTTGCACATCTGTCTTGGCAGGAATTCTATTCTCTTCCCATAGTAGGATATTCTTCAGTCTTGGTAGAGTTTGCTTCTTTACAGATTATGGAAGCTTATACTCTCTTGCACTGTTGGCTTGGAAAAAATTCTATCCTCCCACAGCAGGATACTTTCTTGTTGTGACACATAGTTTGTTTCATTATCAGTCACATACTTGTGAACTTGTATGGCATTCATTCATGTATTCATGTCTTTTGTATTGTTTGTGGAGTAGCATAGGAAGCAAGGGTAGATTCAGTCAAAGGACCAACATCATTAGTTGTTGATACAAGTACATATTAAGCATAACTTGTAGCACCTATAGCATATTAAGTGCCTATAAAATACCTATAAGAAAAATCAGGGAAAATAGTATAGGCATCATAAACTAGGGTTGTAAAACAAGTTGTTGCTCATTCATATCCATATCTAGTGGTGTATCCAGTACCATATCATGTAGAATTACCAATAGCACCACGAGTAGTATGAACAAGATTTGTAGCTATAAGATAGAAGTATATATAGTATAAGATCCAATAGCTCTAGCCTATCCACCAATAGCAAAGGTATCTATCGGTAATGTTACCCCTAATTTTGTTGAGGGTAATCCTAGTGATTCCTTCACTAGACCTTTTACTTTGAAATCTTGGATGACAGGGGTACTTACTGCTATATCGATAAGGAATATTAGACCTAGCACTTGGCATATTGTTTCTGGCCTAATAGTTCCAGAACTAAGTAGGTTTTGTTATGATTGTATGAAGGATTTGACTTTCTATACTGGTGACAACATGCAGAAGCACTAGTAAGTTAACAACAATTCAACCAGTCAAACAATGAGGTTATGGGTATAAATAACATGATACAATGGGTGACAATAATATTTTGGACATCATTTTGTGTATGCATATATCAACATTCAAGCATAGCATGACCATGCACCTTCTATAGTTGAATAATGAAATCTAGGCCTGAAACAAATCTATAGCATGTGAGAATCCAATAAGAGAGAGGTTGCTATGATAAGATTATGGTGGCATATTCTATTGTTTGTGTACTTGGTTTTAATTTCATTTATCATTGTAGGGGGCCTCTTGTACCATAAAACTCAGAACTATCAAGACTTAAAGTTTAGATGATTTTTACTGTTGTTTATGCTCAGAGTTGGGTTTTGATGGTACTTCTACTTTCAATCTCAACCTAGAATTTGCTACAGCCTTTTGGTCATTGCTTTTCAATGGCTGCAATATGAATTTTAACCACTATTTGTGCTCAAAATTGCTTAAAAGGTTCCCATATTTGAGTAGTAGGGAATTTTTGATGGTGGAATTAAACTTAGAACCCTAGATGAAGAGTGTTTACCTCATGAATGATTCCCAAAATTGCTATAGGTCTCTTTTCAATGTTTTCATGCCTAGAAAGTGCCTAGAATTAGGGATTTAAGACTGCTTGTTGCTGTTATTCATGCCCAAATCTTAAAGCAAATATGACAGGCTTAGCAAATTAAATAGGAAATAGAGTGATTATCTATATGAAGTCTTTGAGTTGAATAACAATGAAAATAGAATCTATTAGCTTGTTTTAATCTGATGGAAGAGTAAGTCATTTGTGTAAATCTTTATTTTATATGGAATTGAATTTGAGTTTAGCAATCGAAATCCAGATAATCAATGGGAATATATAAACATGAGAATTGTGTGTGCAAATGTGGAAGGGATTATACGTATAGAATCTATGTTACGTATAGTGATTGATATTATGCTTGACATTGCTACTCTAATTTCTATACATTGTTAGCTTTGTATAACAAAGAAAATATGAAGGATAAGTGTTCTATATAATGTGTTTTGATGAAGATAGAGCATCTCATTTTCCTTGTCGAAAATGATAGGTTATGCTAAATACATAGATTCATTTAGTGGATCTTGCAAAAGCTAGGCATTTTGGCTAAATATACAAAGGATCATTTGCAAGTTGTACAACTTGGGCTTACAATTCATTGATATATTATTCATTTTTTTGTTGATGTGATTTCAATGCTTGTTATTTCAAGTTGGTGAATAAGAAGTTATAGAAATTGTGTTAAAAATGGGGCATTATATACCTATTCAGTACACACCATAGGAGACATTTGTCGTCATCTAAGGCAATTATACTTTATGTTACATAGAACAAAGTCTACATATGTGTATGTCATGAATGTTGGGATTTTGCGGCATGATGTATGTCATGCTTGTTTGAATTCTATAGATTGTTTGCCAAAAGAATAATGTGGGTCATATATGGTATATCAATCTTCTTCTCATATGTAGAGACCTCCATCTTTTTTTCAAACAAAATTGCTTTATTTTGAGCTTTTTGATTTGAATTTAAACTGACAATGTCTTTCATTGCGTATAAAATATTCACTTTCAATGAATTTCTTTACTTGTGATGTTCTTACCACCATAGGCATGTCATAATCTAGGCTTTCCTTGCTTGTAAAATATACTGATCTTGATTTGGCTTTCTTTGCTTGTAAATTATTTTGATCTTGATTTGTTTATCCAATATGTTGCGATACCTATTCTCTTTGGGTTTCAAGATTAGCTTCATTTACCAATGTCAATTTCACTTTGAGGTAAATGTCATGTACATTGCATAGAAAAGTGATAATTGAAAGACTTGAGGTCTACATAAAGTTAGAATTTTTCTTTTAATATAAAACTTTTCATGATATGAAATGTGTCTCACATTGAAGTGATTTGCGTAATTTGAACACAATAATGACCTCAATTGGGTAGTGCAGGCCAAGATCGAGCATACTATCTGATTCTATTACTTTATCGGTTTGTCAATATTCAGGTCCCCACATGTCTGCTGGACCATTAAGGGACTAGATAACAAGTGGAGTCCCCACTTGCCCTGAATCTAGTCAATGTGGTTGTGTTTCACTGACACCTTGTAGTTGTGACTTGTGAGTCTACATGTTCTGTCGTTGATGATGTGATTCATGTTATTAACGTATTTGACTAATGTTGTTGTTCCTCTATTTTTACAATATTTTATAAATCAGTGAAAGATTCGGGTGAATCCACGGACCTAGGTAACACTTTTTGGCAAGCGCATTTCGGCAAAAACCAAAAAACGTACCTCGGTCGAAGGTTTAACAAGCCCTCGACCGAGGTTTTAATATCTCGACCGAGGTTTTTTCCAGCCCTCGACCGAGGTTTTTTCCAGCCCTCGGTCGAGGTATTTATTAACCCTCGGTTGTGGTATTAAACCCTCGACCGAGGGTTAATAAATACCTCGATCGAGGTGTTAACTCGGTCTAGGTATAGACCTCGGTCGAGGTAAATACCTCGACCGAGGTGCCTTTGTCAAAAAAACTATAAATAGAAGTGGCGGACCCATTTTCTAAATGAACATGATCATTACATAACTGAATTGTATTTAGTCGAGGAAGCACTAAATTATCAAAGACTGCAAAATATATTCATTACACTTTGCTGAATCCTTCAACAACTCATGAAAACCTGAAAATAGAACTCTCCACAAAAAACTTTTCCTTCAAACATTAATGACACTCCCTGAAGTCCCTGATACAAAACGAAATGGAGCCATTTTTGAGTAGTGGGATGCAACTGCAAGTAATGAAAGCTTTTAAATTTTGAAAATAAAAAAATTTCCTTGATCTCCATAAAAGTCTCTCCAAATCTCTTTTGTGGTTCGCTATTTTCAATATTTGAAAAGTTTTCACTACTTGTAGTTTGCATCCCACTACTCAATAAATGGCTCCATTCCGTTTTGTACCAGGGACTTGAGAGAAGATAAACGATCAAGGATATTCAAACTTGTATGAAAGAAGGCCTACCTAAACTGTTATAAACATGCTCTAACAACCATGTGTATCTAACTCAATAAGCCAAAAACTTTAGGAGGGCTCTTCCAAATATAATGATCACAAGATTCACAACAAGTACAAAATAACCCAAGAATTATATGCAACCATGAATGATTAAAGAACAATCACATATGAAACCATTAATGAAATCATCCTTCAAGAATATTTGAAAAGTTTGTTTGAAATTCCTCTGGAGCGGGCTTCACACTCCCACATTCAATTCACATTAGATACATATCTTTTACTAATATTAACTTACCTTTGTGGTCCTTCGCTGGACATTAATAAAATTATCATATCTTATCTATCTTATCTGAAATGGAAAGAAGGAAAATGATGCTCCCCTAGTGGTCCACAAATAGCGATAATTGTTTCTCATTTCACCTATCCTATAACATCAATCCCTTCAGACATGAGGAATTGTGTGATGTTTCCCCACTTGAAGTTGTGATGTTCTTTTATGAAAACCCTATATTTGGAAACTTCATTATTTTAATGAGTCCAGGTAGTATAGTGTAATTGTTACTTTGAGGAGAAAACTTTATAAGGTCCCAACAAGGTAGTTTGTACTACTACAATATCCTTGATATCAACAAAGTAGTGTCAGAAAGTAATCTCATAGAATTGGAAAACTTTCCTCTTCATAGTTTGATCATAAGGTGTACAAAAGGTCATTAATACTACCATATTATTGATCATAAGGTGTACAAAGGTCATTAATACTACCATAGTATCGATCCTAGGTCTATCTACACAACAGAAGCCGGTGGAAAATATTGTAGAGGAATACATAGATATATTTTCCTCACCTAAAGAGGTGTCATTGTGCAATTATCAAGTAAAACACTTAATTAGGTTTTATACGCGATGCTTCCTTCCTTACTGGTCCATATACATATTCTCTGTTTTGGAGAAAGAGGAAATAAAATGTCAAATTCAAGATCTCATCCGAAAGAGACACATTCAACCAAGATCCTCGCCTTGTGGGAGCCCAATTATGTTGATGAAGAAAAATAATGGGACATGGTGACTTTTTTAGTAGAACTTGGGTGGAACATTTGCAACACATTCATTAGATTTCGATCACCGTATGACAATACAAGTTATATGTCAATTTGGAGAAGTGTTCATTCTACATGGAGATAATTCGGTATTTACGATACATTGTGACATGATGTGCATGTTGACCCATCCAAAATCCAAGTCATTCATGATTGAATGACCTTAACGACTCTAACATATCTCCACATATTCTTAGTCCTTTCCAACTTTTACTATGGGTTTGTGTTGAGGTTCTCTCATATTTATTGGACCTTAATCCAAGTGACCAAGAGTAGAGCCAAATAAAATTTCACTTGGGGTGTGTCACAACAAAAGGAATTCAACGATTTGAAGCAATGCCTTGGATTGACTCCAGTCCTCACTTTTCTAGACTTACAAAATCCTTTCGAGATTGAGACAAATGCCTCTCACTATGCTATCAATGTAGTCCCCACTTAGCATGGACATCTAAAGG